>JANAVB010028000.1:7732296-8235304 GCA_029216955.1 Iris pallida | reverse complement strand
CAATATGTTGGGTGGAGACACATCACTACCACCAAAATAAAAGGAAGAAGTACATAATATTAAAAGGCTAAGTGGAAGTAGCAAGGAGGGAACCAAGTCACGTCATCTTCGAATAAATGGAGAAGACCATGATCCCGGCTAAGATACCTGCGGAAGACATGAACACACACCGGGGAAAAACCAGGTCCTCAGATGGACGTAGTAAGATACAGGAAGAACAAGCTAATATGAACTTTAGAATAATAAATAATATATAAAAGACTACCCTAGACACAATTATGCAAAGGAGATTCTAACCGCCTAATGTGCAATTTAGAGGACAACTTTCATGCGCATGGGTGGTATTTTAGGCTATGTGTACGTAACTGGCATCTAGTCATTGTATCCGTTTGTAACGTCTAAAACGTCAGAGGCATCTGCAAATATATCGCCACAGTTCCATCCGAGACTGTGGTTTACCTGTTTGGATTCCCATACGCACTAGCGACTGTCCTCCCCCCAATATTTCCCACACTGTTCAAGTCATTTCCATGGCTCGTCCAGTTTTGTAACTGCTTGAGTCCTAAAAACCCTATTCATAGCAGTTACGATTATCTATCTCCTCACACGACTTTAGAGATAGCTAGTCAATAAGTCGTGCCCCTAGCAACATGTCTCCAACCGTGTAGTATGAGTGTCACAGTCAGGAGATATAAGGATATCCACCAACAAGAAGGTAGTCGCTATCACTAAGTCAATGCATAAAATCAAGTAACGACTAATAAAGTCGCTTGCACCCAAGTATGGCTTGGACGCGCAGTTTATACAAATAAAAAGCAAGTAATAAATACTGAAAATAACATATGATAGTTAATTAGCAAGTATACTTGCCTGGGTCCTGAGCACTGTAGTGGCGCAAGATCAACAGGAAAGTAGGTGGAACAACGGCTGCTGAGGACTAAGGTCCAAACAAACATCCCGGATGCTGAAATAGTCTATTATCTATTATTACTGTACCTATTAGATTTATTTAATAAATTTTAAAAATTAGGATAAGGCATAGGTTTTCATATTAGCTTTCCGAAAAACTAAACGGATCGTATTTTCGTTTTCGGAATCTCCCGAAATCGCAAAAATACTGAAACACGTTTATTTTTGGGACACTAGATACTCAAACAGTTTTATAGAAATCTACAGAACGATTTTTATTTATTAAAATATGTTTTTGGAAAGGTTACCTCGATACGCTTCTTTTAAAAAAACCGGAGGCGAAACGGAGTCGGATTCTAGGAGATATCGTCGTTCCAAGTTGCTCTTGCTACTAAAAAAAAGCGGGACTGATTTCTAATGACGAATTTTAGAGTTTCTATTGGACTAAAAATTTGAATTATGATGATAGAAAAGGGATGTATTGGATTTATATAGTATTTATTTCAGATTTATCTCCTAAATTAGATAGGATTTGAATTAAATAAATTAGAGTTTGCTTGTTAGTATAGGATATAGATAGAGATGTTTTTCCAAGTAGAAGTAGGATTAGTATTAATTTAAAATATAATTTATATTTATCTAAATTATCTATAACACTATTAAATTACTATAGATATAACTATAGTTAATATTTATTTAAACAACCTTCATCTAATCTCATTTATACAAGCTGAAATATCTAATACTAATTTGACATTTATTCTATTTATGTACAATATAAGTAACATGTAAAAAGTAATAAAAGTTATGCAATAAATCCTAAATTTTGAGGAAAAGAAATTGTATAATATAGTTTAGATCCTAATGTACTAGAAAAATAGCTTTATATATTTTTATACTAAATTCACCAATGAGCCATACTAAATATATGTAAAATAATACAAATTATATAATAAATTAATAAAGTTATTTAAAAATCCAAAATTCTATAAAAATTATTTTGAAAAAAATCAAGGGGTTTACAAAAGTCTTATCTATAAGGATAAAAGAGTTTTAATTCCCCTTAGATTTTTACTATTTAATTCAAATTGATTTAAAAGTAACTCAATCAATATAATCCAATGTAGATAGAGACTAGGATTTATTTAAACCCAAAGGATAATTCTATTATAAATTTAAACCAAAACATCATATCTAAATCCAAATCCTATTTAATATAGGTAAATTACACATTTAAATTAAACTATTTTATAAATCACAATCAAATCACGATTTAATTTATCACAATATATCCAAAATACATTTTATAAAATTTATAATATTAATTTCAATATATATTTTAATATTAGTAGGAAATCATTTCAAAATACCCTTTAAATAATTTAGGTAAAAAATTTCGAAATAACATAATATTTACATATTTAAAATACCTTCTTGCTAAATAAATTATTATAATAATAAAGATAAATTTTGAAATATACATGAAATAATTTTCATGCGCTTTATACGAGTAGAATATTCACATAATCTAGTTTTTCTAAATTACCACTTATTAAAATAAGATAGCCTTTTATAAATAACTAAATAATAAGTTTGGCAACCTCGATAGATACTTTTCACAACTTTTAATAAAAATAATTATATATATAATTTTGAACCATTACCGTTAATAAAATCAAAACCATTTTTCTAAAAATATGTACCTCGCACTATTCGCATTCGACGAGTAAATACGAAAAAAAACGCAAATTCCCGCACGACGTACAATACAACTATGCGATGTTATAATACAAAAAACAAAATCAGTACTAAATATAGTAGAAATTTAGGGATTTTACAGACTGCTCGCAGGCTCAGAGGTGGTCGCTTGGTGTTGGGTGAGGTCGAGGATGCTCTGGGCTTCGATGGCGTCGGGTTTTTCTAGGGTTTCTGACTCAGCCATATATGTATATACGCTCAGATTTACAGAGTGTCGGGCATGGTCTCACCTTTATGGCTCGAACTCCAATTGTTCGGCTGGGCTGTGGGGGTTAGTTTGGGCTTGGCTCTGCTGGGAACTGGGTTGGGTTGCTCGGGGGTTAAGCTGCTGTAATCCCTTAAGGGGCTCGGTTTGCTAGAAGATGCATGGGAATATAGTAGTGAATGTATTCATAAGGCATTTTCATGACAGGGAAAAAGGCTGTTTATTATATTTATGGGTGTTTCCATAAAGAGAATAATGGTTGTTTTCATAAACCTGCTATGTGAATTGTACCATCAAAAGGCATCCTGTTAGTTCATAAAGGCATTTGTTTTTATTCATTATTCTTTTCTTCATATATAAATCTATAGATATTATAAATAATATACATGTATATCCATAAATAGATATTCAAAACTAAATACAATCTTAGCAATACTCTTCTAGGCCAGCGTTACATATATACATATGTCATATAATTTATATATATAAGATATTTCGAAAAAATATATATATCTATAATATATATATATATATATATCTAATATATATATATATTATTCTACAAATCTATATATATATATATATATATATATATATATATAATATATATATATCTATATATATATAATATAATATATTGTAAATCTCTATTATATATAATAGATATATATATATATATATATATATATAATATATCTCGAATACCGAAATAACCATTAATGACTAAATATAATAATTATAATATATCGATAATAATATATAATAATAATAATAAAATACAATAAACTAATACAGAGTGTTGTGTGACACACATAACTCCCACGTTACTGGGACCATAATAAATAGTGCAAGTATCTAACATCATATAAATATTTATAATACTTATATTATACGAAATGCAATTAAAAGTATTTGTCAAGTCAGGAAATAAACTAACATATAAAATGATGCATATGCTTAAAATACGTCTACATGGACGTCTTCAGACTCACTATAAGTCTACATGAACTTGGGCTCGGTTCGGGCCAGTCCGGACTAGTTTGGTACAACCGGTCACTACAAAAGTCAATAAATCTAATAATAATAATTAATCTATTTAAATGGTCATGATATAACTTGGCCTGGTTTTCTTAGTTAGAGTACACCGATGGCTCGGCCTTCCTTACCACAGCTAATACACTAGCCAAAGCACGTCTTGCACTAACCGTACCATGATTCCTAGTAACTATGTACTACCAAAACACCATCATGGCTAAAATCATCTACCGTAATAATTAAGTAATTATTTTAAAAATTCTAAAAGTTCACCATTTAATTCACGATAAATAAATAAAATCTATTATCAAAATTTGGGAAGAGGGGTTACAGTGTCCACCATCACAATTATCGTGCCCAGCCTCGGGTCCGACCCCGGCGTCTGTGTCTATGTCTGCGTCCGTTTTCTTATCCCGTTCTTTACAACGCATTATCGTGTCGAACCAACCCGAATAAAATAGATCAAAAGCAAAACCTAACGTTCCTCTCCGACTAAGCCCCCGAAGCTTCCAGCGGTGAGCAAACCAACCGCACGTGCACTCCTCCCTCCCTCTCGTAGCCGCGCCTCAGCCCGCCCCGTGCCGCAGCATCACAGCTGCTCAGAACGCCGCTGACGCAGCCTTTTCCCGTACGCCACGGCTGTGTGCCGCCGAGAGACGCCGGATCCTCGGACGTGAGCGCCGCGCTGACCACCGTGGACGCCGCCTCCGCATGCAGACGACCGGCGTCGGATCCTTCTCCCGAGCCACCGCCTCAGGTCACCTCCATCTGCCGTCCCCAGCGGTGAGTGGGCTCCAGCGCCGGCCGACGAGACCTCCTCTGCGTCGACCGCTCGACTTTTGCTCGCCGACGTTCTCCTTAGCCTGATCTAAAACCCTCTCCACGCCACCGCAGCGTCGTGCCATCACCACCATGGACGGTCGTCTCCAGACCCCCGGTCAAATCCGTGCCACCGCTGCACTCGGGTTGACTTTGACCTTCCATGACCGCATTGCCAGCACCGAGCCCGGACTCCGGTATAAAGCCTTCCTCCCCTTCCGCTCTCTTCTCTTCCCCGGTCTTCTTCTTCTTTATTTTTTCTTTCTTCATCTGATTTCTCTCTCTATTCACTGCTTTCCTCTCTCTTTACAATCAATTCCCTCTCCTCCAACTCTATGTTTTTAAAATAAGATTTCACAGAGAGAGAGAGCCTTTAACTATTGTTTCCGCAGAAAACGAGGGGGAGAGAACATTGTGGATTTTATCCTATTTAATTCTTTTATTGTAACCAGTAAACGAAAGAAACAACAGTGCTGCAACCTGTATAATTATTAGTTATTTATTAGTTTTATTATTATTATTATTATAAATTATTATTATTATTATTATTATATTATTATTATTATTATTATTATTGATTTATGATTATTATTATTATTATTATTATTCCATTATTATTATTATTCTTATTTTTAAACTGTCAAATGAATATTTAAAATATTATTAGTATTTATACTTTGAATACAGTATATATGTAACGTATTAATATTAGTATCATTATAGCTAGTAGTTATCAGTTATAATTATTTTTCTTAGAAATTATTGTTTTGCAATTTCAATTTGTGCTTGACCCTATACGTGATTTCAAACTGGGTTTCGAAGCTAAATGTTTATTTTATGGTATTTTAAAATAACTTTCCCCAAAAAGATTATTGTAGCATTTTCCATCTAAATTATAGTTTTGACCTAGAAATCCGATTTTCTATATTTTACAAATTATTTACCTAGATTATTTTGGCTAGAAGAATAGAGTTTCCAATATAATAAAGTATTTACCCAAAAATAGTTTAAGTGATAATAATATTTTTCAAAGATTATAAATATTTTCTAAAGTTGTAAATATTATTAATGGAATTTCCAAATAGATAATTTCTAAAAAGGGTTATAAATATTTTTGAATAAATATTTCTAAAAACCTCTCTTCCTAATTTCCTTCTAGATTAGTTATGACCGTGACTAATCAAATTTCTATTTCCTTGCAAATTCCAAGTTTCTGCATATCAATCCAGCCCAATGGACTAAGCTGAACCCACAAGATGGTTTGTTCTACCAGCTAAGGACACCAGGCGAGTACAGTTTATTGTTTGTTTTTCAATATTGAATTTTACTATATTTCATTGATTGGTCATTGGTTATGTGATTTTATTTCTATTATAAACTGATGAGTCGGGATATAAGAAGTACCAAGGATGTGTGATCCGACCATAGACATTGCTTATTTTCTGCAAGTAGATCTCGTAGATATTGTTTATTTTCTGCAAGTAGACCTCGTAGACATTGTTTATTTTCTACAAGTAGACCTCGTAGACATTGTTTATTTCTGCAAGTAGACATTGTTTAATTTCTGCAAGTAGACCTCGTAGACATTATTTATTTCATGCAAGTAGACCTCGTGCTGTAGTGTCCCAGACTAATCACATATCAAGGGTATTCTAAAGTTGGGAAGGTATTTTCTTATTTTATGTTATTGATTTCTTAGTCTATCTCACATTTTTCCTATTTATTTTTAAAACATATAATTGATGTCTAACCTCTGTTGTATAGTCATTTTTATTTATTGAAACGCATTCAGTGAATTGTACTCGTTCCATTCCTGACTGGAAATTAAAATTTTACAGATTAGTCCGCTGCCTTTAGCATCGGATTCGGGAGACATGGGTATATGCGGAGGCCAACCTAGAGGCTAGTGAATAGTTTAGTATTCATGTAGTTGTCTTTTTTTTATAATTTTGTGAGACATTTTACCTTGTATTCAAATGTAAATCTTGTAATAAGTTGTAGATTTGATTTAATAATGTGAATGAACAATAAACGTTATATTTGTGATTTTGAGCATCTTGGCCGTGACAGCGTTCTACCATCGACTCTGCGGCGTAGCTGGCTTGGACATGTCTCGTATCCGAAAAACGGTGCGGGTCGTGACAAGTTTTTTTGGTAGCCCATGCAGGTCAGTCTTCGCAAATTTTGCGAACTCGTGATAGTACTTAAGTTAGTCGTACTATTGCGAGCCTGCGACTAGGAAATGCTCATTCACAACTAGGAGTAAGTCAATTTTAGGAGAATGGTTCGGACTAGGAGTCCCTAGTTTAATTTAACAGTTGGGTAGTTAAGGTTGCTACATAGGCCTCATCGAATTCTAAATCCTATTAGATGATTTTCATAGAAGGATGCACTATTGTATTCTGATTCGATAGTATTTCTAAAGTAGGTAGGTTCGTAACCCCTCTTTCCGAAAGTTTGGAAAAAATCCTTTTATTTATTTTTAATTAAATATAATTTTTAGAATTTTACAAATATTTAGTATAGAAGGCCTTAGTCACGGTTAAGTTTCGGAGTGCAAGTAACCAAGAATTTTGGCACTGAGAGTGTAGTCGAGTGCTTTGACTAGTGTTCTAGCCATGGTAGAGGAGGTCGAGTCATAAGTGTGTACTAACTAGAAAAATCAGGCCAAATCGTGACATAACCCTAGGGATAATTTAATTACTTATATTAGATTATTGGCTTTTAGAAGACCTGGTTGTTCCAAACTAGCCCGAACCCAACCCAAGTCCTGGTGGTCATGTAGTACGACCAACGTCGTCCATGCAGATATATAGACGTGTATATATTGGTAGTCCATTTCTAGTATTGTGAATATTTCTTATAAATTAATATTAAATATAATATATGTATTATTGCTATTTAAATTTATATTTTACTTGGAAATAGGATAACCTTCGCTTAGAATGATATTTTAGGATTTTTGGGATTTACTTAGGCTATATATTTATGTATAAATATATTCATAATAGGTAGACAGTGCATTGTACATATTTTCCCTCAATCTTGAATATTAGAGAAATATAAATTTATGTTTATATTTCTTTTTCCCCCGGACCTTTTCTTCCTAATCATGATCATTTGTACAACTTCGTCTTATGTCTTTTCTAAACATCGCCATATCATAAGTTTTTATCACTTATATTCTTTTCCTTGGACCTAAGGAAATATTTCTAAAATACTTCCACTCTCAATTGTCTATTAATCTCGAGTTAAGTTTTTTTTGGATTCAAAAGTTTCCTCTCAATCGTTAAATATTGAATATCCGTGAAATAAGGATTATAAGATTTTTACTTATTTTGACTTCGATCATTATCCTTCCTAATCAATTATTTTCTTTTTCAAGAAGCTGATCTTATACTCGAAGAACAGATACTTACATTTTTTATCTTATCAACTTGTATGATATTTTAAAATCCTTTGATATTCTTGGGGATATAGTTGGAATAATTTTGATGACTTGCAATGACAAGACAATAGCGCACTGTCGTCACTTATTTGAATTATCGAGACTGCATGGTCACTACAGCCAGCAGCGCACTGGCGTGGCATAACCCCTAAGTTGAATTTTCAAGTAGGTGTGGGTGATCGAACATTATTAAAATTATGTCTTGGTCGTCTTATTTCATCCTTGAGTTGTTATGTCAATATTAGATGGAGTTGATAGGGTATCTGTTATCGCAACATAGCTTGAGTTGTGGAACCAAGGGTTTAATGTAGCTGTTGTACACTGGCGAGGCATAAATTCTTGATAAAATGACCTTGATTTGTTTACAAGTTTCGAATACCATAGAGACTACGCCTTATTGGCATATAATCATTAAGTTTCAAATTGATTTGTGCTCATTCCTAGTCACAATCTTCTCAATAAACCGGCAATTCTCCCTTCCTTTCTTATCCTTCTATTTTTCAGATTGTCATCTTTTAATATAATTTCGACTGGATTCCTAACTTATATAGATTATGATTCTAAACTCGTGCCTAATTAATTGTGCATAAATATTTTATGCATATCGAAACGATTTTGGATTTGATCAACCTTGAACAATTTCGATCATGACTAGACTCCTTTTATTATATTTCGATCGAGACAATTTGTATCCTTTCCTAGGTTTGATTCTATAATCAGGCCCAAACGTTTTCGCTTAACTAATAATCGCAACTCAAACTTTTGAATATTCGAATCATGCCAAAGGTGCATCCTTCCTTATTCGATTCTATCTGCGGGTATGCTTACCTAATTTTGGATCATATTACTTTTTCTGATCATTAGTACCTAGTCCTCTCCCTTAAAATTTCGAAGATGAAGCATTTCTATTGTAGGTAGAATCGTAAACTCATTTTCCGAATTTTTAAATTTTTCTATTTATATTAGTATTTTTTTAGTTAGAGAATAATTTTTATTTTATTTCTATTATAGATATTCTGAAAAGAAAGAGATTTGCCAAACTAGAAGAGATTTATTCTAGGATTATTTGAGTTACTATTATTATCAAGTATTATTTTAGATTAAATTATTGCTAGATTATTTTAGAAGATATTGGTTTATGAAAAATATACATATATAAATATTTGAATTGTTCTTAACAATATTTGATAATTGATTATTTAAAGTAGATGGTATTATTTTAGGATAATATTATGTGATTGATTTGGAGTATGATTCGATCAGATCCAATTTAATTCAGGGAAAGAATTGTTCCACCGATTTAATCTTTCCTATTTAGGGTCTTCACCTCCTATATATAAGGAGGCTTCCTTTGTATTCTCCATGCATTCCCAACTCCTAACCCTAATTCCTAAATCTAACTCCTAATCTCTAATCCCTAACCTAAATCTCCTCTTCGAATTTCTAGAATTTTATTTATTTATTTATCTTATTTTATTTATCATGGTTGAAGGTAATTTTTCGTCTATACTTGTTTTGATTATCTCTTTTCAAAAGCGTGTTTTAAATTAAATTCTGAGGCAATTTAAGTTCACGACCATAACCTAAAGGTTCCACCACAACCATACCTATTTACTCCTTCCAGTTCTACCCTAGTTGATCAATGTTCTTATCAAAGAACCTTCCTTTCCTTTTCACCTATTTTGTTTCCTCATTACAAATTACTTACTTTTTCTCCAATCAACCGAGTCCGTCTACCCTACTAGTCCTTAAATTTCGAGGACGAAATTTTTCTAGGTGAGTAGTTTGTAACTCCTCTTCCCAAAATTTTCAAATTTATATTTTGTGTTTTGGAATAGATCCTCTTCGAAAAAATGTATGAGCATTATTTTACTATTTTATTTCAAACTAGTTCAATATTTATGGTTTGAAAATAACATTTGATTTTAACAAAAATATTATTTGAGTTCATCATTGCATTACAAATATTTGGTTGAAATGTTGGGCTTCCAAGATATTAACTACGAAATGGTTTGAAAATTATAAATAGTTATAAATTTGGATTAACAAAAAATTTACGTTTTAATTATTTATTACTTTGATTTGAAAATGTCTTTAATTATCTTGATGACATGAAATATTATTTAATAATTTTCAATATTTGAATTTGTAGTTTGAACTATTGGGTAATATTAATGTTGATTTAAATTAATGGTATGATCGCTTATTGGATTAAGATTAAATTCAACTAGTCTTTTATATTTTAGTTGATTGAATTAATTGGAAGCTTTATCTTTAGTATTCTCGATAATTCTACATATTTAAATTAGATATTCTCCATCCAAATGGATCTTAAAAGATATTAGGCTGTGCCATATGTAGGTAACACACCCTATCCTAGGGGAGCAATACCGACCGCTACCGAAAAACCGACCGAATACCGATTAAAAATTCCCCAAAAACCGAACCGAAATTATGTACCGATACCGAATTACCGAACCAATTAAATATGGTATAATGGTCGTGGTAACGTTGAATGTAATACCATACATAACCGAAAATATCAAACCGAACCGATATATATATATATAATATATATATATATATATATATATATATATATATATATATAATATATATATTATATATATATTTTATTTACTCTTAGAATGTTATTTGTGATTATTTTTATATTACTCTTTTTCATTTTTTATCTTTGTTTTAGTTGGAAATTAGTTTTTAGAACTTATAATAGATTTGGTGGACTTGAAGTTATGTTAAGAATGCTAAGAATTGAGTTTTGGGCTTTTGAGCTTATTTTTGTTTTTTCATATAATTTTGAAATAAATTTTAGTGTACTTAAACTTATACTAAGAATTAAACTTAGTGATCATGTTTGATCTTTTAAGCTTTTTTTTAGGTATTTGCGACTTGTTACATATTATTCTAATAAATTTGATTAATTGTTTACTTGGTAGAGGCTTGACTTTGAAATTTAATGCTTCCAAAAAAAAGTAAAAAAAATATTTTTCTAGGTTAAGTGATTCATATTAAGTGTGTTGATTGATCAAATGTTAAATGAAAAATACCGATACCGAACAAAAACTGACCGAATACCAATTTAACCGAAACCGAAAAAACCGATTCTAAATGGTACGATATTGGTATTGATTTTTTAAATACCGATTTAAAAAAATACCAAAATATTAACCAAATACCGACCGATTATACCGACGCTCACCCCTACCCTATCCTTCCTATCCTATCCCTCCAACCTATTAAATCTTCTCCATATATATGCATATACCTGCCAATCTCCTAAACAAAAAACTACCTATATTTTGCCACAACCGACTGAAGGCTCCCCGTCGCATGTTCGCCTCCACCATACTCACCATCAAACATCGCCCTCACCATCGCCATCGACATCATCAACACCACCTTTGTACGCCAAACCTCCCATTCACACAACACAGAAAAATAAACAAACCATGGCCGAAGTGTCTGCGTCCACCATCACAATTAGCGTACCCAGCCTCGGGTCCGACCCGGGCGTCCGTGTCCATGTCTACGTCCGTTTTCTCATCCCGTTCTCTACAATGCATTATCGTGTCCGAACCAGGACACGAATAAAATAGAAATCAAAAGCAAAACCTAACCGTTCCTCTCCGACTAAGTCCACCGAAGCCGCCCAGCGGTGAGCAACCACTGCACGCGCACTCCTCCCCTCCCTCTCGGATCCGTGCCTCCAGTCCAACCCAGTGCCGCAGCATCACGGCTGCTCTAGAACGCCGCTGACGCAGCCTTTTCCCACACGCCACGGCTGTGAGCCGCCAGAGCGACGCCGGTTCCTCGGAACGTGAGCGCCATGCTGACGACCGTGGACGTCGCCTCCGCGCGCAGACGACCGACGTCGGATCCTTCTTCCGAGCCACCGCCTTGGGTCACCTCCATCGTGCCGTCCCCTACGGTGAGTAGGCTCCAGCGCTGGCCGATGAGACCCTCCTCTGCGTCGACCGTTCGACTTCCGCTCGCCGACGTTCTCCTTAGCCGGATCTAAAACCCTCTCCATGCCACCGCAGTGTCGTGCCATCACCGCTGTGGACGGTCGTCTCCAGACCCCCGGTCAAAGATGCGCCAGCCGCTGCACTCGGGGTTGACTTTGACCTTCCATGACCGCATCGCCAGCACCGAGCCCGGACTCCGGTAAAGCCTCCTCCCCTTCCGCTCTCTTCTCCTTCCCCGGTCTTCTTCTTCTTCTTCATTTTTTCTTTCTTCATCTGATTTTCTCTCTCTATTCACTGCTTTCCTCTCTCTTTACAATCAATTCCCTCTCCTCCCACTCTGTGTTTTAAAAATAAGTTTTCACAAAGAGAGAGCCTTTAACTATCGTTTCCACAGAAAACGAGGGGGAGAGAACATTGTGGATTTTATCTTATTTAATTCTTTTATTGTAACCAGTAAACGAAAGGAACAACAGTGCTGCAACATGCGTAATTATTAGTTATTTATTAGTTTTATTATTATTATTATTATTATTATTATTATTGCTATTATTATTATTATTATTACCATTATTATTATTCTTATTCTTATTATGTAAACTGTCAATATGAATATGTTAAATATTATTAGTATTTATACTTTGAAATACAGTATATATGTACCGTATTAATATTAGTATCATTATAGCTAGTAGTTATCAGTTATAATTATATTTCTTAGAAATTATTGTTTTGCAATTTCAATTTTGTGCTTGACCCTATACGTGATTTCAAACTGGATTTCGAAGCTAAATTGTTATATTTTATGGTATTTTAAAATAACTTTTCCCCCAAAAAGATTATTGTAGCATTTTCCATCTTAGTTATAGTTTTGACCTAGAAATTCGATTTTCTATATTTTACAAATTATTTACCTAGATTATTTTGGCTAGAAGAATAGAGTTTCCAATATAATAAAGTATTTACCCAAAAATAGTTTAAGTAATAATAATAAAATATATTTTTCAAAGATTATAAATATTTTCTAAAGTTGTAAATATTATTAATGGAATTTCCAAATAGATAATTTCTAAAAGGGTTATAAATATTTTGTGAATAAATATTTCTAAAAACCTCTCTTCCTAATTTCCTTCTAGATTAGTTATGACCGTGACTAATCAAATTTCTATTTCCTTGCAAATTCCAAGTTTCTGCATATCAACCCAGCCAAATGGACTAAGCTGAACCCAACAAGATGGTTTATTCCACCAGCTAAGGACACCAGGCGAGTACAGTTTATTATCTGTTTTCAATATTGAATTTTACTATATTTCATTGATTGGTCATTGGTTATGTGATTTTATTTCTATTATAAACTGATGAGTCGGGATATAAGAAGTACCAAGGATGTGTGATCTGACCATAGACATTGTTTATTTTCTGCAAGTAGACCTCGTAGACATTGTTTATTTTCTGCAAGTAGACCTCGTAGATATTATTTAATTTCTGCAAGTAGACCTCGTAGACATTGTTTATTTTCTGCAAGTAGACCTCGTAGATATTATTTAATTTCTGCAAGTAGACCTCGTAGACATTGTTTATTTTATGCAAGTAGACCTCATAGACCTCGCGGTGTAGTATCCAAGACTGATCACATATCAAGGGTACTTCTAACAGTTGGGAAGGTATTTTGCTTATTTATTGTTATTGATTTCTCAGTCTTTCTCACATTTTTTCTATTTATTTTCAAAACATATAATTGATGTCTAACCTCTGTTGTATAGTCATTTTCATTTATTGAAATGCATTCAGTGAATTGTACTTGTTCCATTCCTGACTGGAAACCAAAATTTTACAGATTAGTCGCGGCTGCCTTTAGCATCGGATTCGGAAGACATGGGTATATGCGGAGGCCAAACCTAGAGGCTAGTAAAATAGTTTAGTATTCATGTAGTTGTCTTTTTTTATAATTTTGTGAGACATTGTACCTTGTATTCAAATTTAAATATTGTAATAAGTTGTAGATTTGATTTAATAATATGAATGAGCATTATATTTTATGATTTTGAGCATCTTGGCGTGACAGCATTTTACCGCCGACTCTGTGACGTAGGCTGGCTTGGACATGTCTCGTATCCGAAAAGTGGGTGCGGGTCATGACAGTTAGAGATCTGTTGTTCATGAGGATATCTCCGACGCATGGCACTATTCGCTTTGGTGGAGGTGGAAAGCTTAGTCCGCGCTTCATCGGACCTTTCGTTATCAGCGGAAGAGTTGGTGACGTGTCATACAGACTGGACTTGCCCCATGTATTAGAGGGAGTCCACAATGTATTTCACGTGTCACAGTTGAGACGGTATGTGGCAGATCCCAGCCATGTACTGGATCATTCCGAGATCGAGGTGAGCCCTACTCTTAGTTATCCAGAGCAGCCTATGGAGATTCTGGATCGACGGGAGAATGTGCTGAGGAACCAGACGATACCTTTGGTTCGCGTAGCTTGGAGGCATCACTCTCCATGTGAGTCTACCTGGGAGAGGGAGGACGAGATGCACGAGCAATACCCTTATCTCTTTCAGTCTTGAGGTATGATTTTTCTACCCTTCTTATTTGTTCAGTTTTGTCTTTAATTTCGAGGACAAAATTCTTTAAGGAGGGTAGATTTGTCACATCCATTTTTCTAGTTTGAGGGTATTTTGGTAATTGTAAAAATTTTGATTATTTTAATATATTATTGGTATTGTGATTTTTGGCCTTTCGATAGTATAGCCTTGGTGCAACCTAGACTAGTGTCTCACCATGATTTAGTGACTTAGTTAGCATGATTAATTAGTGTTAGTAATCCTATTCTAGTTAGTTTCAAGTTAGAAGCTAATTAGCAAGTTTTGATTAGAGGCTAGTTAGACCTATTGATTTAATATTTCATTTTTAACATGTAAAAAGAAGCCCAAGCCCATGGATTATGAAACCCTAGCCCACTTTGATGTGGCCGGCCATAGTAGAGTTCCATACTCCTATTTAATATCTCTTAATGAGACTTGCATCTATTTTTCCATTCCTACTCATTCTGGCAAAACCCTAGGTATGTGTTTCTTCCTATTCTCCTTATTTCTCTTCCTTTTTAACCCTAATCTTTTGCATTGAGTTCTGATTTATGTTATTGGACTGTTTATGGTGAGCAATCTCAGCTTTGGAGAACATCGGAGTTTTGGAGTTGTAAGAAGGATCTCCACTTTTGAGCTTTCATTGGGAATTCACCCTCAATAGGTAATCTCTTCAATTCCCTTCAAATCCATGAATTATTTCCATAGATGCATCCATCTAAGTGTCCCCTAGCCGTAGGGTGAGTTTTTTAGGAGTTGGAATTGGTTTGGTATCTGTATCGGACACGTATCAGTATTTTTGCGTACGTGTTTGATGAAATGCCCAAAAAGAATTTTTATTGCTGTTTTCCAAATCTTTTTGAACAGAATTGTAGATCTATATGTTACTTATGGATTTGTGTCGCACTGACATGAAATTCGTACTGTGTTCGTGTCCAAATTGGGCACAAACCCGCTCGCATACGAGTCATGCCTGTGTCCTGCTGCTCGGGCACTGTAGCGGACACGATAGGACACTTCATGACCCCAAACTTGGGGGACACGTAGGGCATATGTCTAACATGAGGCTGATCAATTTTCGTGGGATTTCATCGAGTGGATCTCGAGAAATCTCATGCGCATTGATTTTGCCTACACTGTGCCCACAGGAAAAATCTCGACTGATACGCGTGTCGTATCACGCGTACATGTGTCGATTATGTCTCGTATTGTGTCGTGTGTGTAGGCATGTACATAGGCTACATGTGGACACGAGCACGAGACGTGTCGTGCCTCGTGTCGTGTCCACGAATCCTTGGACTGACCGCAAGAGGCAGTACAATCTGTGCACAACTGTGTGAGTTTTGAGTGGTTGGATACTTCGTGTCCTATTCTATGGACACGATACACCCTGTGGGATACATATACATGTACACGACACGTTCTTAACCATAATTTGATGTTTAGTTAGTTTTTGTGATGTCAACTTAGGGTTTACTCATTTTACTGATGCTAGGTTCAGATAAATGCATTTTTAGAGTTTTTAAATGGATTAAAACTGTTAATTTATGATTGATTTGTGATTATTAACATGTATACATGTCTCGGTTGATGGTTTCATAGCTAGGTTTCACATTGATTCATGACTGGATTTGTATTCAGGGTTTTCGAATATGTGGGATACTCGAAATGGGACTGAAACTTGAGTTAGGGTTTAATTCTTCATATGTGTCACGACCCGTACCCATTTTTTTGGATACGAAACGTGTCCAAGCCAGCCTACACCGCAGTGTCGGCGATAGAACGCTGTCACGGCCATGATGCTCAAATTCACAAATAATTTAATTTACAATATTCACAAGTTTTATATTTGCAGAAAATATAAACTCGTACAAATATTGGAATGACTACAACTCATCTATCTAGCTAGTCTTTAGGCTTTTGTCTGCAAGTACACCCGCAATTCCCCATACTAAGTGAATCCACGGCTAACCTGAAAAATATTGGTTTTCAGTCAGGAATGGAACGAGTACAATTCACTGAATGCAGTTTCAATAATGAAAATGACTATCCAACAGAGATTAGCCTTTAGACATATGATTCACAAAGACAAATGAAGGAAAACAGAATAAACTAAATACCAAAAACAGTAAATGAAAAACAGGAAATACTCACCGACTGACAGACTGAAATACCTTTGATATGTGACCGGTCTCGGGACAATTACACGACACTGTCTACACTGTCTAAAGTTACACTGTCTACACTGTATAAAGTTACACTGTCTACATTGCATAAAGTTACACTGTCTATACTGAATAATGCAATAGAAATTACTGTCTACACTGTCTACACGGAATAATGCAATAAAAATCATTGTCTACACTGTCTAAGGTCAGATCACATATCTTCGGTACTTCACCTCCTCCGACACCACAAGAATAAAAACAACATAAAGGCTGAAATCACATCTCTATCGACTAACAATAATGTATAGTAAAGATCAATACTGAAAACAAACAATAAACTGTACTCGCATGTGGTCCTTTGCTGGTGAAACCGATAATCCAACCCACTCAGTGTGGCACAATAATCAAAACTCGTACAACAGTCCCCGGAAGCTGAAATAAACATCACCAATATTCTCAAAATAGTCAAATTAGCTAGGATTGCATGTCCTTAAGTTCAATTCCGGACACAGAGGCAAAACGGTAATTTTGGGTCAAAACGGTGTCCGCCATTGGACCCACTTTGCACCGAAAAGCGTGCTAGGGTCAATGGTCTCTAAAGTCGTCAAACTATATGTCTACGAATTTATTTTGATGATACGAACCCAACCGTATGTCCAAAGTTGGATTTCGGCGGGCCGTGCACAAAATCGCCCGTTGAGTCGGACCGGGGGCCCGCAAAATGGCGATTCAATCAACTACCTCAGAATTGGACCAAACTTGGCATACAAGACCAGAAAAATGATATGGTCCTGTTGGCACAAGTTTCTGTAGGAACGAAATCGTAAAACAGAATACTCTAAAGGGGGTGAATATAGTTGGCAGCGGAATAATGCTAATTAAAAAAATGTTAGCAGCAAGATCACAGAATAATAATCACAACTAAATAATGTAAAGACAGAGATAAGAAAGCAAACACAAAGACAGCGATGTATACTGGTTTCCCTCTGTTGAGGACTAGTCCAGTCGGTAGAACTCTTGCTACCAATTGAATCCACTATTGGCAAAACCGTAAGTTTTCTTACGAAGTCCTTGCAACTTCTACAACGCGAGCTTTGATATGAAGAACTCGTCCAACTTCGATTTTGAAGAGTTGAATCTTCTATCAAGCCTCTGATTACAATAACTCTGAAACTTCTAGACCGCACCGCACTGGCAAATCGACTAGAGGATTGTAACTGGCTTGGGATCTGAAAATTAAAGCTCGAGAAAAACTCTTTGGAAGACTGAAAGCTTTAAGTATAGAGAAGATTGAAAGTGAATGAGTGAGTTAAAATGATCGAAATCCTTCTCTATTTATAGGAGTTCTAAAGACAGAATTCTGACAGAATTCGGGCAGAATTCGGGCAGAACTCGATGAGCAAATCTCGGTCAAATCCGCAACTGCAGGAGGACCAAGTTTCAAGGAATTCAAAAACAAAACGGCCACTAACCGAACTCTAGCCAAACTCTGGCCGAGTTCTGTCAGGGTTAGGTTATGGTTTTAAAATTAGTTTTTGGGGAATTTTGAAAACCTTTTTGAAAACCTTTTTGAAAACCTTTTTGAAACTTTTGTAAATACGAATATTTTACAAAACTAAGGACGTTTTAAAAGCAGTTTGAAATCTTTTTAGAATAGCCTATTTGCCAGTACGACTCGGTGTACAAAGTATTCCTAGACTCAAATAAAATGAAAAATACATTGCTCAAAGAAATACAGACTCGAACAGGCAAACAAAGCTTCGGTCTTGAACTGTGTAGATAGCTGTTCTTGATCATGTCCAAGAGTCCGAGATATCCTGAATAGTTCCATATATCGAGACAGAGTTTGATCAATTATTAAAATCAGTTTGACCATATGACCAATGGGACAACAATCTCCTCCATTTTGATAATTGACAAACTATGAATGATATAACATCTTTGCTTGGAATCAAATCAAAAAAAATAGTAAAGTAAAATAGTTCATATCCTGCATGTATTGTCTCAAAATATGTTAGATCCTTATTTCTCCCCCGTTGTCACTTAGCAAAATAATTGCAAAAGAGAAAACTCCCCCGCAATCAATGCATAAGAAACAAACAGTAAAGAAACACATAATAAAAATTTATAAAAAATTATGACAGATGGTAGATACAGTAAAAAAATAACATCAGAGGCATGTATTTATCTCAGGTAGTTTATAATATAACAGAGAATTAATACAACAGTGAGAATAATAGAGAATTATGTCATATGCAGTTTATAATATAGAAGCAGATAAAGATGCTATAAATAAATAAACTGATGTAAAAGATAAACTACGAATCTCATAAAGATAAAATAATGTGCAAGAAACATCAATAAATATCCAGTACAAGTCTGATAATAAAAAGCTAAAAAGACAGAAACTTGGAATGTCGGAGCATTTCCAAGTATACAGTAGACAATGTCTAAGTCTCAAAAATCAGCTAATATATCACATCTCCTCATCATCATCATCATCAGCATGACCGGCATGTCCAGATGGACCAGCTCCAGAGGTACCAGCTCCAGAAGGGTGAGGAGGAGCGCCAGTGTAAAACTTACCGACATAGTCTCGAGGAGGAGCACGATCAGAACGGTACCAATCATATACGTTACCGGGCTAAAAGTAGGCATGAACAGCCTCATCCTCACAGCGGTAACCAGAAAAGGCTGGATCTCTAGGAATAGAACCGGCAGAATGTCCAGTCTGAGCAAATCGAAGATCAGCAAGAGAATTTGCTATCGCCTGATAACGAGTGACATCGCGAAACTCACGTTCGCGGGCCATATCTGTCATCGAGACGTGCAAATCAGAAAGATGTTGGTATATGCCTTCAAAGGTCATGGCATACTGCTGAGTAGGTGGAGGAGGTGGAGCAGTAGAAGGAATAGTAGGAGGAGCAGCAGCACTCATACTACGACGGGATAACTTCAGAAACTTGGGCTCAGGGTCTTGAGTACAAGTTGACAAATCTATATCAAAACGCTGGAAAATGCGTGGGAGAATCATCGCATAAGAGAGATTTCTATCTCTTGCACGACAACGTCCCATCATCTGGATAATGGTCTTAGGGGCAGAAAAAGGAATCCCCTTAAGAATGTAATACATAGCAGATAGTTCAAGTGATGTGACATCATCCTTTGAAGTAGATTTCGGAAGGAGAGTGGAGTAGATGATGCGGTACAATTCATAATTAAATAAGTTCAAGTTGTTTGCCTTGAACTTTCCAGAGCGAACTCGATCAGGTGCACAGAGTTCAGCTTTGAAACTAGCAAGTGTCATACCATCGGAGAAATCAAATTCAGTGATATCAACAAGCTGTGCACCTTCGTTAGATAGACCAAGGATTTCTGCTAAGAGGACATCATTGAACTCGATGTCTAGTCCGCCAACACGAGTACTTACGTCAAACGTGTTTAATATGATATTGCAGTAGAAAAGTCTAATGGCATTAGTTGCTAACGGGAAACAAAGTTAAACAACGTGTTGTAACCCTAATGCCCTAAAATATTGGCGGTGTTCTGGAAACACGGTCCATTTGATAGGAGCGCATGTGCATATGGATCGTATGCAAAATCTTTATACCACAGAAAGGCTTGATCTAGGGTTTGAAAATAAAATCCATCAAACGCGCCATCGCTCGATTGAACTGGCAAAAAAAGGGAATCTGTGGGTGGATTCGAAGATGATCCTTCCTCACTAGGATTGGTCGTCTTCTTCCTCTTGAAGGGGTTAAATCCCTTAGGCGACATTGTGCAATAAAAGTAAATATGTACGAAATTGAAAGGAGGAAAAATACGAAGTTATACCTTCCGAGATTCAAGTATGTTGTAGAGGATAACGAACTCCGCACGAATCCAAAATTTGGATGGATTTCACCACGTAGATAGGGAGAAACGGAGTGGTGAAGAACTAGGGTTTGAGGGCTCTCGCGCTGCTGCTGTTGCTGTGATGGTGGTGTTTAGAAGCAATGAAGAAGAAAGGCTCTCGGGTTCTGGTTATATAACTAGATACCTTCAACCGAACTCGGGCCGAATTCGGTCCGAATTGTTAGCACCCTGAATTTCGGGTTGATTTTTTTTTATTTTATTTTATTTTTCTGGTTATTTGGTTTGATAAATATTTTATTCTATTTATTTATCTGTAAGTGTACTCTTCCATGCCATTGATAATTGGAGTATCAGGGATGTTCAACTCTGGAAATCTTCTTCACGAGTTTTGGAGTGGACATGATTACCTTCATGACGGTATATGGTGTCCCACCCAAACTTGTTCTCTTGTGCTCTTTCTGCTTCGCTGAACTTTGGGTCGGTTTAGACCAATTGATTGTTATTATTTTTCCCACTCTTTTCTTGATCATTTTCAGCGCGTTACCATGACATTTAAATTGGGAGCGCCAGACCAGTCATTTCCTTGAAACCAACTCCTCATTGATGATCTACGCGAGACGCTCGTCACCCATGACCTTCGTTTCCCACTCATTCATGTCATTTTGGGCTCCATTTGATTCGCACAACTTTCCCGACGCGTGACCCGATTTTATTTCATGCCACGGCGTCACATTCATTTTCCAACTTGATTTGTGGGTCCCCTGTCGACCAAAACTTGTCGGTCCCAACTATGGACATGGCCCACTTTGAGCCTACTATCCGTCCGCCACTTGTGTCCCATTATTTGGAATCCCCATGTGCAACTTATTTACTCATGATCATCAACATCTAATTTTAATTCGATTTTTGCACAATGTCCACTTTTGATCCAATCCGGCTCCACCGAGCCCAGTCCAGTTCCATGTTGCCCTCCATCGGGACACCCTCATTTTCTCCGTGTCCAAAATAATATTTAATGTCCTTCTTCATATTTCAATATTTATTGAATTTCTGTTTATTTAAATTCCCTATAGGGATGACCAAATTCCTAAAATTAAAGTCTACCCTTGATTTCCCCTCATTCAATCCCCACCATTAATTTTTCCCAACACTAAATTTTTCCCCATCTTGTATTTGGCCGGCCCTAGAAAACTACATGGAGAGATTCCTTTTTCTCTCTCTAACTTTTACTCTTTTCCCTCTCTCATTTATTGCATACATTATTTCTCTCTCTCTCCTTTCTTCATTTTTTTTCACACACAACAAAACACCACCAGCATCATCTTCTCCCACACCCGACCACTTCACCATGGCCGACTCCCTGGCCTGACCTCCGGCCACCCCCTGGCCTGCCGTCGGCCACCACCAGCTCCTCCATCTCGATCTCCTCCTCCTTATTCCTCCTCCTTCTCTTCATCATCACCAACACCATAGCTCACCACCATCATCCATTCATCCACTCGACTCCGGCCAACCACGCTCGACGTGCTCCGCCGTCGTGCTCGCCGCCACTGGCCGCGTGAACGTCGCCCCTCGCCGCACCTCCGTGCGAAGCCCCGCGCGTGCGAGGACAGCAGCTACGGCAGCAGCAGCCAAGCGTGCGCTGCGCGCGTGCAGCGCTGCCGCGCCGCCGCCGGCCGCCCACCGGCGTGGGCAAGCTCTGGTGGACAGCCCCCTGACGGCAACCGTCCTCCGGGACGCGCCGTCGAGGCGATTTGTGCGTTTTGCACGACGTCCCGTCGTGACGCGCGCGAAATCACGTTCATTTCGGCGCTCCGTCGCAGCAACTTCGTGCGCGTTTTCCCGGAGATCCGACCGTTGGATCGGCAATTTCTTCGCTCCTTCGCAATCTCGGTATATCCACCTTCATCCCTGTCAATTTTCGTCCGTTAATTTTATCGTTTGATACATGAAAACCGGCCACCAAGTTGACCGTTTAAATTGTATTAAATTTGGACAGTTTCGCGGGGCCAACTTCGTCAGCTTGTATCTCCTCCACCGCAGCTCCGTTTGGCGTGCTACCAGTTCCGGTGCGAAGCTGGTATAACCCTCTTCCTGCCCCCTTTAGATTTCATTTCAGTTTGAGCTTGTTTGATTGGTTGAATTCGACGCCAAAGTTGGTCGTCCGAATTCGTAATTTCCAACTTGTAAAATTCCATTTTTTAACACGGGACTCCAGATTTCATTTCTGACACCACCATTAGACTTGTGGCGTCGTTCTGGCATGTTTTCATATAAAATTTGTTAGATTTGGAGAACGTGGGCCCGGGCACGCATTTCGGTGCAAAGCGGGTCCCACATTCTGGGTCAACGGGACTTTTTGATGCCGGCTCATCGGAATCCAATTCTGGAGATACCGTTGAGTTCGTATCGTCATTCTGGACTCGTTGACATGTAGTTTGCTAAGTTTTGAGAACTTTGGCTCCGACACGCATTTTCGTGCAAACCGGAATTCCAAGTTCTGGTCAACAGGCCAAATGGAGATCGGGTCAACGGAATCCAATTCTGGAAATACCGTTGGATTCGTATCGACATTCTGGTTGCATGGACATATAATTTGTTATATTTTCTGGACTTGTTTTCTTGCACGTATTTCGGTGCAAAACGGCTCCGACACGGACACCGTTTTGACCCGAAATTACCTTTTTGCCCTTGTGTCCAAATTGAACCGTTGGGTAGACTATCCTAGCTAATTTGACCATTCTGGACACGTTGGCGATGTTCATTTCATCGTCCGACAATGTTTGTTGATAATTTCTCTGAGTTTAACCTTTTTATAATTAATTAATAATTAATTCATATAATGTTTGTATTTCGGGATTAGTACAACGAAACTGAGATCAGCCAATTCCAGTGATCTCACATCGCTGAAATTGACAAGTTGGATACGTGGATCACTATAATAAGATTATCAACCTTATCGATAATCTTCTTATCTCGATTTACGTGTCGTAAGTTTCAACGTACAAATAACGAAGTACACTTTATAATAGACTAGAATTGACCCTGTTTGACCAGAGTTGACCAGTTGACCCAAAGTCAACTGTAAGTCAACACTTGACCTAGTTTGACTAGATTATTGATCGGAGTCGACCTAGAGTTAATCTGACTTAGAAGAACCTAGAATAATA
The DNA here is from genome assembly GCA_029216955.1 of Iris pallida. NCBI lineage: Eukaryota > Viridiplantae > Streptophyta > Magnoliopsida > Asparagales > Iridaceae > Iris > Iris pallida. The sequence goes on along the minus strand of JANAVB010028000.1, from coordinate 8,211,372 downwards.
TAGATTGCCTGTAGGAATTTATTTATTTCAACTTGAACACCTTGTAACCTGTGTTGCTTTAAATAGGACTCTGTGGCTTCAGTGGGACCTCCCTATACTTATCAGCTGTTCAGGTTATCGAGGCGAGTACATTCTCTGATCATTTCATATCCTGCTTAGAATTATTTCCTGCAGTAGATTACTTTACTTGTACTGTCACGTCGGTCACACGGATTGGTACTATATGAATCCCTCTTTGAGATGTTATCCTTAGGAAGCATCGGATACTCTATGTTCTGTGCGTTTCACTTACATAGCGTATCACTATGCTTCGTTGGTTCTTTGATCACTTACGACATATACTCTTATGATCGTAGAGTCTTCTCAGAATCCTTATCCCATTTATGGGACTACTATGTATCACCTTCGGGGTCTATCACCTTCGGGGTCATATCACCTTCGGGGTCATATCACCTTCGGGGTCTACCACCTTCGGGGTCTGTTACATAGCATCACATAACATAACTTGGTTGGATTCTTGTGTATTAATTGGGGGTACGGGGGAGTATATGTGGACATGTGAATAATACACCAGTAGTGTAGCATCAGAATCATTCCATAGTGTAGCATCAGAATCATCCCAGGCCATTTACATGTTCATATTGTACTCTGACTCACTAGTCACATGCTAGTTCTCTATGTATAGTAGATATTTCTATTACAGTTATCTCTCTGTTTACATACTATTTTTCTTCAGTACCTGTATCTTACTTTACTGCATGTTATATGTTTTCTAACCTGCTATGATATGTTGAGATGTACTGTGCTCGCTCCAGTCCTGACTGGACCTGTTGATAAATTTTACAGATAGCCTGGAGGTGCCTGCTAGCCTAGAGGAGACACAGTAGGGTTTGTTTAGGTAGTTATTCTTTTTTGTCTGGAGTTGTATTTACTTGAGGATTACTGTATCTTTATTTGAGTTTTGAGATGTATTTCTGGGTTTTGTATCTTAGACACTTAGACTTCTATCTCCTGTATCTATTTTGGATTTCATGTCTTATCTATCCTTATCATGCTCTACCCTAGATGTGATTGAGATTGTATCTGCCATGTCACCCCCATTCGGGGAGTATAAACTGCTTAGCTTTATATTGTTAGATGTTGTGACCTAGGACAGCGTTCTACCGCCGACACTGCGGCGTAGGCTGGGCGTCGTTACGTTCTCGTGCCCTAACTCTAGGGTGCGGGTCGTGACACGTTTTAGTGGTGGCCCATGCAGGTCGAGACTAAAGTGTAGTGGTATTCGAACTAGAGTACCACTACAGCCTGCAGTAGAATTAGGATATATTTTGAAGGTACTCAATCACAGTTAGGACCCTTGAGAGATTCCTGGGACGACCCTTGAGAATCTTGTTTAACTTCGATTTGAAAACTCTTTTTCCCTTGATTTGTTTTATTTTTATTTTCTATTGATGAATTTGATTTTAATGAATCATTGTTGAATTTGAGTTTGTATTTATTAGTTTTGATGGAAGATTGTCGAATTTTGAATTTTGATGATAGTTGTTGCATTCGAGTTTGTATTTCGATGGATTTTGTTTATTTTTGAATTTTGATGTTCCTTAATAAATTTGATTGATTTTTGAGTATTCATTATTGATTTAATTTAATTTTGGCAAGATAAAATTATATGGGCTAGGTCATCTATGTTATGGAATCTAGTCTTCTACAGTCATATTAGCCAGCATGGTGAGGACATATAGTTGACTTGGATATATTTCTCGGGTGTGGGAATTTAAGGTTTTCGCAGCCAAGCTAGCGGCATCGCGAAAATGTTAAATACCATTATTCTAGAGGTATGTGCCCAAGTCGAGGACTCTGTGATTATCGTAGCCTTGCTTACTAGTATGACGAGGATTTAGAGTGCTATGATTCTGGATAGACGCATATGATTATCAGATTGCACCTTGAATATTTTGAACATGTTTTCTCTACCTTTGTTTCAGTTAAAAAAAATGAATTATTAATTTGTTTGTTTTGTTTAGTTCCTAATTATTAGTTTAGGAGTAGGTTTAGCTGCTTTTATAAACCTTGTGAAATTTCTTGCTATGAGTTTTTCATAATACCATGAATCGATAATTTGCTAGGCTTTATCTTGAAATTGATAATTAAGTCTGGATTTTAAAAACGTTTTCTTCTTTAAACTGATAAGCAGAACAGATTTTCTCGTTATTATTCTTGTATTAAATAATAATGATAATATAACTGTCTTGATTTCGTCAATCACCTGCTTGCAATCTTGGTAGGAATCTAAATGTTAGTCTTAACGTAAAATTAATTTTTATTGGAACATGAGAATATGTATATGAATATATATAGCAGACACCTTGCCTAACACGTATGCATGCTACACTTGATTTCTCACATATCTAGATACATATTAATATGTCGTTGATGTTAGATTGTCAAAACCCTAATATTTCTGGTCCTCTACTTTTCCATGTTTAAATTCGTAATTTAAATATAAATTTCATGTTATTATTTAGGTTTACATCACTGCACATGTATGCTATACTTATAGTTCAATTCAAAATTTTGTTGAGTTTGTGTGATTAATTTGTCAAATCTAAGACCGTGTGCATGTTAACCCTTAATACGGATTCCAAATGTTAGTTCAGTTGTTGTTTTAATTGTTTTTCTTTTATATAATATTAGAGCTGTGTACATATTAACCTTTAATGCTTAGTTCCCAAATGTTTAGTTCAAATTGCTGTTTTATTTTCTTAAATGTAATGTTTGAGCTAGATACATTGTGGTAGGTAGGGATATAAATTCAGGTTTCATATTCTTACATGATAGGTTGTGATAAACATTGAGTTGGTTTTGATGTGTAATTTCTCCAAAATCCTTAAAACTGAATACATGTTAACATTTTTATATTAATTTCCATGTTTAGTTAATTTCAGATTTAACATGTAATATTAAACTGTATGTGTAGGTAAATATATTGATAGTATGTTAGGGTTTCTTTTCTATCATGTTAGGATGTGTTAGGACCATTGAGATTGTTGTGATGTTTCAAACCCTAAAATCTGAGACCGCATTATGTTCATATTTTTCCATGGGTTGAATGTTAGCTTAGTTTTCATTTTTATGTAAATGCTGAACTAAAACTGGATTTAACCTTTCAATACTAGGCTATAACCTGTACAAGGATACACACACACGCCTACTATCTAACCATATGAACATGTCCCCATACACATGATGCTAGTTTTCCCTCTCTAACGCTCTCTCTATATATATATTATGATTGAATTTCAATGCAAGTGACTTTCGATTCTTTAACTTGTGATTTTGATTTTCTTGGGATAGTATTTTTTTTTCAAATAATTGGTAGTTACCTTCCCTTATTTTTATTTTTATAAGTACCAGTTTTCACATAGGATGGTAGGCTGTCTTACAGTTTTGATGATTGTTATTTCTGTATCTTTTCTAAGTTAGCACTCTGGATTGCTTGTGTGTTTTGATACCCTATGACCGATTCAGTTAGCATGACTAGTATACCTAGATGAGACTTTCACTACCATCGTATGCCATGACCCTGGACGTTGTTCTTTTTGATGGTATGTTTTGTTTAAGTTCTGGGACTTGATTGTGGGGGTTTGACCTAGAGAGAGTATGGACGTTTTAATTTCGAGGACGAAATTTTTATAAGGTGGGTAGGATGTTAGCACCCTGAATTTCGGGTTGATTTTTTTTTTTTTTATTTTATTTTTCTGGTTATTTGGTTTGATAAATATTTTATTCTATTTATTTATCTGTAAGTGTACTCTTCCATGCCATTGATAATTGGAGTATCAGGGATGTTCAACTCTGGAAATCTTCTTCACGAGTTTTGGAGTGGACATGATTACCTTCATGACGGTATATGGTGTCCCACCCAAACTTGTTCCCTTGTGCTCTTTCTGCTTCGCTGAACTTTGGGTCGGTTTAGACCAATTGATTGTTATTATTTTTCCCACTCTTTTCTTGATCATTTTCAGCGCGTTACCATGACATTTAAATTGGGAGCGCCAGACCAGTCATTTCCTTGAAACCAACTCCTCATTGATGATCTACGCGAGACGCTCGTCACCCATGACCTTCGTTTCCCACTCATTCATGTCATTTTGGGCTCCATTTGATTCGCACAACTTTCCCGACGCGTGACCCGATTTTATTTCATGCCACGGCGTCACATTCATTTTCCAACTTGATTTGTGGGTCCCCTGTCGACCAAAACTTGTCGGTCCCAACTATGGACATGGCCCACTTTGAGCCTACTATCCGTCCGCCACTTGTGTCCCATTATTTGGAATCCCCATGTGCAACTTATTTACTCATGATCATCAACATCTAATTTTAATTCGATTTTTGCACAATGTCCACTTTTGATCCAATCCGGCTCCACCGAGCCCAGTCCAGTTCCATGTTGCCCTCCATCGGGACACCCTCATTTTCTCCGTGTCCAAAATAATATTTAATGTCCTTCTTCATATTTCAATATTTATTGAATTTCTGTTTATTTAAATTCCCTATAGGGATGACCAAATTCCTAAAATTAAAGTCTACCCTTGATTTCCCCTCATTCAATCCCCACCATTAATTTTTCCCAACACTAAATTTTTCCCCATCTTGTATTTGGCCGGCCCTAGAAAACTACATGGAGAGATTCCTTTTTCTCTCTCTAACTTTTACTCTTTTCCCTCTCTCATTTATTGCATACATTATTTCTCTCTCTCTCCTTTCTTCATTTTTTTTTCACACACAACAAAACACCACCAGCATCATCTTCTCCCACACCCGACCACTTCACCATGGCCGACTCCCTGGCCTGACCTCCGGCCACCCCCTGGCCTGCCGTCGGCCACCACCAGCTCCTCCATCTCGATCTCCTCCTCCTTATTCCTCCTCCTTCTCTTCATCATCACCAACACCATAGCTCACCACCATCATCCATTCATCCACTCGACTCCGGCCAACCACGCTCGACGTGCTCCGCCGTCGTGCTCGCCGCCACTGGCCGCGTGAACGTCGCCCCTCGCCGCACCTCCGTGCGAAGCCCCGCGCGTGCGAGGACAGCAGCTACGGCAGCAGCAGCCAAGCGTGCGCGCGCGCGTGCAGCGCTGCCGCGCCGCCGCCGGCCGCCCACCGGCGTGGGCGAGCTCTGGTGGACAGCCCCCTGACGGCAACCGTCCTCCGGGACGCGCCGTCGAGGCGATTTGTGCGTTTTGCACGACGTCCCGTCGTGACGCGCGCGAAATCACGTTCATTTCGGCGCTCCGTCGCAGCAACTTCGTGCGCGTTTTTCCGGAGATCCGACCGTTGGATCGGCAATTTCTTCGCTCCTTCGCAATCTCGGTATATCCACCTTCATCCCTGTCAATTTTCGTCCGTTAATTTTATCGTTTGATACATGAAAACCGGCCACCAAGTTGACCGTTTAAATTGTATTAAATTTGGACAGTTTCGCGGGGCCAACTTCGTCAGCTTGTATCTCCTCCACCGCAGCTCCGTTTGGCGTGCTACCAGTTCCGGTGCGAAGCTGGTATAACCCTCTTCCTGCCCCCTTTAGATTTCATTTCAGTTTGAGCTTGTTTGATTGGTTGAATTCGACGCCAAAGTTGGTCGTCCGAATTCGTAATTTCCAACTTGTAAAATTCCATTTTTTAACACGGGACTCCAGATTTCATTTCTGACACCACCATTAGACTTGTGGCGTCGTTCTGGCATGTTTTCATATAAAATTTGTTAGATTTGGAGAACGTGGGCCCGGGCACGCATTTCGGTGCAAAGCGGGTCCCACATTCTGGGTCAACGGGACTTTTTGATGCCGGCTCATCGGAATCCAATTCTGGAGATACCGTTGAGTTCGTATCGTCATTCTGGACTCGTTGACATGTAGTTTGCTAAGTTTTGAGAACTTTGGCTCCGACACGCATTTTCGTGCAAACCGGAATTCCAAGTTCTGGTCAACAGGCCAAATGGAGATCGGGTCAACGGAATCCAATTCTGGAAATACCGTTGGATTCGTATCGACATTCTGGTTGCATGGACATATAATTTGTTATATTTTCTGGACTTGTTTTCTTGCACGTATTTCGGTGCAAAACGGCTCCGACACGGACACCGTTTTGACCCGAAATTACCTTTTTGCCCTTGTGTCCAAATTGAACCGTTGGGTAGACTATCCTAGCTAATTTGACCATTCTGGACACGTTGGCGATGTTCATTTCATCGTCCGACAATGTTTGTTGATAATTTCTCTGAGTTTAACCTTTTTATAATTAATTAATAATTAATTCATATAATGTTTGTATTTCGGGATTAGTACAACGAAACTGAGATCAGCCAATTCCAGTGATCTCACATCGCTGAAATTGACAAGTTGGATACGTGGATCACTATAATAAGATTATCAACCTTATCGATAATCTTCTTATCTCGATTTACGTGTCGTAAGTTTCAACGTACAAATAACGAAGTACACTTTATAATAGACTAGAATTGACCCTGTTTGACCAGAGTTGACCAGTTGACCCAAAGTCAACTGTAAGTCAACACTTGACCTAGTTTGACTAGATTATTGATCGGAGTCGACCTAGAGTTAATCTGACTTAGAAGAACCTAGAATAATATAGATTGCCTGTAGGAATTTATTTATTTCAACTTGAACACCTTGTAACCTGTGTTGCTTTAAATAGGACTCTGTGGCTTCAGTGGGACCTCCCTATACTTATCAGCTGTTCAGGTTATCGAGGCGAGTACATTCTCTGATCATTTCATATCCTGCTTAGAATTATTTCCTGCAGTAGATTACTTTACTTGTACTGTCACGTCGGTCACACGGATTGGTACTATATGAATCCCTCTTTGAGATGTTATCCTTAGGAAGCATCGGATACTCTATGTTCTGTGCGTTTCACTTACATAGCGTATCACTATGCTTCGTTGGTTCTTTGATCACTTACGACATATACTCTTATGATCGTAGAGTCTTCTCAGAATCCTTATCCCATTTATGGGACTACTATGTATCACCTTCGGGGTCTATCACCTTCGGGGTCATATCACCTTCGGGGTCATATCACCTTCGGGGTCTACCACCTTCGGGGTCTGTTACATAGCATCACATAACATAACTTGGTTGGATTCTTGTGTATTAATTGGGGGTACGGGGGAGTATATGTGGACATGTGAATAATACACCAGTAGTGTAGCATCAGAATCATTCCATAGTGTAGCATCAGAATCATCCCAGGCCATTTACATGTTCATATTGTACTCTGACTCACTAGTCACATGCTAGTTCTCTATGTATAGTAGATATTTCTATTACAGTTATCTCTCTGTTTACATACTATTTTTCTTCAGTACCTGTATCTTACTTTACTGCATGTTATATGTTTTCTAACCTGCTATGATATGTTGAGATGTACTGTGCTCGCTCCAGTCCTGACTGGACCTGTTGATAAATTTTACAGATAGCCTGGAGGTGCCTGCTAGCCTAGAGGAGACACAGTAGGGTTTGTTTAGGTAGTTATTCTTTTTTTGTCTGGAGTTGTATTTACTTGAGGATTACTGTATCTTTATTTGAGTTTTGAGATGTATTTCTGGGTTTTGTATCTTAGACACTTAGACTTCTATCTCCTGTATCTATTTTGGATTTCATGTCTTATCTATCCTTATCATGCTCTACCCTAGATGTGATTGAGATTGTATCTGCCATGTCACCCCCATTCGGGGAGTATAAACTGCTTAGCTTTATATTGTTAGATGTTGTGACCTAGGACAGCGTTCTACCGCCGACACTGCGGCGTAGGCTGGGCGTCGTTACGTTCTCGTGCCCTAACTCTAGGGTGCGGGTCGTGACACGAATTCTGGCCGAATTCGTCTGGGGTTGGTTTGGAACACTTTCTTTTTTATTGACTCATTTCAAAGATTTAATTCAAAGATTAGTAATTTAAACATTCAATTAATATAATTAATGTTATTTTATAGATTAAATATTATTACACAGCGACTGTCTCAGATTAGCTGTAGGAGTACTGTCCCAGCTGGCGGAGGTTCACCGGGGAACTCTTAAGTACCGCTTTGCTTCAACCGTAGTTGTGGTGACAGACAGACTCTTTATTGGCTTGTCTCTAACACAGTTTTTGTGTATTGAAATAAAATCATAAAACAAAATTAATTAATATTATTGACATCCAAAATTCCTAATTCTCGACGTAAATAATTGAAACGATCTTCTGCTAGAGGTTTTGTGAAGATGTCAGCTAATTGATTCTCAGTATCTATGTACACAAGGTCAATATCTTCATTTTGATGATGATCTCTAAGAAAATGATGTCGGATCTCGATATGCTTAGTACGAGAATGACATACTGGATTCTTAGTCAAATTAATTGTGCTCGTGTTGTCACAGAAAATGGAAATGTGTGTGTAAAATAAATCATAGTCTTCTAAGGTTTGTTTCATCCACAAAATCTGAGCACAACAACGTCATGCGGCGATATACTCGGCCTCTGTTGTTGATAGGGCTACAGAATTTTGCTTTTTACTAAACCATGAGACTAAAGCCTTGCCTAAGAAATGACATGTGCCGCTGGTACTTTTTCTATCAACTTTGCATCCAGCAAAATCTGCATCCGAGTAACCAATAAGGTCAAAGGACTTAGTTTTGGAATACCATAAGCCAACAGAAAAAGTGCCCTTAAGGTATCGAAAGATACGCTTAACAGAGCACAGATGTGATTCCTTTGGATTAGCTTGAAAACGTGCACACAGGCAAACACTAAATATAATATCTGGACGACTAGCAGTTAAATAAAGCAAACTACCGATCATACCTCGATACTTATGTGTGTCGACCGGCTTGCCTTGTTCATCAATATCAAGCTTTGTTGAAGTTGCCATCGGAGTGCCAATAGGTTTGACATTGTCCAGATCAAACTTCTTTAGAAAATCTTTTGTGTACTTGGCTTGATTTATGAATGTCCCATTGTCAGTTTGTTTGATTTGCCGTCCGAGAAAGAATTTTAGCTCTCCCATCATGCTCATCTCAAACTCATTCTGCATACACTTAGAGAATTCTTGACATAGAGATTCATCAGTAGATCCAAATATAATATCATCAACATAGACTTGTATTAAGAGAAGCTTGTCATTAAAAGACTTAATAAAAAGTGTAGTGTCAACCTTGCCTTTTAAAAAACCGTTGTCAAGTAGAAAAGAGCTTAGACGATCATACCAAGCACGAGGGGCTTATTTTAAACCGTATAAAGCTTTCTTCAACTTGAAAACATGATCAGGGTTTTTAAAATCTGTAAAACCTGGAGGTTGTGCTATAAAAACTTCTTCTTTTATAAAACTATTTAAAAATGCACTCTTGACATCCATTTGAAATAATTTGAAATTATAAAAATATGCAAATGCACATAACATGCGAATGGATTCTAATCTCGCAACTGGGGCATAAGTCTTATCGTAGTCGATACCTTCTTCCTGATTGTATCCTTGAGCTACGAGTCGAGCCTTATTACGAGTCACTAAACCATTCTCGTTCAGTTTATTTAGGAATACCCAACGGGTGCCAATGACCGGATGATCAATAGGCTTGGTAACAAGTTTCCAAACTTGATTCCGTTCAAATTGGTTTAATTCCTCTTGCATAGCATCTATCCAAAAACTATCACTACATGCTTCATCAATAGTTTTAGGTTCTAGCTGTGAAATGAATGCAATACTAGAAACAATATCTCTACTGGATGTACGAGTACTTACACCTTTGGTAATATCACCAATTACCAAATCCTTTGGATGATCAGCTGTAAATTTTAATCTTTTCGGCAGACTCTGAAGGTAGCTGGTTCCTGGATCTTCTCTAGGAGGATCAGCTAGTGCCGAGCTTGGTTGAGAATCAGCTGGTGTTGAGCTTGGTACAGTTAGATCTTCGTCATTGTCATCGATAGTCATTTGATTCAATTTATCAAAGGTGACGTTGATTGATTCTTCGATGATCATAGTTCGTTTGTTGAAGACTCTGTATCCTTTGCTCTTGGCCGCATAACCTAAAAATATACCTTCATTGGCATTTTTGTCAAACTTTCCCAAATTATCTTTTGTATTAAGAATAAAGCATTTACAACCAAATATTCTAAAATATGAAACTGATGGAATTCTATCAAACCATAACTCAAATGGAGTCTTCTTCGATTTGGGTCGAATTAGAACTCTATTGAGAACAAAATAAGCCGTAATGATAGCTTCAGCCCAGAAATATTTGGGTAGACTAAACCGGTTTAACATTACTCTGGCCATTTCGGATAGAGTTCTGTTTTTACGTTCCACAACTCCATTTTGTTGTGGAGTCCTAGGCCAGGAGAACTCGTGTATAAAACCGTGTGTGTCACAAAATTGCTCAAACTCTGCATTCTCGAATTCGCCACCATGATCGCTTCTAATACGAGTGATCATGTAACCTTTTTCATTCTGTACTTTCTTGCAAAAGGTGACAAATTCGGATAATGCATCATTCTTGCGTGTCAAGAAGTATACCCACGTGTATCTAGAGTAATTATCTACAATTACAAAAGTATAAAGCTTACCTCCGAGGCTAGCAACTCTGCTAGGACCAAATAAGTCCATATGTAGCAATTGTAGAGGTCTAGTAGTACATACTGCGTTTACTGACTTGAATGTGCATCTGGTAGCTTTATTCTTTTTACATTGGCTGCATACCGAATTCTTCTTGAATGTTATGTCCGGTAAACCGCGTACTAGCTTCTTCGTGGATAATCTTGAGATTGTGTCCATATTTGCGTGACCGAGTCTCATATGCCACAGATGACTCTCATCACTTTAAGCCATTAAGCATCTACCTGAAATGTTAGTTTCTTCCAACAAATAGAAAACATATATGTTGTCTTCCCTGATACCTTCAAAGATAGTACTACCAGTTGAGCTATCAACTATAGTACATTTGTCTTTGCCAAAGTTGATGCCATAACCATGATCAACTAAATGACTTATGCTGAGTAGATTATGTTTCAACTCGGTAACCAGACAGACATCCTTAATCACAGGATAAGGAGACTTACCAACATCATCGATACCAATGATATACCCTTTCAAGTTGTTACCGAAGGAGACATAACCTTCCTTCTTTTTCTTCGACAGTGTTGTAAATAGTGTAGCGTCACCGGTCATATGCCGTGAACAACCGCTGTCAAGAATCCATTTTCTTTTAGCATGTGAAAGGTGTTCCACCTACAAAATAGTTTACAGATAAAACTTTTGGTACCTATTTCTTGTAGGGTCCTGAAATGTTAGCTTTTGGTATCCATGCATAAATATTTAAATCAACAAGCTTTCTGATTCTACATGCAGGAGAAATATGACCAATGAGGCCACAATAATGACATTGTGCATGTTGAGTGTTGAAAGCTGAGTGGTGTGCATGGTTGGTAGGTTTAGGTTTTCTAGTATAGAAGAAAGCATACCTATAATCCTGTTTGGGCTTAACCTTTTGGGGTAAAGGTTTGATAGGGTTAGGTCTGACAGTGTTTGGTTTGGGAATGTTTTGATTATTCGGTAAGTGACACGTGTTAGGGTAGGAAGCAGCAGTCTCAGGCTGTTTTCCTAACCTAATTTCCAATCTTTTGGAAGTGTCATACAACTTAGTATAGTCAGAAGTGAGTGCTTCCATTCTGACTTGTGCACATTGAAGACTTTTCTTCTCTTTAGAAAGTTCTTCTTTCAGTTGGTCAATAACCTTGTCTTTCTCTTCAGATGACTTGGTAGTCTCGTGTAATAAGAGCTTGATAGATAAAAGCTCACCAGACTCACTAACATTATTTCTAACCTCAGCTAGTTGGTCGGTAAGTCTTTCTATTTCACCTTTGTACTCTTTGAGTACCTTCTTAGAGGTCTGATATTTACTATGCAGTTTCCTGTAATCACTTATCAGTTCACTGAAGGCATCTCCTAATTGCTCAAAGGTGAAGTCATCATATGTATCAACTACAGGTTCAGAGAGTACCTGATCGGATGCCATAAAGTATATATTTGCAGCGTCTTCTGATTGTTCATCTTCTGAGTCGCTGGCTTCACTTTCATGCCATATGCTGGTGTTGGCATATCTCTGAGATGTTGATCTCTTCAGGTTCCCTTTCTCATACCTGTTGCTCTTCTTGCTTGATGATGAGTTTGTAGGACAATCCTTCTTCATATGTCCCTTCTTCTTGCAGCCGTAGCAGACAGCATCATCTTGATACTAGTTGTTGCTGCTATTGTTTTCTTTGGCTTTTTCTCATATCTCATGAATCTTTTGAATTTCCTTGCTAGAAGTGCTTGATCTTCAGCATCAGATTCACTGCTGTCTGAATCACCTTCAGCAGCTTTTCTGTGCTGAGCCTTGAAAGCGATCGTCTTCTCCTTTGGTACAGGCTCTTCAAAATCTTATAGCTCCAGTTCATGAGTGAGTAGCTTACCCATGAGTACTTCGAGGGACATAGTTATGAGGTCGTTCCCTTCAATGATCGCAGTAGCCTTTGGAATCCAGTTCTTGGTAAGTGCTCGCAGGAGTTTACGAATTTTTTCATGGTTACTGTAATCTTTGCCTAGGGAGGACAGGATTTACAATATCCAAGAATCTTTCGAACATCTAAGTAACTGTTTCGTTGGGCTTCATCTTGAATACCTCATACTCTTGAGTAAGTCTGCTGACCTTTGATTCTTTGACTTGAGTCGTGCCTTCATGCGTGGCTTCAAGAAGCTTCCACACTTCATTAGCAGTTGTGCAGATAGATACCCTGTTAAATTCAGTTCTGTCTAAAGCACAAAATAAAGCGTTAATAGCACGTGCGTCAAGACTGGCCTTTTTTTTCTTCCTCTGTATATCTGTTATGGGGTTTTTCAACTAAAACTCCATCAACATTTATACGAGGTGGCTTTTGATAGCCATCAATAAAAATAGACCATAAATCAAAGTCAAGTAATTTCAAGAAGAAACTCATTCGTGTTTTCCAATAGGTATAATTCGTACCATCAAACAGTGGAGGTCTGTTTGTGGCCTGGCCTTCACTTGTGAATTTCACAGTTGCCATGTGTTGTGATCTATATAACAATTAGTTAAATGAATAAATAATTGCAATGTTACCTGCTTTTACCTGTAACACCCGCTCTGATACCAATTGTAGGAACGAAATCGTAAAGCAGAATACTCTAGAGGGGGGGTGAATAGAGTTGGCAGCGGAATAATGCTAATTAAAAAATGTTAGCAGTAAGATCACAGAATAATAATCACAACTAAATAATGTAAAGGCAGAGATAAGAAAGCAAACACAAAGACAGCAATGTATACTGGTTTCCCTCTGTTGAGGACTAGTCCAGTCGGTAGAACTCTTGCTACCAGTTGAATCCACTATTGGCAAAACCACAAGTTTTCTTACGAAGTCCTTGCAACTTCTATAATACGAGCTTTGATACGAAGAACTCGTCCAACTTCAATTTTGAAGAGTTGAATCTTTTATCAAGCCTCTGATTACAATCACTCTGAAACTTCTAGACCGTACCGCACTGGCAAATCGACTAGAGGATTATAACTGGCTTGGGATCTGAAAATTAAAGCTCGAGAAAAACTCTTTGGAAGACTGAAAGCTTTAAGTAGAGAGAAGATTGAAAGTGAATGAGTGAGTTAAAATGATCGAAATTCTTTTTTATTTATAGACAGAATTCGGGCAGAATTCGGGCAGAACTCGATGAGCAAATCTCGATCAAATCCGCAATTGCAGGAGGACCAAGTTCCAAGAAATTCAAAAATAAAACGGCCACTAACCGAACCCTGGCCGAACTCTGGCCGAACTCTGGCCGAACTCTGTCAGGGTTAGGTTATTGTTTTAAAATTAGTTTTTGGGGAATTTTGAAAACCTTTTTGGAAACCTTTTTAAAGCTTTTGTAAATACGAATGTTTTACAAAACTAAGGACGTTTTAAAAGAAGTTTGAAATCTTTTTGGAATAGCCTATTTGCCAGTACGAGTCGGTGTACAAAGTATTCTTAGACTCAAATAAAATGAAAAATACATTGCTCAAAGAAATACAAACTCGAACAGGCAAACAAAGCTTCGGTCTTGAACTGTGTAGATAGCTGTTCTTGATCATGTCCAAGAGTCCGAGATATCCTGAATAGTTCCATATATCGAGACAGAGTTTGATCAATTATCAAAATCAGTTTGACCATATGACCAATGGGCCAACAGTTTCATCTCGATCTGACGTGCGTGCACAAAGTAATTGGGAAATTTGCACAGAGGCCGATACGGTGAATTTCGACGGATACGTATTAAATTCGTCGTGCACACGCAACCAATTTGAATTCCGTCAAAGCCCACACGTCCACGAAGCCATTACGCACCTTTTAATTCTTTCGGTTCATGACCATGTCGCCCGGATTGGCGGAACGCACGTCGTATCGAAAAGTTTTTCAATATTTTACAATTTTAAAAACATGTTTTTCACAATTTTCAAACCGATTTTTGTCACTGTATAAAGGACTAAAATTAAAACTAAAAGTAGGGTTTTTATGTCCTACATGTTGTCAATAAATGCCTTCAAGTAGATTTTCGAAATCGTACATGGTTTGGGATAAAACTGGCCACGAACTAGAGTAGTTGGATTGGTTCACGTGTCCTGTTTCGACAGGTTTCTCGGCAAGTTTAACTCGATTTCTCTCGAGTTTCGGGTCACTAGATTTTAAACTAAATAATAGGGATTAAAGTTGGTTATATAGTGATCGTACCAGAGTTTACGGAACACAAAATAATCGAACGATCGTTGAGTTATCGCTTATCGAAATCGTCCCTTCGCCTTGTTACTGCTGATGTTATTGCGTTTGCTCTGCTTTGAACGCGCTGCTGCCGCGGCGGCTTAGGCCAGCCGGCGGTGGCCCTTGGCTGCACGCGCGTGGGGAGAGGGTGCACCCAGGTGTGGGGTCGGCGGGCGTAGGTTTTAGGGTGTTCCATACAACCCTACTCTCCCTCTTTCTTGTCTGTACATATATACGCAGCTCTCAGCCGCGCGGGTTGGGCAGGGTATTTGTATACGTGGGGCTCTCTATTGTAGCTCAGGTCAAAGCTGTTGTTGTGGTTGTAGTTGTTGTTTAATTTGTATTTCTTCTTTTCTTTTATATATATAATAACTTATATTGATATATATTATATATATATATATATATATATATATATATATATATATATATATATATATATATATATATATATATATATATATATATATACATGGATATGTATATTCAAAACAAAAATCCATTGATAAATATTTGTAATAAATAAAAGGATACAATATACTCTCTTAAAAATTATCTAAAATATTTAGTATATCTTTAACAATATAAAAATCCCATTACATATAAAAAGCTCTATAAATCAGTTTATATTAAAGCTAATAATAACTAATGATTCTATTTAATGACACAACAAAAATAAATAATAATAATAATAATAATAGAGTCTAGACAACTAAAAATAATTAATGGTAAACATAGAAAATTTGGGTGAGCATGTCATGCTTCCACGTCCATTGGTCTACAGAAATAGTCCTATAAATAATCTAAGATACCATACCAATATTTATGATATTAATATTATTCGTATATATAATTATTTTAGGAACCATTTATTTATCACATTTAAAATAAGGTAGAAGTATACCTCCCAAATTACGTCAACATGGACGTCTCTGGACGCACTGCCCGACTACATAGGCTTGGGCTAGGTTCGGGCTGAAATGGCACAACCGGTTCTTCTGCAAGCCATAAATCTTAATAATATATAATTAAATTATTTATAGGATTCAAGTCCTAACTTGGCCTGGTTTTTCTAGTTAGAATATCACTATGGCTCGGCCTTCCCTATCAGGACTAATACACTAGTCAAAGTACGCCCTTGCACTATCCGTGCCACGATTTCTAGTCACCTTGTACTCCAAAACTCCACCATGGCCAAAGTCACCTACCGTAATAATTAACTAAGTAATTATTTATAAAAAAATTCTAAAAATACCCATTTAATTTAAATAAATAAATAAATAATATATTGTCAAATTTCGGAAAGAGGGGTTACAAATCTATCCACCTTAAAAATAATTTCGTCCTCAAAATTCTAATTCATAACTATTCCTTAAATTCAAAAAAGGAATCTACCATTACCTTAATCTCTTCGAATTTTAATTCCTCAAAACAGTTTATATCCTCCTCCTAGCCATTTTGTAACTAAGAAACTCCGAGGACTTCTACCCACCTTTGGTCACACTACTCCCTCAAATCTCATGTCACTAAAACTTTAAAATCATCCAACTAATTGCTAAAATTGCTATCGATAGATATCTACTGCTTTGGCCTCTATAATCCTCTCATATCTATCAAACAACCCAAAATCTAACAAACAACAAATTTACACAAGCAGCTAAAAAATATTGGTAAATTTCAATAAGCATGACCATTCGTCGCTGTTCAATAAGAAGGACAGGATGATAAGGAAGAATAGTCGGGAGCAATATGAAGTTTTCAGAGCGGCAAAGAGTATTCAATGATGCAGACAGAAAGAAGGTTTATAAACCATTGGCTTATTTGCTAGATTAGGCTACTCTAGTCCAGTCACTTGCTAACTCGAAGAACCCTTCGTTTCCTAGAGGGGCTTGCAATTCGTACAATACAGAAGTTTCGTTCTCGAGATTTAATCTAAACAAGGTTCCATAATAGAATGGAATTTGAGAAGTCAAGATCGTGATCTTTTTCGTGGTTATTTAAACACACGAGCAAGGGATGAAATGTAATACAAGTTCGTATCGTAACTTCCAGGTAGATGGAATATTTGTTACGAATGACTTCACATTCTAAGAGGTGGTGACTATATAATAGGTTTAGGGACCTATTTTAAAAAGTTCGGTTTTATAGTCCAAATATAGTGGTATGCATGAATGGGTGCTACTGGGTCTTAATGGGTTCCCTAATTGGACATTAGTCGTCGGTTGGATGAACCTTGGACTTCAATTTATATAGACTGGACAAGATTCCAATGGTAAAACTATTTCTACTGGGTTAGAGTAACCTAGAATAGGTTTCAACCCAATTGGTTGAGCTAGTTGCCAGTCAGGTTAGTTAGCTAGGTCTCTAAAGCCCAAAAATGTGTCTTCAGTGACTTTTGTGTTTAAGTAGCACGAGAAGACACAATTGAGTGGCACACTAGGAACATGTGCGTAGTGGGCTTCGTGTAGATCACAGCCATATATTGGTTCAAAAGGTTTGAGTCGAGGTGGAGTCTCTAATGGAAATCGGGAAGTATACGGGTATTATAGTAAGGGTTATAGCTAGTCCTTTTGACCTGAAAGTCGTACCATAAAAATAGAGTACAAGGGGACGTGTTTTAGTGGAACATGATATACCTAGATGAAGGTGGACTCGTCTAGATCTTGCATATAAAATTTGTTGGAAGGTAACAGCTGGTCTCGTGCTCCGAATACTAATGACATGACCAGGGACAGTAAATGACCTAAATAGAAAGTGGGAGTCCATGGGCACTAATTATCATCCTAATGGAAATCATTCTCCTCAATCGATAATCCCCGTATATCCTAAAATTTTAGAAGGCTTACAGTCTACTCATCTTAGAAGCTAGGACATGGTTTTTAAGAATAATGAGGTTCGAAAAATTTCAAAGTCCGGGTATTGTACATCGACTCTTGTTAACAAAGAATAAGGCACGTGTAACGGAATACGGTAGATATAAGTCAAGTCACTACAACAAAAAACCCTTTTAATGACGTTTGATCAGTGGATTTCATGACGACTGATAAAAAAATGTCATCAAAGTTCGAAATACCTTTTTTCTATGACGGTTTGGGCTAATTTTGGGCTTTTTATAACGTTTATAAAACAAAGCGTTATTAATATTTTAGAGCGGTGGCAAACTTGTAATATTTTGCAAACTTATTAATATGTAGAAATATCATTCGTTGTCTCTCTCCTTAACATATTTCAACTCTCTTTCTTCCTTTCTCCATCCAAAAAAAATTAGGGTTAGGGTTTTGAGAAGAGAAGGATGAAGAAATCATGTCCGAGCAGAAATCACTGCGACGAGCTTTGCGGAGAAGAAGCCTCCCTCTACTGCGACGCCGACTCCGCCTTCCTATGCTTCCGGTGCGCCCGCCGCGTCCGCGCCGCCAACTTCCTCGTCGCTTCTCCGGCTTTCGCTCCCTCCTCTCCCACTCCTCCAGAAATGGGGTCTCCTTCCACGGCTCCCTCTACTTCACCACCCCCGAGCCCTCCTCCGTCCTCGCCTTTGACCTGGAGGCCGACACCTGGGGCCCCGGGGCCCTGCCCGCCCTCCCGGACGACCTGGCGTTCGCGTGCCTGGTCTCGAGGGCGCAGGGGAAGGAGAAGGAGAGGCTGTTCCTGGTCGGGGGCGTCGGGAGCGACGGGATATCGAGGAGCCTCGTGGCGTGGGAGATGGTCGGCGGCTTATTCTAAACGCTAATTAGTTCGAGAACATACCATATATTTCTCAAAATAAAAGTATACTTATATTTCTTTCAGGTTGCTTAATTGTGCTCATCTTATGTTGTTTTCAAGCCTCGCGCTAATATTGTGACTTTTCAACATTTTCATCCTTGTTCGACCACAACTGTGAACGGAAGAGAGAAGGAAGGAGCTGCTGTAGCCAACAGCCTGCTGTACCATAACTGTGCCCAACCATGGCTGTGCCTCTGCAATGTTTCTGTACCTCTCCTCCACCCATACTGTGGGTGCCTGCATTAAGAGTGGGTGGAGGAGGGCTGGGGTAATTAGCATTTCTTTTATATATTAAGATTCTTAAATATATATATTTATCAGCTGGGGTAATTAGCTGTTTTCCTCTTGAGATCTGTTGTTACATTGGTCCGTGTCATAATCTACCAGATTTCATTGCAAGTGCCCATAGGGCCACCATCTAAAACCTAACTGCTTACAGACAGAGTTCCGGTTGACATGAAACGGCCATCTGGAGAAGGTGTTCTCGTGTCTGGGGTGGGTTTTCACTACCTTCACATACAGCTAGATGATCTATTCTGCGAACAACAGCTTTATAATTCGCATAACATACTTCTGATTGAAACCCTACAAATCTTTGTGCTGTAGTACAAGTCTTTTAATTCCTACTCGGTTATAATAATTCAGTAATAAGGATAAGCATGAATTCTGACCCTAATCTGTTGATCAACAGAACATTTTTTGTCCATAGGCTTAGTCAGCATGTAGGTGATGGGAAAGTAAGAAAATAGGGAAGGGAAAGAAATCCAATTCATTTCTTTCAGTTAGGTTGGCTTCTTTAGCAAGAATTGTTAAAATTGTCCCTATTTCTTTCTTGTTCATCACTATATCCTCTTGTTGCATATATGATTACATTCTAATCCTTTTGTTCTCTTTTGTGGAATTGAGCAGGCTCTGGTGTCTTATATGATCATGATATTCTAAGAATCTCACATACAGTTAATTTTTTTTCCCTTTCTTTTCTGGTGGTGGTTTTCAAAGGCTCTGCCGCGGCTGACTGACCGAGAGAAGGTCGTGCAAATCATGGATCTAGCTCTGGAAGAGCGGTACACGGTGAAGGAAGTTGTTCAGGTGGCCGCCATCGCAGCCATGTGCGTTCAGCCGGAGGCTGACTACAGGCCGCTCATGGCAGACGTGGTCCAGTCACTGGTTCCGCTCGTGAAACACAAGTCGACCGCAAAGGTCGGAAGCAGCTCCAGCTTTCATCACACTCCTCCAAGTCTCCGGTGATGCCAGGAGGTAGTAAGTAGTAGATCCGATCCGTAACCGTCTCGGTTGAAACTTCAGCAGCTCATAACATAGTTAGGTTTTAGATGGTGGCCCTATGGGCACTTGCAATGAAATCTGGTGTTTGTGACTGTTTGTGACTGTTTTCTCTTGGTATGTGTTCCCTGACATGTTTGTGATTGTTGCAATTTGGTAGATTATGCCATTTTGATGCCGAATTCTCTAACTACATAAAAATAATTTCATGTATACTCATGTTTCCTATTGTTTTATATGTACTCATGTTACTTGTTTTTTTTAATTAGGAAGACTAATATTTTTTTTCTTCTAATGGTCCAAACCATGAAGCTGATATGAGGACGGGAAGAGTTACCTACTGGGAACTTACAAGTCTTCAAACCATCTGGCCTGGACTTCAGGTGGTTGTTTAGACAAATAGGTATGGTTTTATAGGTATGGTTTCTATGGAGATGTTATCAAGGAAAGTGATATATGTTAATAGTAACTTTTTTATGTCCTGTGTATAAATATGACATTTGATTGCATTCTTTGAGTGGCCTGTTTCTTTCACATTTGATTGCATTCTTTGAGTGGCCTGTTTCTTTCGCTCTTTGAGTGGACTGTTTATTACTACAGGTAGGTATTTTAATGCATTCTTAGATTCAATGTATATGACAGTATTTTATTACATGATCCTCAATTGCTAGTTTCTTGTTGGAAACTTGGTACCAACTCTTAAGACATGAAGGTGGTCTTTTGGTAATTTTTTTTTATCTTTTTCAGGGTTTTGCTACGTGATGCCGACAGTTTTGATGTGCTCAAAGTTGAAGCCAATGTACTAATAGTTTTGATGGTCTACTTACTAGTAGTAGTTGTAAATATATGTATTTGGATGTCCTATTTTGAAAAAATGTAATGAAGATGTTGATATATATTATGTATATATTTGCAAATGGATTAAATGGTACTCTATAACATTTAGATGTTTTCTTGTGAATATGGTTAAAAATGAATGTTTTGAAATTGAATTGAGCAACATTGAGCATTGATCTATAATTTTTTGGAAAGTAATACATAAATGTGCAGAATTGAGCGTTATAAATGTGCTGAATTGAGTCTATACAGATTATCTATTCATAACGCTTTCAAACTACGCTGAAAATAAGTGTAGCAGAAACTCATCATATTCATGACGGTTATTTTATGACGCTTTTAAAAAACATTTATAACACCCGTTTTCATAACGGTTGCTGTGGAAGAAAAAGCGTCATGGTTCGTCATTAATGACGCTTTTTAGCCATCATTAAAAGGGTTTTTTGTTGTAGTGAGTCAAGGATCGTTCCTCAATAAATGGAAAACGAGTGTGTACAATGACACATGGTCGACAGAATGATCTACTAGTCCACAGTATACAAGAGTTATCGATAGGGTAACCAACTCTAAGGCACATCATATGAAAAGATTTCTAACAACTGGGTCGTGAATTTCCATTTGTGTCAGACCGTCAGACTATTGTCACAAGAGTTCTAGGGGTATGGGCTTAAGGGTTGCTAGTTAAAGCAAGCTTCAAGCAATAAATTAGAGACTCACAACAAACTGGTTTCTTGAGAATAGGTAGTCTCCTAGGTTGGCGTTTTGACTGAGGGTAAAAGCCTAATTATTTCCAAATTCAGGTGGCTATAACGTCCCAATAGTAGTTTGAGAGTCAAGAGAAGAACTAGTAACTCAATCACATGGCTGGCCGATGGTAGCTACACTTGGGTATACAACTATCATAGCCACGGGGGTACTCCGTACTTCTCTACCAATTATGAGCTTTCGTCTTTCCAAATCAGTAAAAGATAAAAATCCTAAAGAGTGCAAAGGAGATGTCACTGAATACAATTACGTGATTCAAAGGCGAATATATAATTTCAAGAGGAATTGTCAATACAGTCGCGAATGAGATCCTAGAGACATCTACATCTCAATCCACGTAGGTTAATCGGAGGGAGAGCGAACCGAGTGCACTACGGTTGATCAGACCGTAATACATCGATTCTGATTAGACAATATGTTAGTGGGCGTCCCCAATAAACATATGTCTTGAATCAAGCTCGATAAAAGAGTAAGCTTGCAAAACTAGGCTGTAATAGCAGCGTTGTTCAAGATAGTCAAAATACAAGCATGCAAGATTTTTGAAAGGAGGCACAAGTAGTTCCGATTTTGTGAGAATCAAAACCTTACCCGGTGTTCTTGCTTATACAGTCTTCTTACTATCTTCTTATCCAAGGCCTTGGTCGGCTAATGGGTTATGGACCTCTAAATTATATATTCTAGGTAACCTATTAGTGTCAGTCAATTTCCTCGTCGATAGGTCACAAGGACCACAGAATGCTAGATTGGAAGACATGCTACCCAGCTTACAGAACTTCCACTAATATTGGTTTTGGATCTTTTGGAGCACACAGGGCATTTTCATGTCCTCTATAGTATCATAAACTTGTAATCATGTCTGAAATCATTTCACCGAGGATTATGTCCCGCCCGTGTACTCTGGCTGTGGTAAATCCATGGTTTCGTGATTCAGATGTGATATGCTATCTGATACTCTACCTTATATTGACACAAGGGTGACTACGGTCAAAAGAGGACCACTAGCCATAGTTTTAGCAATATTCTATAATCTATATTTTTTTAAACTAATTTCAACTCTAGGGGTCGTGCCTCGCCAGTGCGCGGCTGGCTGCAATGAGTCCATAGTCTCCATAATTCAATTAAATGGCGACAGTGCCAACATTATCACATGCTTAAGATAAAAGGTGAACAGGAAGGAAAATAACTGAAGACAAAAATACCAACATTCTAACTATTCCATGTGTATTCAAACCATGGAGGAAAACTTTGAATCGAAACTAACTCGAGGTCCGTATATGGATAACCTAATCAAAAATTATATAAAAAATAATAATTCTTAGGGCAAAATAGGAACTAAATAGGCAACTCGGACTAAGATATGAGGATAATATCTAAAGTGGCAAAAAGAAGGAATTGCACAATTTATCAAGGTTAGATCCTTAATTCTATGAAGCCCTGTCTCACTAAGTGAATAATCTATCCACATTGGATCATATCATCATATCAAAAGGTAATAGTGTACCTATGGGGATCTGACAAACTATCTAAATTAATAACCCTCATCTATATTGCATGGCCTAGACTACCCATCGGTAAATTTGTATAAGGGACTCCTAGTCCTAGTCACTCTCTTAAATTAAATTAATCCCTAACTCGTGAATGAGCATTTCTTATTCGCAGGCTCGTAATAGTACGACTAACTTAAGTACTATCACGAGTTCGCATGATTTGCAAAAACAGACCTGCATGGGCCACCACAATATGCTTGTTATTTCTGAGATATGGGTATTGATTTTCTGAAAAGTGAGGGTTAGGTTAATGCAAAATTGTTTGGGTTATATGATATTTCATCTTGTCAGTTGACAGTAGGTCATTTTAGAGTTGATACTTCATGTATCATTTGATTTTCCCAAATATGAGTTGGTATTCATTTATATGAAATTGTTTACTGTTTTCTTCTATTTGAACAGTGAACTCATGTTTCCCTACGGAGTTCATTCTCAATTTTGGACTGGTTTGGGACAGTCCTATTTCCCCTTCTATTTCATTTTTCCTTTTTCATTTCTTTCATTTTCTTTCTTTCCTTTTTCCTTTTATTTTCCTTTGGATATTATTTATGCTTCTATATGTTAGTAGGTATATAGATACTTTATTCAAATATGGATATCCTCTACTTTGATTTCATATATAGGTATTTCCTCTATGTAGTTGAATGGTTTGCTTTATATTGTGTGATAGTATAGTCTATGGGTTATGAGTCAACTTAGGATTGATCCAATGAGCCTAATTTGGTCGAGTTGGCTAGCAAGTTGACAAAAGTCAACTTTGAGTCAAACTTGATCCAAATCGACTCAAACAGACTTGGAATGACTAGATAACTTGTCTTTAACCTAACATTTGGTAGATAGACTAGTTGACTTATAGTTGACCAGGTTTGACCAATGTTGACTAGGTTTGACCAGAGTTGACCAAGGGTTGACTTTGACCTAGAAGGACCTAGAATCATTTAGAATGCATTGTAGGCTATTCTTATTTCATGTTAGACATGTTGTGACATGTGTTGTTCTAAATAGGACTCGGATACTTCAGTTCGGACTCATATTCTTATTAGACAGTCAGGATATCAGACAAGTATATTCTCTGACTGTTTCATACTTGTTAGAAATTATATTCTTGTCATAGTTTAATTTACTTGATGCTGACACGACATTATCACGGATTAGTATTATATGGATCTTTACATGAGATGTTATCCCCCTCAGGTGCATCGAATACATTATGTCATGTGCTTTTCACGAACATCATATATTTTGTGGACTCTTATTATTTATGTATACTCATGTGTCTCATGTACTCTCATGATCTCATGAGCTTCATGTATAACCTATCATGTATAATAACATAACCTGTCTAGATCCTTGTGTATTGATTGGGGCATGGGAAGTAGAAATAGTCATATGAACAATTCCAAAGTAGTGTAATCATGTACAAACTCTTTAGTGTAATCATGTGCAAATCAAGCCGTTTACATGCCTATCTTGTAATCTAAATCACATAGTCACTTACAGTTCTCTATTATCATATATAGATAGCTTCGTTTATCAGTTTCTTTCTTTCTTTTCATGCTTATTTCTTACAGCATTTCATGTATCTTAACCTATCACATGCTTTATATTTCCTGTCAAGATATAAACTATGTGAGATGTATTGTGCTCGTTCCCGTCCTGATTGGACTGTTGAAAATATTACAGGTGATGAGGAGGAGTTCTTTCCTACATATTATGGCATAGGCTTAGATGACACCGGTAACTTGGACCCACAGGAGGATCCAACAGTCGCTGAGGACTTGCCTATTGTCTGTATTAGAATTCTAGACTAGTTTTCTTTTAGTTGTCTTATTTCATGTACTTTCAGTTATTGGATATTTGTGTTGCTGTACATTCAGATATTACTCTCATTATGACTCTTGTTGGAGATTACTCTTTTATCTTATCCATCCATTTACTCTCTTTATTCTACCTTAGATGTTGTGATTGAGTTGTACCATTATATTGTCCTCCTATAGGAGTATATATCATTGTACAGGTATGGTTATATTGTTAGATGTTGTGACCTAGGACATCGTTCTACCGTCGATACTGCGGCATAGGCTGGACGTACCCACTTCTCGTGCCCTTACACTGGGTGCGGGTCGTGACAAGTCCGAACAATCTGAAAAAGAACATCGAGGTGTATTTACAGCCATTGATTGATGGGTTGAATCAACTGTGAGAAGTAGGTTCCAACACGTACGATGTTTCTAGAAAACAAAATTTTCAGATGCAGGCATCACTTATATGGACCATCAACCACTTTTCGGCCTATAGAATGTTATTTGGATGGAGCACGCATGGTCGTCTTTCATGTTCGTATTGCATGGACCGCACTAAGGCTTTCCGTTTGAAACACGGAGGCAAATCGTACTTCTTCGATTGTCATCGACAATTTCTGCCGAAGGATCATTCGTACCGGAGGAACATGAATGCTTTTCGTGCTGGCGTTCTAGAGAAGGCTAATCCACCGCCAAGGTGGCCCGGATACACGATATGGGAAGAGGTAAAGATTTACCAAGAGCTATTGAAGAGCCTGCTAAGGGCTACAAGTGTGACGGATTTGGTCGCACTCGTAACTGGACGAAGAGGAGTATATTCTGGAATCTGCCATATTGGAGCACCAATCTGATTAGACATAACCTTGATGTCATGCATATCGAGAAGAATGTGTTTGACAACATAATTAATACTCTAATGGTTGTAAAGGGGAAGACGAAAGACAATCCAAAGGCTAGATTGGACTTGGAAGAAATATGTAGACGTCCTGCATTGCATTTGATAGAGGAGGGGAATGGAAAGTTGAAGCAGCCTAAGGCAATTTTCTTACTGGAGAAGGAGGATAAAGTGAGACTTTGTAGGTGGATTCAAGGTCTAAAATTTCCAGACGGGTATGTTTCGAACTTGAGAAGATGCGTCGACCTCAAGGAGAACAAACTAACAGGTATAAAGAGTAATGATTGTCATGTATTCATGGAGAGGTTAATTCCGATTGTATTTCGGGAATTCTTATCACAGGTTGTTTGGGATCCATTGACCGAGCTTAGCATATTCTTCAGAGATCTTTGTTCTACTAAGTTGCTCGTCGATCGTATAGAAAAGCAGGAGAACGATATTGCGGTAACACTGTACAAGCTCAAGAAGGTATTTCCTTATGGATTCTTCGACTCCATGGAGCATTTGCTAATTCATCTTTCCTACGAGGCACGTATTGGTGGGCCCGTCGGTTATCGATGGATGTACCCGTTTGAGCGGCATTTGAACCACCTAAAGAGGAAGGTGAAAAACAAGGCTCGGGTCGAGGGTTCTATTTGTGAAGCCTATATTCTCGAGGAGATTACAAACTTCTGCTCAACGTATTTCAAACTTCATGTTGCTATGAATCGAACAAGGGCTCCGAGAAACGACGACGGATATCAAGAATCTAATGATAGAATACTGAAAGTATTCAATGCGTCCAGAAAGCCTTTAGAGAAATGAAGAAAAGATATTTGAATGACGAAAAGCTAAGGGCTGCTCAGTTGTATATATTACTCAATTGCGACGAGGATGAAGTGGAGAAGCTAGAGGGGTAAGTAATTAATGATGAGTTTACGTCATCTCAATGTAATAATATAAGCTAATATTATTGTACTAATCGACGGTTGCTTCATTATTTTTTAGCACATATAATGATGAGTTGAGGTCGGTTAGACCCTACCTAACAGACGAAGCATTAGAACAAGAAATGAGATGTCATTTTCCTTCTTGGTTGAGCGAATATGTAAGCAGCTCGATAATTACTGGTCTCTTCTAATGCAACTGCGCAATAAATAACTTACTATCTCTTCTTTAGTATTCAGGTCGATCGTCTAATTTCACCCGAGATTGAATGAATTAGAACTCTTGCCAAGGGACCAATTATTGTCGTTAAAATATGGCCAAGTTACCGTATGAATGTGTCACGACCCGTACCCGCTTTTCGTACGCGAGCTCGTGAGCAAGCCAGCTACGCATCAAGCGGACTCCAGCCCGACTCGAATACGTAAACGCTGTCACGGCTATGGCAATGGGCCTTGTAGGTCCTAAAAAATCAAGTTGTACCCATCAAAAAAGCAAAGAAAATCAAGTTGTGCACTCTTCAAATGAACTGCGCAGGAGACAGATTGTGCAACAATTCAACTGCGCAAGCTGAACTGCGCATACATCCAAGCGCGCAAGCTGATGTGGCCTCGTCATCATTATCTGACAAAAAATTAGATCTTCTGACAGCTGAGAGCCCCAAGAACGAGGAAACTGTTCGTTTCTCGTGCAGTATAGCGCTCGAGGACAGCTGTACATGCAGCACAAGCTACCAGCCCAATCGAAGCGCAATCTGCCAGACTCTCTACAGCGCAATTCAATCTAGCGCAGTCTGAAGCCAGCGCAGTTCATGTGGCGCACTGCATCAAGACAACTGACAATTTACACGTGGCCTACATGCCATCAATTACTCACCATGTGGCAACCGTCTGTACACGACTAAGCGCATTTCAATCAAACAATGCCACGTGTCACATACAGGTGGTCCACGATCGAGTAACTGCCAGCGCAGTTTGCTGCTTGCGCAGTCTAATGTATGCGCAATCCATCCTGCACAATTCAGAATAAATAAGAATTAGTTATTTTCAGAACTCTATAAATAGAGTTTCAAGTCTTCATTATAAGGCAGAGATCAGATCAGAGATCATTCAAGTTATCACCAGAGATCAGGAGTTCTTGCCAAAGTGCTGCTGCATTTTTCAGAGGCTACCACCTTCAACTTCAGAGGCTATCGTCTTCATAGTTCACATCGTCCAAGGGATAAAGCGATCGTCATTCAGATCGGATTCCTATAGTTGTACTTTCCCAGAATTCTTGTAATCTTCTTACAAAGTTTGTGAAATAAAGATCAACCTTTGTTTTTGCAAACAAAATGACGACTCTGCTGGGGACAACTTTCTCCTCCGACGAGGAAGTGACAACTCAATGTGACGTTGCGTCTATCGGAAAGATGCAGAAGACGCTGGTTGTAAAGGTCAACCAGACGGCCTACGAGGAGATGATCAACTCCGGGACTACTCATCGCACTGCGACTTCTGCCAAGAGCAAAGTTTGCTCAGTGTGGACTCCAAAGTCCTCTGCACAATCCCCTGCACAATCCTCTGCACAGTCTGCTGTCTCTGCTTCCAAGACTGTTGTGCAGTCTGCTGCTACTGCCCATGCGCAGTATGCTGCTCCCCTTGCTAGTGCACAAACAACTTCCTATACTGCCCTGTCAAAGTGCAAGACTTCTCTTCCCCTGGCGCAGTTGGCTGCAACTCTGCCTGCGCAGTCCACCACTCCAACAACCAGAATGCAACTCCAGCACTCTGAAGTCAAGACTCCTGCTGCGCAATCTGCTGTGACTGTGGCCAAAAGACCTTCTGTCAAAGCTCCTCATGCGCAACCTGTCAGTGCGCCTACTGCCACTCCAACCCCTGCGCAAACTGTGCCAGCGCAGTCTAAGATGGACAGCCCTTTGGCTAATCTCTCTTCTTCTCACAGTAAGGGAAAAAACTCTGCTCCTCTTCCCAAGCACCCTGTTGCTCCAGCACAATCCATTGGGGGTAGTCTGTTGACTATTCCTCCTCCGCCTCGAAATAAAGGAAAAGGCCCATTGGTCTTTTCTCAAATTTCCTCGGCCCATGACTTGGAAGACAACAGAGGGAAACGCTCTTTAGCTAACCCTTCTTCACAAAACAAAGGAAAAGGCCCTTTGGTCTTTTCTCAGTCTTCCTCGGTTTTACCGTAGAAGATCAACATGAACGTGCCTCGGCACTAGTCAATACAAGAACTCTTTCAAATAAGGGTTCTTCTTCCCTCCTTGCCAAAGGGAAGTGCACTGATCAAAGAGGTATTCTGCCTACTCCGGTAGCAGAATTCCAAGATCTCCCAACTCTCAGGATATTCCGCTCCAAACAGGGAAAATTACTGGTGTCTCAGACAGAAATCCCTCGGGGTGAATTTGCTGATCTAAGAACTTATCTCAATAGACCAACTTCGGCGAAACGCAAACAGCCAATGCCAAAGACCAACCAGCATCAGAGGCGAACTTCCAGGATCAAAAATCCTGACACCTATGCTAATGAAATGAGTACTTTCCTCTACACTCAAAGGACAAAACATTTGAAGAACCGGAACCATGTTCCGAATGTTGTTAAAGAACATATCCCTCAAACTTCTACTCGTCCCATCATTGTTCCCGATCTCCGAGAACATCTCAAGCAAAAATAGGATAACATCTCAACGCCTCCAGTGCAACCACTTGGACACCATTGTAATCACAAGGTTGTCATCAAGTGTTGTTGTCAGACAACAAAACGATCTGTCTTCGATCGTTTGAACTTTACAAACTCTGATCCAATGTCAGAAGATGAAGACGAAGTGTTGTACGCTTCTGTCAACATGACTTCTCGAGACACTGGAGGTAGAAAGTGCTCCAAGCATGGCAAGCCTCGCAAGCCCAGCCAGCGGTATTTAGATCTACTCCAAGAATCTTCTGAAGGAGTATTTCGATATACTAGATCCCAAAGCCGAGACACAATCGGTCAAAGGAATCTTCAAGATCCTTCCGGTCATCTCCCTCTTTCTCACTCAGGAGATAATTCTTTTTCTGGCTATGATGCATACAGCGAAAGTTCTGAACAGACAGTGTCCTCCACTGTACCTAGAGAAGTGACAGCTTATGTTGTCACTGAAGATCCAGATAATTCTAGTTCGGCTAGTCAAGAATAACGAATAGCTGTATTAGACGACAAGTTGAAGACCATGGCTGAAATGGTTACAAGTATGCATTCTATCATCGTGGCCCAACATACAGTACCACCGACTGTACCGGTTGTAAATCCTGAGATCATAGTATCGTCGGTGCCTGTCAATGCAGGGCTGGGGGTAGTATCTCCTCAAGTACCTCATATACAGATTCAACCTACACCCAGTCAGTCAGGTGCTGGGGGTAGTGCTTACCATGTTGTTCCTCCCCCTAACACTCTGATTTAGCCTGCTCTTTCTACATCATTGGAGGATGCTAATGAAGCTGTCAAACTCCTGCGTACTCAATTCGAGACCTTTAAAGAGAAGGACAACTTATAGAGATTGGGAATCAAACAACCCTACCCGGTTGAATGGAAGGAAGTCCCATTTCCTTCAAAGTACAAAATCCCTACAATTTTACTGTTTGATGGCAGCACTTCTCCCAGTCAGTTCATTAACCACTTTGAGGTAATGACTGTCCAACTTCAGCCAAATGACGCTCTTCTTACCAGAGTATTCATCGGCTGTTTAGCCGGTGTCGCATACGATTGGTACAGAAGCTTGCCCGATGGCTGTATCACCTCTTTTTCGGGTCTTAAACAGATCTTCTTGGAACGATTCTATAAGAGAATCAATGACATGACCATGTCAGCCCTTAATAAAAATCAAACAAAGACATAATGAAACCGCTGAGAGTTTCATTGAAAGGTTCCGCCGAGAAGCTTTAAAAATGCCTCCTGGAACTTCGGTTGCTGTCACCATAGACACCTGCAAGGCAAATCTTTTGCCTATTATCAGCATGTGGACGCGGTCGACTCAGTTCCAAGATTGGCCATCCTTTATTGTTAACACTAAAGTAGCTGAAGTTAGTACTGACAAATTCAAGCAGCTAGGGGTACACATGTCTAACCCCGACCAGGATGAACATCAGACATCGGGTAGCGGTAATCGCCAGAACAACCGCAAGGGAAAAGAGACTTTGAACATTAACTTGAAGAACAAAGAATCTCTGGCGATCAACGTAGCTCCACCCACGTCCACTTCTACTCCTTCTGCACCTCCACCAACGGAACCTCGTCCGAAAGTAGAGTACTCTTTTGACGAGAATAACACCGTGAGCATCTTTGATTGCTTGATCAAAAGCAATAAGCTCCAGCTCC
The DNA here is from genome assembly GCA_029216955.1 of Iris pallida. NCBI lineage: Eukaryota > Viridiplantae > Streptophyta > Magnoliopsida > Asparagales > Iridaceae > Iris > Iris pallida. Next base: position 8,180,361 of record JANAVB010028000.1, on the reverse strand, counting down.
CAGATCCGAAGAAGCCTGATGAAGTCGGTAAGACTGATCATCCTAAATATTGTGTCTATCACAGGTTCATTGGGCATCCCACTCGAGCATGTTATGTGCTCAAAGGCAAAATTCAGGAGTTAGTCAACGCTGGTGTTGTCACTCTGCAGCAAGACAAGAAGACTGTTACCGCAAATATGGTCTCAGTTCAGTTCGGTGACTTCCCTCCGCAGATGGTACAACATGGTGTCATCCCTATCCCCAAGGCCACTCTTGAGATCGAGAATCTTCCTCCTCCAAGAAGTGAAGGTCTCGTCCCCTTATCTCTTGACAATGGCGAGATTATGTGGATTTACCCTGATCTTGCTTCGGAGTTCGAAGTTCCCTCTTCCTCCAAGAAGAAAGACCGCTCCAAGGGCAAAACCAAGATCTGCAATATGGTATCTTTTGACCCCATAGTTGAAGAGGAAATCCTATTGGGCACAAGATCAGGAAAAGCCTACCTACAGGAAGTTCTCGAGACTCAAGAAAATCCTGCTTCTTCTTCTGAGTCTGTTCCAGTGCAACCTGTTTCCACAGAGGATATTCCTGCTGCCTCCTCACCGGTTGTAGAACCCACTCCTCCCAAGACGACAGCAGCCGACAAAGGCAAACAACAAGTCCGCTTCGACAAACCTTTGAAGAAGTCATCTCCCTCAGGACTTGAGAAGCCTTACAACTTTGATATCTTGGCTCAACTAGCCAATACACCGGCCAGGCTGTCAATCTTCGAGCTCTTGCGCCTCTCCAAAGAGACTCGAGAAACTCTGAGTGAAGCTCTTATGCAGGCAAAAACTTGTCTAGCCCTTCTGAAGAAGCCGAAAGCAGAGCCAGTCTCTTGCCTCCATTGTTATAGTGTGTTGGAATTAATTCCAAATATTACCTTCACACAGGATGACATGCTGATGGAAGACAATAGGCATGACCGTCCTCTATACTATACAGGATATGTCGACTCGATGAAAGTCGATCGTATTCTGATAGATCCAGGGTCTGCTCTCAGCATCATGTCGAAGACAATGTTAGATGCATTGAAGATCCCAGTGCATAGTCTTTCCAGTATAATCACCACCATCCCTGGGTTCAATCAAGGAAGAAGTGAACCTCTGGACAAGATTCGCCTAAAACTCCAAATAGGCAATCTTCGCACAAAGGTGACCTTCTACATCATTGACAACCATGGTTGTTCTTACAATGCTTTGTTGGGGAGACCATTCCTGCATGAACATAACATTGTTCCTTCGACTCTCCATCAATGTTTCAAATATGTTGATAACAATAGAGAGGTTCAAAAGGAGGTTGCTGATCTCTATCCTTTCAAAGGTGTCGAAGCATACTGCAACGATGCTCGTATGTACAAGGATGAGTTCATGAAAGTAGTACTGTCTCTGGATACTGAAGAAGAACAAGAAGCAGCGCCTAATGATACCCTCATCATACCTGTCAAAGGGCGTGTTTCTCGTCCTCAATCCTCCAAACCACTGGCTATTCACTTGCCAGTCCAGAAGCAACCAACTGATGGAGGTCAAGATCAAAGGGAGCTCACCTCTTCTGAGCTACTTGTTATCGACTTACGTCGAAACAAAGATAAAAAGCAGCTCACCTCTTCTGAGCCACTTATTATTGATTTATCTCATAACAAGGATAAAAGGGAGCTCACCTCTTCTGAGCCGCTTGTTATCGACCTCCATCGTAACAAGTCCAATCCTCCTCCACGTTCTTCTTCTTCCCCTCTTGTAATCAATCTGACCAAGCCTGCTAAGTCTAAAGGTCCTGTTGTAAATACAGATGTACAAATCAATAAAAAAGTATCTCCTTTCCAGTATACTGATGTCATTTATTATGCTAAGTGCTATTTAGATATGTTAGATAGCTTTCAGTCCTTTATAATAGGAGTTGTACAGTCTCTTCAAACAGAAGTCTCAATCGAACATCCAAATGACTCATATCGTGTTGTGCCCGCTCGAAAGAGAGGCGAGAGTCTAATACTTTTTAGTAAAGGACCGGAACAAGAGTTCATTTATACAGATGATAGCAAAAGTAACGACATGGGACATCTTCAACTTCGTCGTTACAGTCAACAATCAAAAGATATCATCCGGAAGATGGGTTATGACTTCAAGAATGGCCTCAACTACGGTAAGGGTAGAAGAACTCCTATATGTACGGCTGTTCCAAAAGGAAAGTCAGAGATGTATTACAGCAGGACCAAAAGAGGTCTCGGATATGCTTCTTCTCCTGTATTATCCCCAGCAGTCTCCAAATCCGATAGTGAGGAGCGCTCTAACTCTTCTGATTCCAGATCATGGGATTCTGACACCTGCATTGGTCAAGTTCATCGGCTGATTGTATCTTCTAACATGGTCTCCGTTGAACTTCCAGAAGGCTATGACGAGGATGTTGAAGAAACTCCCGAAACAGATCCTTGGGCTCAACGAATGGATACCCAATAGGAACTCCGATTTGAACAAAGGGAACCTCCTACCGAAGATCAATTGGTTCAAATTGATGTAGGAGAGAGCGGGTCACCTCGTCCAATATTCATCAGTAAGAACATTCCAGAGGCAGATAAGCAAGAATTAATTCTTCTTATTCAAGAATACATTGATGTCTTTGCCTGGAGCTATGAAGACATGCCAGGTTTAGATCCCAAAGTTGCTACTCACAAATTGAATATCCTGCCTAATACAAAACCGGTCAAACAGCAACAACGACGCTTCAAGCCAGAAATGATGGATGCAATCGACGATGAATTCAAGAAGCTCATTGCTTGTGGCTTTATTCGAGAAGAATAACATCCAGATTGGGTAGCTAATGTCGTTCCAGTTTTAAAGAAAATCGAAAAAGTTCGAGTTTGCATCGACTTTCGGGATCTTAATAAAGCATATCCAAAAGATGAATTTCCTCTCCCTATCACGGACGTCATGATTGACAACACCTGTGGGTTCGAAAGAATATCTTTCATGGATGGATTCTCTGGATACAATCAGATTCGGATGAATCTTGAAGATAAAAAACATACTTCTTTCCGCACTCCTCGCAGAGTCTATTGCTATACCGTAATGCCATTTGGTCTCAAGAACGCTGGTGCAACTTACCAACGAGCCAAGAGTACCATTTTTCGAGATCATCTGCGTAAGACTGTCGAATGCTACGTCGACGATATTGCTGTCAAGAGTCGTCTAAAGGAAGATCACATCCAAGACTTGAGAATAATCTTCAATCTGATGTGCCAACATCAACTCAAAATGAATCCCACCAAGTCATTTTTGGGAGTCTCTAGTGGAAAATTTCTCGTCTTCGTCATTACCTCTAAGGGTATACACGTGGATCCCGAGAAGATCAAAGCCATTCAAGAGATGCGTCCTCCACGTAACCTAAAAGAGCTATGAGGATTCCAAGGTCGACTTGCGTACATCAGAAGGTTCATTTCGAATCTGTCTGGACGCTGCAGACCATTTACTCAGCTAATGAAGAAGGATGTATCTTTCATTTGTACCGAAGAATGTCAATGAGCATTTGACGACATAAAACGATATCTCATGAACCTACCAGTCTTGGTGCCACCAATCTCCGGTATACCGTTCTTAATGTATGTCCGTGATATGGATCATTCATTGGGTGCTTTACTTGCCCAAAAGAACAAAGAAGGCCATAAACAAGCCATCTACTACCTCAGTCGTACTATGATTAGTGCCGAACACCGTTATAGTCCGGTCGAAAAAGAATGCCTAGCTCTTATGTTTGCTATTCAAAAGACTCGGCATTACATCATTGGCCAAACTATTCATGTCATATCCCGAGTTAATCCTCTTCGGGTATTGATGAAGAAGCCTAGCACACTCAATTCTCGGCTAGCTACATGGGCCATTCTGTTAGCCCAATATGACATGGTATATGTTCCTCAAAAGTCTGTCAAAGGTCAAGTACTGGCAGATTTCTTAGCAGCCCATCCTGTTCCAGAGACATCCAAACTCTATGATAAAATTCCAGACGAGACATTGGAATCAAATATAATTTCCGAAGAATTTCTTACTTGGCGTCTATTCTTTGACGGTGCATCCAGGATTGGACCTAATGGTGCCATTGTCGCAGGAGTTGGAGTTGTCCTTGTTTCTCCAGACGGGTCAACTATTCAAAAAGCCTACTTCTTAGATGAACCTTGCTCTAATAACGTGGCAGAATACAATGCTCTACTAATTGGTCTTCAGCTAGCTAAACAACTGGATGTCGAATATCTTGAAGTTTATGGTGACTCCAAGCTGGTTGTTAATCAGGTTAGAGGAACCTATGAAGTTCGCCATCAAGATCTAGTACCTTACTATGAAGTGGCAATCAACATGGCTACATCATTCAAAGCCTTCTACATCGAATATGTCCGTCGAGCTTGCAATACTGAAGCCGATGCTTTGGCTAATCTTACAGCAGTTTTAGCCATCCCTATCAAAAGACAGCAGGTGGTAGTTGTCTCTAATCGGGAATTGTTCTGCATCGAAAACAATCGTAATATTGAGTTCAGTAATCTTATTGAAGCCAATGTTATCAGTGAAGATTGGAGAGCTCCTTTCATCGATTTTGTAGTTCATGACATACTTCATGAAGATCCCAAGGAAGCTACGAGTATTCGTCGGCGGTCTCTGTGATTCTACTACAATCAGACCACCAAAACTCTTTACCGGCGGACTTATGACGGCCTACTCTTGCGCTGTCTTGCTAGTGATGAAGCGAAGCAAGTATTGCGTGAAGCTTACGATAGTGTCTACGGAGCACATCAACCTGGTCCTAAGCTACAAGATCATATCCGACGCATGGGTTACTACTGGCCCGCTATGGTATCTGATGCCATCGAAATGCAAGGAAATATCGAGCTTGTCAAATCCACGCAGATTTCATTCATCAACCGTCGAAATTCCTTCATCCGACTGCTGCTTCCTGGCCTTTTGAAGCCTGGGGCATGGACATTATAGGTCCCATCAATCCTCCTTCTTCTAGAGGACATCGGTTCATACTGGCAATAACCGACTACTTCTCCAAATGGGCCGAAGCTATACCATTGGCTGAAGTTAAGACCAGCAGTGTCATCAACTTCGTCAAACACCATGTCATCTATAGATTTGGTGTACCTCGACGAATCATCCATGACAACGGACCTCAGTTCATCAGCCAAAAGTTCACAAGGTTCTGCGACGATCACCGGATTGACAATATCGCTTCAATAGCTTACAATCCTGCTGCTAATGGCTTGGCTGAAGCTTTCAACAAGACTATCATCAAGCTCCTCAAAAAGTTTGTGTCTACTAACAAACGAAACTGGAGTGAAAAGCTTGGAGAATGTCTTTGGGCCTACCGTACTACGGTCCGCAACCCTACAGGCTGTACACCCTTCTCTTTGGTGTACGGCTGTGAAGCAGTTCTACCCCTGGAACTTCAAATTCCATCTTTAAGGATTGCCATTGCCAACGAGCTCACTATAGAGAACAACGACCTTCTTCGACTCCAAGAATTAGAAGCGCTCGACGAGAAGCGGCTATTGGCTCAACAGCATATTGAGCTATACCAAGTCTGCATCTCAAAGACTTTCAATCGCAAAGTTAAGGTCAGAGCCTTTCAGAAAGGAGAACTCGTTCTAACTGTCAGACGTCCTATGACTATGACTCACATGAGCAAGGGCAAGTTCGATGCGAAGTGGGAAGGGCCATATATCGTGAACAAAGTCTTCTCAAATGGAGCCTATCAACTCACAGAACTGGATAGTCGAGTTGCAATGATGCCCATCAATGGCAAGTTCCTCAAAAAGTAATATGTATAAATATAAAAGACATTGCTTGTAATCATCAAACAAGTTCATAAATAATATTTAATTTTATTTCATCATGAATGATAGTACATAATATCAAGAAAGGTCACTATCATCCTTCTCAAAATTGGGACGAGGACCACTACCGTCCTTCTCAAAAACATAATCAGCAAAAGAGCCGAGAACATCTTTGCTCGAACCCACCAGGAATTTGCAAGCAGCCATCCTCATGGCCTCTTCTTCTTCAGTCTTCTCTGGTTCAAGAAGGAGATCCAAGATGTCTCTTGGCGGCTTGGGTACAGACGAATCTTTACCTACCTCTGTCTGCTTTGGCTGGGCCGGCTCGACTGGACGTTTTTCAGTAACCACTTCAAACTTCGAGACGATCTCAGCCTTCTTGGACGCATCTCCAGACGACATCTTTATGTTGAAAAGTGAAAGTGATCATTCCATCTGATTTTTTGTTCTATTTATAGACAGAGATTTATAAGACAACGAAGTGACATATTCATCTGACGGTTCGCCCGTTCATTACATTCATCTAACGGTTCGCCCGTTCATTTATCCGACGGTTCGTCCGTTCATTCCATTCATCTAACGGTCCACCCGTTCATTTCATTCATCTGACGGTTCACCCATTCATTTAATTTATTTGACGGTTCATCCGTTCATCCCGATGATTCATTTCGTTTATTCATTTTGTTCACACATTTTGACGATTCATTTTCGTTCATTCATCCATTCCTTCACATCAACAACTTATCATCTTTGATTAAGTTGTCTACTGAAATAATGATATTCAACAAGTTATATTCTGCCATGTCCACATTACCTCTGAGCAGATATAATGAATATAATTATTTTCTAAAATTAAGAAATATATCATGTCTTACACCTCTGAATATATTTTCTATCGCTATTATTTATATCTGAATAAGATATGCAATAAATAATAGAGCCACAAAGAAAATGTCTTTTTATTTGATCAAAATTAAAAGACATTACAAAATTACATGTCACAAAAATTGAAGATACAAAAAGTCTTTCTCATTCTGCTGGCGGGGTCATCAAGCTAGTCATCTGCTGCTTTAAAGTTTGTAGTCTCTCCTCACAAGAATCCATCACTCGCCTCCTAGCTTCCTCCATTCCAGACTTATCGTCGAAAGTCGGCATGGTTACTAGTCTGCGAGAGATTTCAGCTTGATGAGTTGCGACATATTCATCTCTTTCCTGGGTCAGAGCGTCCAGTTGTTGAATTGCAGCTTGATGTTGTGTGACCTCATCTTCCAGAGCAAGCTGAACAAGTCTCAACTCTTCTTGAAGACGGGCAGATTCTGCTTGCAGCTCAACAACTTTCCTCTCATTCTCTTCAGCAACAGATGCTATTGTTTCCACTTGGGAATTATACTCAGCAGACTTAGTAGAGAAAGTGTCCAAGAGAACTTGGAGATCAACTTTCGCAACTGCAGCCTCTTGAGACATCTTCTCAAATTCAGCCTGTACCAAGGGCTCCATCTCCCCCCTATTAAGCTCTTTGTAGATTCTAACCGATGCCTCCAGCTCATCTAATATATGTTCAAGAAAAACAGCTTGAGCTTCGTCACCTTGACTGCGGATGACATTGATCAGATAAGAGGTTGGACCTCTAACTATAGAGAAACCAGCATCTTCTTTCTCTATCACCCTATCTACTAAAGTCCCAACGAATTAAAGAAAAGGTTGGTGAAGGAGCAAATGATAAATCGGTTAGTAGCAAGAGCACCAGGAGTAGCAGCTACTCCCATGGACGTCGAAGCAGCAGCAGGAGCCTGTACAGATAGACGCTCAGCTTCTTGTACTTAAGTGGAGGGCTCTTTAGACAAGGGAGCGATGGTAGAGCTGGCTGCCCCTCCCAGATGTTCTTCTGCAAAATCAAATGAACTTTATCATTTTGTTGTCATTTGCAACTAATCGAAAAGGATCAAAAGTAAAGGCAATCTTACCATGGCTTGCCCCAGTGACAAGTCTGTCATCTATTGGCACAGGTTCCAATCTAGCAGAAGTAGCCTCAGACATTACTGCATGGCTACTACCTGCCTCAGAGCCGCCCGAAAAATGTCGTCTACCACTAGCTATCGCCATTATTGGCACTATATCAGTGCATGTAGGAGGAACTGGGGAAGATTCAAGTTTTGCATGGATAAAAATGTAGATGTCAGCTATTTAATCTATGAAAAGAAGGTTGATAATATCATTTAATACCTTTGGGATCAGCAGTAGTGGTTTCTTCAGGTGCTACTTTTTCACCCGTATTCTTTTCTGGAGACACATGCACCTCAACATCCTCTTCAGGATTCGGCGTGTCATCAACAACTTCCGAGGATACATGGACATTATTGTCCTCTTCTGGATTTAAAGTATCATCAACAGCTTTTGTTGATGTATCTTCATTACTCACACTGTCTTCTGGTGCTTCTTCGCTGTCAGTTGCGGCGGCCGGATCAACACCATCATGCAGGCCAAAGTCGCAATCGTTCAGAGCATCGATCATTAATCGATCCTCTTCATCACGAAGTGTTCCTGGTGTAGCCGGAAGCTGGGTAGTCTCCACTGCAAGTGTAGGAGATCGCACCACTTCATCCTCTTTCTCCACGGCTTCATCCATGGTCTCTACAGCCTCATTCCTCCTCTCTGGACTGAAAGTTTCAGGTTCAGGGGCGGGTGTAGGAGACGACATTTTAACTCCGGCGATAGCACTTGCCACGACCGATGACAGGATTTGTCTCGGAGGAGTGACTATCTTCTTTCTTCTGAAGGCCATTTTCTTTCTATGTAGAGGTCTCACCGGACTCTCTACATCTATGACATTTTCTTGTCTTTGAACAGAAGTTGGGGTGGTCGCTTCTTCTCTCTGAATTGACTCGGCCAGCTGCCGAGATTGCGACCGAGTGGTGACCTTTTCTGAAGGCTCCAAGACAAGCTTCTTCTTCACAACTGGAGAAGAAGGTTCTTCTCTCCTTCTCTTCCTCTCCTTGGCTGGAGATTTGACAACTTCAAAGAGATGCGCAATGGTTCGTTGACTTCTTCCGGGAAGTTGGCTTCCCTCGAAGCTTCCAACGGTGCATCGGCCGGTTCGCGCTCTTCATCTTTGCCAGGAGCCAACACAACAGTTGCTCCTTTCTTCAATCTGGCTGCTGTTACAAAGTTGTCCGCGAGACTAAAGTTCTCGGCAAAGGTATTCGCCGATGTATAGAAGATTGAATATGTGTACAGCATCCACGGGCCATGGTCGCTCTTCGTTGGCATCGAGAACATTGTTCTTGTGTCTCGAGCATTATAATAAGCCCAAGCCCGGGCGCCATCGATCAAATAACCATGTCCTTGCAGGCACGTTATGGCGTTACCCACGTGGAATTGGTCATAGCCGAATTGGCACACAAAACGGCTGGGAAGATAGGGTTCCAAGTAACATTCATCTTCAAATCTGTAGACCAGGTGTGACGGCCGGATCATTTTCAGCCAATCAAATACTGCACGACCCAAAGGCTGCCTCCCAAGATCAACCAGATTTGTAGACATATATTCATAGCCAGTTAGAGGGGAACACAGTAGAAATTCTAACCCTTCCCGAGATTCAGAGCACGTCTGTAATCTCTTAGACTGGTGTATATCCATTTACTCTTGGAGAATCTCCGCAAGAAGCTTCCGCTGACCGCCCCCATATCGGGGTTCATCAATGAAGGATAGTGCAGAAGCAACTATCCGAACAAATAAGTGTAGGGAAGCTCCAGCCGAGGGAAGTTCCCTTTCTCGCCTTTCCCCTTGAGCATTGAATCAACAAAAAGGCGGAGACCAGCGTTCACTCTGCAGGTCATCGCCGATAGCAGATCCATCAGGTAGCCAAAGACTAAACGGACGGCAGCAAAGAGCATGCCGTGATGGAAGCGATCGACGGCGCTGGCTCCAGGGACGACGAATTATCGAAGCCAGTAGGTAAGGAAACCCGCCAGCTGGGCTTCCTCTGACATGGGCCTATAACCCATTCTCATGAAACTTTCAATAATATCTCCTGTCTTGAAAGGAGGATATTGAAGTTCATCATCAACCTTGATGTCCATCTCTTTGTTCTCCTCCATCAAGCCTATCACCTCACTATGGCTGAGTGGTCTGAAGAAGTTAGGGTTGCACTTATCGTGCTCCTTAGTCTTCTTCTCCATGATGTGGTTGAGGAAGAGATAGGACAACCACTTTGACGAGTAGAAAGTGCCAGAGGAACCACTCTTGTAATACAAGAAGCAGATCTTATAGTGGCACAGCAGTTCTTCAAAAACGGCCACCATATCAGCATTCTCCCGACGAAGTCGGTCCAACTCGTCATTGGTTGGAACAAATTCTTCATAGGAAAATTCCTCCATTGGCAAGCTCGAGATATACTTCATCTCATGAAGAGCCAGTCCAATCTCTCCACAGGGCGTCATGAAAGTCCATGTCCTAAAGTTGTACCTCTCCGCCAATGCAAGAAACAGATGAGGGTTGGGGTGGAATCCGTATACGGTAGAGTATACGCCTGGTACAGCTCAATCTCCTTGAGCTTCTCTTCGAACTGAGCCAATATCCAATTGGCTATGCAGTTCCATCTTTTGTTATCTGGATTCACCAGACCTGTCAATCGAATGTCCTGATCCGGATATCTTCCCTCAACCTTCGCAAATTCATTCGCAAAGATTGGTATTCTAACTGGCAGTAGCAGGGAGGAGTTCTCCGGTGGAATGCAGTCGGGCTTCAATCCTCTGAGCAGGAAGTTGTGACGCTCAGAAGAGCTATAGAACATGTCCTTGTTGTTGGGTCCTTTCTTCACACAAATGTTTTCTGTTCTGGCTTGCTGGAGAGGAGTAATATCCCAGTCCATCCTCCTGGGATAGCTCGCATGAGCATAGCGAGATAGGGGAGGCACCTGGCAATGTACGGTAACAGTATTCTTTTCTCGCCTCTCTGAAAGAGTCTTTGTTCAACTCGAGGTCTCGGCTGAGAACTCTTATCAAGAGCCTCATCGAACAGAAATAGAGGCTTCTTATGAACAACGGCGTCAGCAGTTTGCAGTGGATGCCCGTTCATCAGACTTAGCAAGGTTTCATTGTCCTGTGCTATCAGAATGGCATGTCGAGAAGATGGCAGGGCATACTGAGGAAATATCACATGAGACAGATCCTCCTTAAATTCAGGCTCAGCTAAAGTCCCTGTAAAGATCTCATATTCTAGGTCTTCCCTGAAATTGACTGCATCAAACAAAAAGACAGAATTCAGTACATACAAAGTCAAAGAGTCTGTTCAAAAATCAGCAAATTGCACAAATGTCAGATTACGCTATATGCATAGCATCAGATTGCGCTAATGCAGTCTACATGCGCAAAATATCCAGTTGTACCAACTTATTCGCTTGCGCTAGTCATCAGATTGTGCTGAACAACTTGCGCAAAGCATCAGTTTGCGCTGGACTGACTTGCGTAAATCGATAGATTGCGTTGAACATTTGCCAGCGCTTTCCACCGATTGTGCAAGAAAATAGTTTTCATAAAAATGAAAACTATTGTGTGTGTGTAACCAAAATCCTAAACAGGGCGGCGCAATACAACCAAATCTCTAAAAAGAGAAAGGTTTGAAGGTTCGACAATGTCAAAGAACCCTAAAAAGGGTTTTTGATCGAGTCCATCGTCTACCTTGCAGCGCAGGGTGACCGACTTCGTGACGAGAAATTTGGGGTGCAGCCCGAGTTGAAGACTCAGCGGCTGCTTTGCCCTTCTCGGCGGCTGAATGTTTGGGGGCCATTGATGTCGACGGAGAAGAAGGAGAAGAGTCAAAGATGGCACAGGAGCTTTTTCTCTCTCGAACAAATGGAAACAAGTAAAGAATGACAGAAAGAAGAATGAGAACTATTTATAGTTTTTCAAAAGTAACAGTCAACTCAGATTGCGCCGAGAAATTAGGAGCTGATTCCTCCAAACGCGCAGTCAAGGCATCACTTGCACAACTTGATTTTAAAGTCGAAATTCAAAGTATTTCGAAACTTTGAATATTTTCAAATTTCGAAAACTTTGAAGGGGGTCTTGTAGGTCCTAAAAATCAAGTTGCATCCATCAAAAAAGCAAAGAAAATCAAGTTGTGCACTCTTCAAATGAACTACGCAGGAGACAGATTGCACAATAATTCAACTGCACAAGCTGAACTACGCATACATCCAAGCGCGCAAGCTGACGTGGCCTCGTCATCATTATCTGACAGAAAATCAGATCTTCTGACAGCTAACAACCCGAAAAATGAGGAAACTGTTTGTTTCTCGTGTATCACAGCGCTCGAGGACAGCTGTACATGCAGCACAAGCTACCAGCCCAATCGAAGCGCAATCTGCCAGACAACTGACAATTTATACGTGGCCTACATGCGCAATTCAATCTAGCACAATTTGAAGCCAGCGCAGTTCATGTGGCGCACTCCATCAAGACAACTGACAATTTATACGTGGCCTACATGCCATCAATTACTCACCATGTGGCAACCGTCTGTACACAACTAAGCGTATTTCAATCAAACAATGCCACGCGTCATATACAGGTGGTCCACGATCGAGTAACTGCCAGCGCAGTTCGCTGCTTACGCGGTCTAATATCTGCGCAATCCATCCTGCGCAATTCAGAATAACTAAAAATTAGTTATTTCCAGAACTCTATAAATAGAGTTTCAAATCTTCATTATAAGGCAGAGATCAGATCAGAGATCATTCAAGTTATCACCAGAGATCAGGAGTTCTTGCCAAAGTGTTGCTGCATTCTTCAGAGGCTACCGCCTTCAACTTCAGAGGCTATCGTCTTCAAAGTTCACATCGTCCAAGGGATAAAGCGATCATCATTCAGATCGGATTCCTATAGTTGTACTTTTTTAGAATTCTTGTAATCTTCTTATAAAGTTTGTGAAATAAAGATCAACCTTTGTTTTTGCAAACAGGCCTAATCATGGCAAGGCAAAACTATATCTCATTCCACAATAGGAATAATAAACAAGAATGAACAAGTATGGGTCGTGGTCTGCAGCCCACTAGCATATATGTCTGATAAGACTCTAAAGGGAAAATAACAAGAGTCTAAAACTGAATCAAGAAACAGGATATCTCATGATAAGGTATGAAAGCATGAGCGGATAATAAATACAATAATGATACCTGAAATCCGCAAGCGTATCATCACATCTGGACCCCATAATATCATAATCATCCGCCATCCAGAGCTGCTAACTAACTGCATGCAATAACTAACCTGAAAAGATCATCAGGTCCTCAGGGGACATAGCAAGATACATAAAAACATGCCTATCTAGCAGTTTATCATACAATAAAAAAATATAGGAAATAAACGGGGAAAGACCAATCAGCACGAAAATACGACTATACACGACTGGAAGAACCACTATGCCTAAACGAACTGCTGAAGAAGAACCAGAGAACACGATATCACGATGTCAATGGATAACCAATCGAATACTCAAACCCTCGCCCCTAGTGTGGACTCGTAGGTTTGAACAACTACTAGCCCTCGCCCCTAGTGTGGACTCGCAGGCTAGCATCACCCTCATCCCTAGTGTGGACTCGTAGGTGTGAACCATATACTACTAACCCTCGTCCCTGGTATAGACTCGCAGGCTAACATCACCCTCGTCCCTAATGTGGCTCACAGGTGTGGACAGATAACTACTAACCCTCGCCCCTCATGTGGACTCGCAGGTTAGCTTGACTACTTATCCTCGCCCCTGATGTGGACTCGCAGTTTAGCTTAACTACTAACCCTCGCCCCTGATGTGGACTCGCAGGTTAGCTTCAAGATTTCAAGACAAGGAGGTAAAGCAGATCTATTAAGACTTATTTATCCTATGACACGATGCGACTCAGTCCAAGTCGGACCGTTAAGTCGAACCGTGGGGCCCGCGAAATGGCGATCCAATCAATTGTCTCAGAATTGGACCAAACTTGGCATACAGGACCAGAAAAATGATACAGTCATGTTGGCGTAAGTTTCGTCTCGATATGACGAGCGTGCACAAAGTAATTAGAAAATTTGCACAGAGGCCGATACGGTGAATTTTGACGGATACGCATCAAATTCGTCGCGCACACGTGACCAATTTGAATTTCGTCAAAGCCCACACGTCTACTAAGCTGTTACGCAGCTTTCGATGCTTTCAGTTCGCGTCCACGTCGCCCGAATTGGCGGGACGTACGTCGTATCGAGGGATTCTCTATAGGTTTACTATTTTTTTAAAAAGGTTTTTCTTGATTTTTGAAAACTAATAACTTAGCCTATGATTGATGAAAACAGAAACTACAAGAAGGACTTCTAAGACCTATAGGTTGTCTCCAAAATTGTTTAGGTAGTTACTTAAAACTCATAATATATTGGTCTTAATATGACGTCAAACAGGGGTGTTTGGGTTCTGAAATCTGTCATTACGACAGGAGTTTTTCCCAAGTTTTGATCGAGTTTCTAAATCGATCACTCGACTACTTTGCAAACTACTTAATATAGAGTCGATAGGATCAGGTGGGTTATGAATAGGAACTTATGGTTAGGGAAATGATCGAGTAGATTTAAAGAAATCAGATTCATAGTTGAGGTACCTCGCAGTTCGAAACAGAGGTGCTCTGTCTCCATGGCGGTTGCTGTGCGGTTCTGTGAGCACCCTGAATTTCGGGTTGAAATTTTTTTATTTTTATTTTGTTTTTCTGATTATTTGGTTTTGATAAATATTTCATTTTATTTATCTATCTGTAAGTGTACTTTTTTATGCCATTGATATTTGGAGTATCAGGGATGTTCAACTCTGGAAATCTTCTTCATGAGTTTTGGAGTGGACAGGATTACCTTCATGACGGTATATAGTGTCCCATCCAAACTTGTTCTCTTGTGCTCTTTCTGTTTCGCTGAACTTCGGGTCGGTTTAGACCATTTGATTGTTATTTATTTTTTCCACTCTTCTCCTTGATCATTTTCAGCGCGTTACCATGACTTTTAAATTGGGAGCGCAAGACCAGTCAGTTTCTTGAAACCAACTCCTCATTGATGATCTACTCGAGTCGTTCGCCGCCCATGACCTTCGTGTCCCACTCAGCCACACCTCCTTGTGCTCCATTTGATTCGTACAACTTTCCTGACGCGTGACCCAATTTTATTTCACTCCACGGCGTCACGTTTATTTTCTAACTTGATTTGTGGGTCCTCTGTCGACCAAAACCTGTCCGCCCCAATTATGGACATGGCCCACTTTGAGCCCACTATCCGTCCACCACTTGTGTCCCATTTATTGGAATCCCCATGTGCTACTTATTTCTCCATGATCATCGACGCCTATTTTAATTCAAATTTTTGCACAATGTCCAGTTTTAATCCAATCCGGCTCCACCGAGTCCAGTCCAGCTCCATATTATTCTCCATCTTGACACCCTCATATTTTATTGCCCAAAAATATCGAGTACCCTTCTACCTATTTTTTCTATATTTAATAAGAATTTCTATTAAATTAAAATCCATTGGGATGACCAACTTTTCCCTATTTAATCCTAGCCATTGTTTCCCCAAACCAATCCTCACCATTAATTCCCCATGAATTTTTCCCAATCCCCTCACAGCAAGAGCTGGCCCTAAATTTTATGTGGAGAGCAACTTTCTCTCTCTTCCTCTCATTTCATTAATTATTCATCCCTTTCTCTCTCTCCCACTCTATTCTAATTTTACTACAACTCACAACTCCACACCAACAGCACCAACACCATGCCTGACCTGGCCATGGCCTGGCCGTCGGCCTCCCCCACAATAGCCCACCTCCTCCACAGTGATCTCCTCCTTCTCTCCTCCTCAACACCATCCATCTATCCCTCCATCCATGCCATGGTCTTCTCCACCACCATAACAATCACCACCACCATGGCCTCCTTCTCTCCTCCCTGGCCATGGTCGGAGTTTCGACCACCCCTGGCCAGCTCCACCGCCCTCGGCCTACACCTTCCTCCTCCATGCCGAGCACCCATCACCACCATCCTTCCCTCCATGAACAACCGACCGCCACCACCTCTACATCGCCATGGCAGCCATCACCATGCCGCCATGCCACCGCGTGCATGGCCGTGCCGCCCCTGGCCTCGCCGGGCCAGGCTCGACAGCGCGCCGTCGTGCCTCGTCGGCCAGGCCGCTCTGTCGCAGCAACACCAGAGCAGCAGCAACTGCTGCAGAAGTTCAGGCGCGCATGCACGCGCGCGTGGGCCGTCGTCGTGCGCCGCCGCACCGCCGTACGGGCCGCCGTAGCCGGCCACATACCGCCATGGGCACCCCCTCTCTCCGACGTACCTTCCCATGACGGCTACCGTCCTCCGGGATGCGCCGTCGAGGCGATTCGTGCATTTTGAACGACATCCCATCGTGACGCGCACGAAGTCGAGTCCGTTTTGGCGCTCCGTCGCAACGACTTTGCGTACGATTTTCTGGAGATTCGACCGTTGGATCGGCAATTTCTTTGCTCCGTCGGAATCTCGGTATATCCACCTTCGCTCATGTCAATTTTCGTCCGTTAATTTTATCGTTTGATACATCAAAACCGGCCACCAAGTTGACCGTTTAAATTGTATTAAATTTAGACAGTTTCGTGGGGCCAACTTCGTCAGCTTGTATCTCCTCCACCGCAGCTCCGTTTGGCGTGCTACTAGTTCTGGTGCAAAGCTGGTATAACCCTCTTACTACCCCTCCAGTTTCGTTTCATTGTGAGCTTGTTTGATTGGTTGAATTCGACGCCAAAGTTGGTCGTCGGAATTCGTAATTTCCAACTTGTAAAATTCCATTTTTGAACACAGGACTCCAGATTTCATTTCTGACACCACCAGTAAACTTGTGGCATCGTTCTGGCATGTTTTCATATAAAATTTGTTAGATTTGGAGAACGTGGGCCCTGGCACATTTTTCGGTGCAAAGCGGGTCCCACTTTCTGGTTCAACGGGACTTTTTGACGTCGGCTCATCGGAATCTAATTCCGGATATATCGTTGAGTTCGTATCATCATTCTGGACTCGTTGACATATAATTTGCTAGGTTTTGGTGGACATTGGGTCCGACACGCATTTCGGTGCAAGTCGGATACCAATATCCGGGTCAACGGGTCATTTTGAGATCGGCTCATCGGAATCCAATTCTGGAGATACCGTTGAGTTCGTATCATCATTCTGGACTCGTTGACAGGTAGTTTGCTGAGTTTTGAGAACTTTGGCTCCGGCACGCATTTCCGTGCAAACCGGAATTCTAAGTTCTGGTCAACGGGCCAAATTGAGATCAGGTCAACGGAATCCAATTCTAGAGATACCGTTGGGTTCGTATCGTCATTCTGGTCTCGTGGACATATAATTTGTTATAGTTTATAGACTTGTTTTCTTGCACATTTTTTGGTGCAAAACGGCTCCGACACGGACACCGTTTTGACCCAAAATTACCTTTTTGCCCTTGTGTCCAAATTAGACCGTTGGGTAGGCTATCCTAGCTAATTTGACCATTCTGGACACGTTGGCGATGTTCATTTCATCGTCCGACAATGTTTGTTGATAATTTCTCTGAGTTTAACCTTTTTATAATTAATTAATAATTAATTTATATAATGTTCGTATTTCGGAATTAGTACAACGAAACTGAGATCAGTCAATTCCAGTGATCTCACATCGCTGAAATTGACAAGTTGGACACGTGGATCACTATAATAAGATTATCAACCTTACCGATAATCTTCTTATCTCGGTTTGCGTGACACAAGTTTCGACGTACAAATAACGAAGTACACTTTATATTAGACTAGAATTGACCCTGTTTGACCAGAGTTGACCAGTTGACCCAAAGTCAACTGTAAGTCAACACTTGACCTAGTTTGACTAGATTATTGACCGGAGTCGACCTAGAGTTGTTTTGACTTAGAAGAATCTAGAATAATATAGATTGCTTGTAGGGATTTATTTATTTTTAACTTGAACACCTTGTAACCTGTGTTGCTTTAAATAGGACTCTGTGGCTTCAGTGGGACCTCCTATACTTATCAGCTGTTCAGGTTATCGAGGCGAGTACATTCTCTGATCATTTCATATCCTGCTTAGAATTATTTCCTGCAGTAGATTACTTTACTTGTACTGTCACGATGGTCACACGGATTGGTACTATATAGATCCTTTCTTGAGATGTTATCCTTAGGGAGCATCGGGTACTCTATGTTCTGTACATTTCACTTACATGGCGTATCACTATGCTTCATTGGTTCCTTGATCACTTATGACATATACTCTTATGATCGTAGAGTCTTTCTGGAATCCTTATCCCATTTATGGGACTACTATGTATCACCTTCGGGGTCTATCACCTTCGGGGTTCATCACCTTCGGGGTCTATCACCTTCGGGGTCTGTTATATAGCATCATATAACATAACCTGGCTGGATCCTTGTGTATTGATTGGGGGTATGGGAGAGTATAAATGGACATGTAAATAATACACCAGTAGTGTAGCATCAGAATCATTCCATAGTGTAGCATCAGAATCATCCCAGGCCATTTACATGTTCATATTGTACTCTGATTCACTAGTCACTGCTAGTTCTCTATGTATAGTAGATATTTCTATTACAGTTATCTCTCTGTTTACATACTGTTTTCTTTCAGTACCTGTATCTTACTTTACTGCATGTTATATGTTTTCTAACCTGCTATGATCTGTTGAGATGTACTGTACTCGCTCTAGTCCTGACTGGACCTGTTGATAAATTTTACAGATAGCCTGGAGGTGCCTGCTAGCCTAGAGGAGACACATTAGAGGTTGTTTAGGTAGTTATTTCATTTTGTCTGGAGTTGTATTTACCTTGTGGATTACTGTATCTTTATTGAGTTTTGAGATGTATTTTTGGGTTCATATATCTTAGACACTTAGACTTCTATCTCCTGTATCTCTTTTGGATTTCATGTTTTATCTATCCTTATCATGTTCTACCCTAGATGTGATTGAGACTGTATCTGCTATGTCACCCCCATTCGGGGAGTATATATACTGCTTGGCATTATAATGTTAGATGTTGTGACCTAGGACAGCGTTCTACCGCCGACACTGCGGCGTAGGCTGGGCGTCGTTACGTTCTCGTGCCCTAACTCTAGGGTGCAGGTCGTGACACGTTTTTAGTGGTGGCCCATGCAGGTCGAGACTAAAGTGTAGTGGTATTCGAACTAGAGTACCACTACAGCCTGCAGTAGGATTAGGATATATTTTGAAGGTACTCAATCACAGATAGGAACCCTTGAGAGATTTTCGGGACGACCCTAGAGAATCTTATTTAACTTCGATTTGAAAACTCTCTTTTTTCCTTGATTTGATTCATTTTTACTTTTGTTGTTAAATTTGATTTTTATGGATTATTGTTGAATTTGAGTTTGTATTTATTTTGATGGAAGATTTTCGAATTTTGAATTTTGATGATAGTTGTTGCATTCGAGTTTGTATTTTGATGGATTTTTGTTCATTTTTGAATTTTGATGATTCATTGATAAATTTGATTTTTGAGTATTCATTATTGATTTAATTTAATTTTTGGCAAGATAAAATTATATGGGCTAGGTCATCTATGTTATGGAATCTAGTCTTCTATAGTCACATTAGCCAGCATGTTGAGGACATATAGTCTGACTCTGGATATATTTCTCGGGTGTGGGAATTTAAGGTTTTTGCAGCCAAGCATGCGGCACCGCGAAAATATTAAATACCATGATTCTAGATATATGTGCATAAGTCAAGGGCTCTGTGATTATCGTAGCCTTGCTTACTAGTATGACGAGGATTTAGAGTACCATGATTCTGGATAGACGCATATGATTATCAGATTGTGCTTAAAATATTTTGAACATGTTTTCTCTACTTTTTCTCAGTCATTCAAAAAAAAAAGAATTATTGTTTGTTGTTTTGCCTAGTTTCTTGTCATTTAACTTAAGAGTATGTTTAGTTGTTTTCATAAACCTTTGTGTAACTTCTTGCTATGAGTTTTTCTTAATACAATGAATCGATGATTTTGCTAGACTTTATCTTGAATTTGATATTTAAGTCTGGATTTCAAAACGGTTCCTTCTTTAAACTAATAAGCAGAACAGATTTTCTCGTTATTTCTTTCTTGCTATTATTCTTGTATTAAATAATAATGATAATAAAACTGTCTTGATTTCGTCAATCACCTGCTTGCAATCTTGGTAGGAATCTAAATGTTAGTCTTAACGTAGAATTAATTTTTATTGGGACATGAGAATATGTATATGAATATATATAGCAGACACTTTGCCTAACACGTATGCATGCTACACTTGATTTTTTCACATATCTAGATACATATTGATATGTTGTTGATGTCTAAATTTTCATAACCAATATTTCTGGTTCTCTGCTTTTCCATGTTTAAATTCGTAATTTAAATATAAATTCATGTTATTAGTTTTGTCTACATAACTGCACATGTATGTTATACGTAGGGTTTCAATTAGGGGTGGGCACGGGTCGGGCCGGGTCCAAATTTTATGGATCCGGACCGGACCCGTTAATTGGCGGGGCGGGGCGGGACGGGTCCAAAAATATTGGAACCGGTACGGATTCGACCCGTTCGAAACGGGTCCAAACCGAGCCGACCCGCGGGTCCAAACGGATCCAAAAAAATTCAAAAAATTATAGAATAGTAAACATTTACACATGTTCTATTATCTAGAAGAACAAAACAAGTATTATGTTTTTCCAATTTCTAGAATTTGTTTACTAAACAATAACGTGTGCTATTATTTATAAATTATAATTATGGTTAGTACTGATCATATCACCAAACACGCATATAATTATAATCAATACAGCCAGGTCTTCATAATTATATTCAGGCCTTAACTTTAATCCCTTCTGATGATAGTTTGGAGCTTTGGTACTATACTGCAGTGCTCATTATGGTTGGATACTTGAAAAATCCGAGCATCCAAGTTAGCGCTATGTCTATATGGTAACTAAAATATGAATGGAGTTGTATATCAATTTATGTTCTATAATATATTTCCTTGGATTAATCTCTTCTTCTTCTTTTCCTTTTAACAGCATGAACATCCAACTTTGGACATTAATGGTTGCGTTAGGCTTCAATGCTGCAATAAGGTGCACCACATGATCTCTCAACTTGTAACCCTTGTTAGCAATTCGGCAAACAAAAAAATTTGGGAAGACGATAGTACGAGTATAAATGGACACTGTGCAAGTAAAATACGTTAAAAAAATGGGTCAAATATTCCTCAAATGAAAGTATTGACGTTAGAAACTTCATATGTGTTAAACATGATGTTGGTTAATTAAACAAGTTTTCACCATATATTTTTTTTGCCAATTTTTTTAATAATTCATACAAAACACGTTAGATCTTTCAAAAGTACACAAGTATTATTACATGTTTCTGAAAGATACGAAAAAAAAATTGCTTATAATAGGAGTTTTATTCGGACGATTGCTAACAAGGATTATAATATGAAAAAAATCAAAATTGATAAAAAAAAATCATACTCCTAGAAACGGGTCGGTTCGGGGCCCCGTTTATTTTGAAAATAGGACCCGTCCCGCCCCGTTAGTGTCACACGACCCGCCCGGCCCGCCCCGTTTAAATTCCAAATTTTAGGAACCGCCCCGTTTGACCAATATACGGTTCGGGCCGGATCGAAACCGCGGGTCCTGGACCCGTATGCCCACCCCTAGTTTCAATTCAAAAAATTTTGGTTGAAAATTTGTGTTTAAAATTGTCAAATTTAAGACTGTGTACATATTAACCTTTAATGCTGAATTTCCAAATGTTAGTTCAAATTGCTGTTTTATTTTCTTAAATGTAATATTGAGCTGCCTTGTGAGAAGTAGGATATAAATTTAAGCTTCATATTCTTACATGCTAGTTTGTGATAAACATTGAGTTGGGTTTTAATGTTCAAGTTCTCCAAAATCCTAAAAACTGTATACATGTTAACATTTTCATATTGATTTCCATGTTTAGTTCTGTTTCAGATTTAATATGTAATATTGAACTGAATGCGTAGATAACTATATTGATAGTATGTTAGGGTTTCATTTCTATCATGTTAGGATGTATTAGGACCATTGAGATTTGTTGTGATATTTCAAACCCTAAAATCTGAGACCGCATTATGTTCATATTTTCCATGGTTTGAATGTTAGCTTATTTCAGATATTTTTTTTTATGTAAACGCTGAACTAAAACTGGATTTAACCTTTTAATACTAAGCTATAACCCTGTACAAGGACACACACTCTAACATAGTATATACTGTCATGTAACCAAACCCTTCCCCTCTATGTTAGGATTATATATCTATAAGGATATATATAGAGTTTATGCATATATGTTATAACGTATATAGATACATGACTAAGTCTCTATTTATATATATATATATATATGGTTAGCCATGCATGTTATGATTAAATAGGTTGCGTATTGTAGATTATTTAACCAAAATGCCATGATTAGTGTAACTTGATAGCTGTTGTTTTGGAACCCAAATCCTCTTATACTCTTCATATATATTTCACATATCCCCATACACATGATGCTAGTTTTCCCTCTCTAATGCTCTCTATATTATATAATGTGATTGGATTTCAATGCAAGTGATTTTCAATTCCTTAATTTTCAATTTGATTTTCTGTACCCTTTTAGATGATTGGTGGTTACCTTTCTTTATTTTTTGATGAGTACCAGTTTTCACATGGGATGGTAGACTGTCTTACAGTTTTGATGATTTGATATTTCTGCATCTTTTCTCGTTTAGCACCCTGGATTTGCTTGTGTGTTTGATACCCTATGACCGATTCAGTTAGCATGACTAGTATACCTAGATGAGACTTTCACTACCACCGCATGCCATGACCCTGTATGCCGTTCTTTTATTTGATGGTATATTTTATTTAAGTTCTCGGACTTTTATTGTGGAGGTTTGACCTAGAGGGAGTATGGACATTTTAATTTCGAGGACAAAATTTTTATTAGGTGGGTAGGATGTGAGCACCCTGAATTTCGGGTTGAAATTTTTTCATTTTTATTTTATTTTTCTGATTATTTGGTTTTGATAAATATTTCATTTTATTTATCTATCTGTAAGTGTACTTTTTCATGCCATTGATATTTGGAGTATCAGGAATGTTCAACTCTGGAAATCTTCTTCATGAGTTTTGGAGTGGACAGGATTACCTTCATGACGGTATATAGTGTCCCATCCAAACTTGTTCTCTTGTGCTCTTTCTGCTTCGCTGAACTTCGGGTCGGTTTAGACCATTTGATTGTTATTTATTTTTCCCACTCTTCTCCTTGATCATTTTCAGCGCGTTACCATGACTTTTAAATTGGGAGCGCAAGACCAGTCAGTTTCTTGAAACCAACTCCTCATTGATGATCTACTCGAGTCGCTCGCCGCCCATGACCTTCGTGTCCCACTCAGACACGCCTCCTTGTGCTCCATTTGATTCGCACAACTTTTCTGACGCGTGACCCGATTTTATTTCACTCCACGGCGTCACGTTTATTTTCCAACTTGATTTGTGGGTCCCCTGTCGACCAAAACCTGTCCGCCCCAATTATGGACACGGCCCACTTTGAGCCCACTATCCGTCCGCCACTTGTGTCCCATTTATTGGAATCCCCATGTGCTACTTATTTCTCCATGATCATCGACGCCTATTTTAATTCAAATTTTTGCACAATGTCCAGTTTTAATCCAATCCGGCTCCACCGAGTCCAGTCCAGCTCCATATTATTCTCCATCTTGACACCCTCATATTTTATTGCCCAAAAATATCGAGTACCCTTCTACCTATTTTTTCTATATTTAATAAGAATTTCTATTGAATTAAAATCCATTGGGATGACCAACTTTTCCCTATTTAATCCTAGCCATTGTTTCCCCAAACCAATCCTCACCATTAATTCCCCATGAATTTTTCCCAATCCCCTCACAGCAAGAGCCGGCCCTAAATTTTATTTGGAGAGCAACTTTCTCTCTCTCCCTCTCAATTCATTAATTATTCATCCCTTTCTTTCTCTCCCACTCTATTCTAATTTTACTACAACTCACAACTCCACACCAACAGCACCAACACCATGCCCGACCTGGCCGTGGCCTGGCTGTCGGCCTCCTCCACAACAGCCCACTTCCTCCACAGTGATCTCCTCCTTCTCTCCTCCTCAACACCATCTATCTATCCCTCCATCCACACCATGGTCTTCTCCACCACCATAACAATCACCACCACCATGGCCTCCTTCTCTCTCACTGGCCAGGGTCGGAGTTCCGACCACCCCTGGCCAGCTCCACCGCCCTCGGCCTACACCTCCCTCCTCCATGCCGAGCACCCATCACCACCATCCTTCCCTCCATGAACAACCGACCGCCACCACCTCTATATCGCCATGGCAGCCATCACCATGCCGTCACGCCACCGCGTGCATGGCCACGTCGCCCCTGGCCTCGCTGGGCCAGGCTCGACAGCGCTTCGCCGCGCCTCGTCGGCCAGGCCGCTCTGCCGCAGCAACACCAGAGCAGCAGCAACTGCTGCAGGAGTTCAGGCGCGCACGTACGCGCGCGCGGGCCGCCGTCGTGCGCCGCCGCGCCGCCGTACGGGCCGTCGTGGCCGGCCACGTGCCGCCATGGGCACCCCCTCTCTCCGGCGTACCTTTCCCTGACGGCCACCGTCCTCCGGGACGCGCCGTCGAGGCGATTCGTACGTTTTGAACGATATCCCGTCGTGACGCGCGCGAAGTCGAGTCCATTTTGGCGCTCAGTCACAGCGACTTCGTGCAGGATTTCTTGGAGATCCGACCGTTGGATCTGCGATTTCTTCACTCCGTCGCAATCTCGGTATATCCACCTTCGCTCATGTCAATTTTCGTCCGTTAATTTTATCGTTTGATACATCAAAACCGGCCACCAAGTTGACCGTTTAAATTGTATTAAATTTGGACAGTTTCGCGGGACCAACTTCGTCAGCTTGTATCTCCTCCACCGCAGCTCCGTTTGGCGTGCTACTAGTTCCGATGCAAAGCTGGTATAACCCTCTTACTACCCCTCCAGTTTCGTTTTATTGTGAGCTTGTTTGATTGGTTGAATTTGACGCCAAAGTTGGTCGTCCTAATTCGTAATTTCCAACTTGTAAAATTCCATTTTTGAACACGGGACTCCAAATTTCATTTCTGACACCACCAGTAAACTTGTGGCGTCGTTCTGGCATGTTTTCATATAAAATTTGTTAGATTTGGAGAACATGGGCCCTGGCACGTTTTTCGGTGCAAAGCGGGTCCCACTTTCTGGGTCAACGGGACTTTTTGACGTCGGCTCATCGGAATCCAATTCCGGATATACCGTTGAGTTCGTATCATCATTCTGGACTCGTTGACATATAATTTGCTAGGTTTTGGTGGACATTGGGTCCGGCACGCATTTCGGTGCAAGTCGGATACCAATATCCGGGTCAACGGGTCATTTTGAGATCGGCTCATCGGAATCCAATTCTGGAGATACCGTTGAGTTCGTATCATCATTCTGGACTCGTTGACAGGTAGTTTGCTGAGTTTTGAGAACTTTGGCTCCGGCACGCATTTTCGTGTAAATCGGAATTCCAAGTTCTGGTCAACGGGCCAAATTGAGATCGGGTCAACGGAATCCAATTCTAGAGATACCGTTGGGTTCGTATCGTCATTCTGGTCTCGTGGACATATAATTTGTTATAGTTTATAGACTTGTTTTCTTGCACATTTTTTGGTGCAAAACGGCTCCGACACGGACACCGTTTTGACCCGAAATTACCTTTTTGCCCTTGTGTCCAAATTGGACCGTTAGGTAGGCTATCCTAGCTAATTTGACCATTCTGGACACGTTGGCGATGTTCATTTCATCGTCCGACAATGTTTGTTGATAATTTCTCTGAGTTTAACCTTTTTATAATTAATTAATAATTAATTCATATAATGTTCGTATTTCGGGATTAGTATAACGAAACTGAGATCAGTCAATTCCAGTGATCTCACATCGCTGAAATTGACAAGTTGGACACGTGGATCACTATAATAAGATTATCAACCTTACCGATAATCTTCTTATCTCGGTTTGCGTGACGTAAGTTTCGACGTACAAATAACGAAGTATACTTTATATTAGACTAGAATTGACCCTGTTTGACCAGAGTTGACCAGTTGACCCAAAGTCAACTATAAGTCAACACTTGACCTAGTTTGACTAGATTATTGACCGGAGTCGGAGTTGTTTTGACTTAGAAGAACCTAGAATAATATAGATTGCTTGTAGGGATTTATTTATTTTCAACTTGAACACCTTGTAACATGTGTTGCTTTAAATAGGACTCTGTGGCTTCAGTGGGACCTCCTATACTTATCAGCTGTTCAGGTTATCGAGGCGAGTATATTCTCTGATCATTTCATATCCTGCTTAGAATTATTTCCTGCAGTAGATTACTTTACTTGTACTGTCACGATGGTCACACGGATTGGTACTATATGGATCCTTTCTTGAGATGTTATCCTTAGGGAGCATCGGATACTCTATGTTCTGTGCGTTTCACTTACATGGCGTATCACTATGCTTCATTGGTTCCTTGATCACTTATGACATATACTCTTATGATCGTAGAGTCTTCCTGGAATCCTTATCCCATTTATGGGACTACTATGTATCACCTTCGGGGTCTATCACCTTCGGGGTTCATCATACTACACCAAAATGACAAATTAGAAACACTAGACATTTTTTAATTTAGAACGCTTATTTTTCGTACCTAGGTTTTGGAACGAAATAAAAGCGTTCCGAATCAGAAAAGTGTTCTTAATACATTTTATTTTGGTTTTCAAAAAAAATAGTTTATTTAGATATGCTTTTATACCGTTCCAAATTTAGTATGCACACATGTGTATCTCACATGATCTGTGAGAAAAGTATCGAGCCAAAAAAATTCATAAACCCACAACACCAAAACTAATATCAGGGTCAAACCTAAAAAATCCCTTCTCCCTCCTCGTCTTTGTAATTCCTCCTACGGAAGTTAGCCACCTTGGGCCTCGACTGCCTCAAGCACGACCAGGGCCCCCTCGTGGTCAAGACCGTCGTCGGGTCGTTCCTGGTGGTGCTAGCCTCCAGCGCCTACAGCATGGTTAAGATTGGCGACCAGACGGAGGTTGTTGGATCCCTCTCCCCCACCGACCAGGTCCTCATGAGACGTCACCCCTCGACTCCTTCGTCATCGGTACTCTCTATCTGCTATATTCTCTCAATTTGTTGATGATTTTTTCGTTGTGTTAGGGCCCTGTCCTAACAAATCTGAAAATGGTGAAGGCACACTTGAATTAGCCATGAATCTGTAGAAATTTCAATAAAAGGAGAAGAAGAATTAGGGATCTGAGAATTTTAGGGTTTTATTGAATTGAAAATGTGAGAGGGAAACTACAATGAAAGTAAATCTAGAGACTAAACTAACTGCAAGTAAACTAGAGATTACAATCATCCTTCATCTTCATCCCCTTGTTCCTGGTATTTATAGGAGAGTTGATACTCTGGAAACTCCTGCTGATGTGGCTGCCTCTGTCGATGTGGCCTATTAGCTTGCTTGGGACCCAAGTGGCTGGCTGAGTGGGAGCCTGATACTGTACACTGGACTGAACTGCTGAATCACTAGGCTTGGGCTTGATGTTGTTTCTGATTTTGGATATCATCTATGCCATATTGAATTAAATTTTTTAGCATCTTTAAACATTTAGATCTTCGATATATATGTGTGTACTAAAACTTTTATGTTGTTTCTGATTTTGGATATCATCTATGGCTGAATGTAGGTTCTGGATTCATATCTTGATGGCATATGCATTCACCATATGGACTTTTTTATCTAGTCCACCAGGTAACTTGTAGTTACAATTATCAGTCGTTGGTTCATTGTATCAGTATGGCTTGACACACTAGTATTGATTTATTGTTTTATTATATAGCAGATTTGCTAATTGAACATTCGTCTCAAGCTTTCCGTCTCATTACATTAATCACCATGAGGTAAACTTCATGAAGCTGAAAAATTTGATAGAGAACCAATTCGACCATACTGACCTGGGTTCATATTTGGGTCTAATTAGGAATAATACAAAATTTATTGTTGCATCTACTCTTTAAGTGCAGATGTTTGGGTGCATCAGGTTTATTTATTATGATTAGGATTTGATTTGTACTATTTGATTTTATTTGATAATTAGGATTATATATTTTTCTTGAGGGCCAAGGTGCTTATCACTTGTATAAACCATATAAGGTGCTTTCTTTTATTTGAATGAAGAGTTAAGATTTTTTTACTTATAAGTTGCAGTGAGATGCCTATTCTTAGATGAGATTCTTAATCATCTCCATTACTTTTAGAATCCTAAATATCCAAAATCCTATCCTTATTCTCCTTTACATATCCTTCCAAACAAAATAGCCCAATTACCCAAATCAATATATAGATTCTGTACTTCTTTGTAAACTCTTACACTATTTTGATTTCAATCTCTGAACTCTAATTATCTATTCGGTTGACTGAATATTTGTTCGGGTTGTTTGTTAGTAGGTTCTTGATTATCATTGCTTCATGATTAGGCTTCCGAAAATCTCAGATTACTAACTGTGAATTGATCCAACTAAACTGCAAGTATCCCTAGTACTTGGTGTGTACCAAAAACATAATTTATTATTACCCCTTGATGTTATTAAGATTTCAAGTATTGGAAACTTCTTCACATTTGCAATATCATTACCCACCATCTATTGAAGAGAAATGAATATTGATCCCAAAAACATGACACGACATAATATAATTCACCATTTCCAACAAGGATTGATAGTTAATTAGTGATATCATATAGCATTATTGCGTTAACGAACAAATTCAAATTTCACCAAAAATAGCTACTGAAAACAAAATTGCTGAACAAACCCAGGCAAAATCGATCAAAGAAAGTGAGTGAGCAGCTTAACCAATAATATAATTCCACAGGAAGTATAATAGAGAATCAACAGTTATCTCTGAACAAATTTAACAAATACAAGGGCAAACAAGTTAACCTAAATCCGGGAACTTTTAGAGGCTGCAGTTCATAGAAAGCCTCTACAAGAGAAGTTAGCAGCTGAAGATACTAGATCAGTTTAGTTAGATGTTAGTTAACGACAAATAATTTCCAAATAATTTCCGACATCATTTACCTGGAAGTTGGCACTATCAAGGACAGGATCTGATGCAAGTCCAGAAGCCAGTTGATAAACAATCTAAAGTATGGCCGTGGACTGATTTTTTTTTCTTTTCCTCTGTGTCCTTATGTATGACTCTAACAGTTACTGACAAAATCTGCTCAAAGAATAATATAGCTAGATAAAGATTGATAACAGAAAGTACAAGGAATAAATTGAAGTTCACTTTGGAATCATCTGAAATAATTGTCTATCTCAAACCTATAGGAGCAGTAGTTGTCTTCTTGCAACGGGGCAATCTAAATATGTGATTGAGACAAAGATAGTTCGATTGATATTTAGTATAGCCAAGGTGTGTAAAATTAAAACTATCATTAGTAACAATATAACTATTTCCTCAGGATTGACATATTTGAGCTTGAAGTTGATCTTTTTGTGAAAACTGAGAAGGCAAGGTGGCAACTCTAGTTCAAGCTCCTCTTTATAATAAGAAAGGACAAGTACAACAATTGGACTTGCAGTACACTACTATTAAATATATAAATTCATGTATATTTCCATCTTATCAGCTTAATAAAATATTGTGCATTTAATTTACTATGATATGTGACTGAAATGTCTTTCTGTATTCTTTGTTGTGTGGTTTTGGTCAAGCCTAGTTTTGTTTTCCAAAATCGAAGCTAAAGCAACTTAAACAAACTCCATAGTATTTTTAAATGTCTCTTAATAAAATGTGACTTTCATGCTTATGTAGTCATGTTTCAGTAGGACGAATTTTGCCTCTTAAGCACCAATATGGTAATTGTAGCTTGTTGTTTTTCTCCTTTTCAGCCTGTAGATGGAGGCGTATGATGAATATTATATTGTGGGATCTTCTCGGACTATGAGCAATTTATTCTTTAGATGGTCCGTAGTTAGATCTTAGGAATTATTTAGTATAGCATGTAGCCATGCATCACTATTAGCTTGCGTATCTTACTTAGATATAGGTGATCTTCAAGCCTCATGGTATTCCCAAGGGTTGGGGGGGATTGGTATGGGTGGAGATTGTCATTGTGTTCACATATGCATCTTGGATGTCTGGCTACAGTTGACTTTTGCATTGATAGTTGTCTTTGTTTAATTTATGTTGGCATAAGGTGTTATGTACCTTTGAGATTTTTAGTTTCAGATCTTGTTTGACTCTTACCGGATCCTAACTTTGGCTTATCACCTTGTCTACCTCACAGAATGCAAGAATATATCTTCGACAACTTCCTCGTCATGCACAACAGTCATTTCATGAAACTTTCCACAAGTTCATCCTGCATCCATTGATCTTGTTGAAAATATGCGGACTTTAATTGATACAATCTGGTGAGCTCAATCTATTTTCCATGTATATCTTTGCTAACTGGTGAGTTGTTTGAAATTAGTATACCACATGGAGAGATAGTTCTATTATTTAACATGTGGTTCCTAGTGGCATATATTTAATAGTAGCAAAACTGTTAACTGTTACCAATACTGAACCTTTTTCTCAAAAAATTGGCCAAATTTTGGAAAGTACTTGCATCAATGTTGTCAGTCAAATAATTAGTCAGAATGATACTATATGCATGATCTTGGATGTTCCATTCAGCTGATAATTAGAATTTGGAAGATATAAAAATGTTTATAAATTAGCCGAGGTGGGGTTCCCTGGCCGATACCCCTCCGGTAGTCAAATAATTAGTCCTGGTAGTGGTAGCTATAATTATAGCCAATCATGAGAGAGTGCTAATATTTGGAAATTGAACAAAAAGTCTTAAATTATTTTCCTTAGTAGTTGACACATGAGAAATCAGTAGACTCGGACATTTTTAAGTCTGGAAAATAAGCCAGATCTATTGGTTTGAATATTTCTTTTGTACAAACATACAAAAGAGAACTACTTCGAGTTAACACTAACACAGTGTTGTGATGTTTGCAGGAGAAACAAACTCTTCGAGTTATCTGCTGATGACACAGTCAATTAAGGTGACAATTGCAGAAACTAGCTTGACCTGAACTCCGCCGCGGGGCAACATCCTAATTCTTTTTCCTAATATGCTATCTTCGGTTCTTCACTCAAGGTACTTCAGGTCACACAAAAAATTCACTACTTGGACTTGTTCTGCTGCTTCATCCTCTATATGCTAGACCATGCAACCTAACATGCTCTTGATTCCCAGCTCATAGGATGTACAAATATTCTATTAGTCATGAATGGTTTTACTCAAGTAAACTCTGTCATATAATAGACTTATAGTATCTTCTAAACTGGTGTTGTGGGACCAAGTGTATCTCCATTCTACTCTTTCTAAAAATCAAGATAGTTCTAATAGGTTTTCCTTGGTCTGGTCCCATAATGATCTTCTCTTTGTGTTTGGTTTTGGTTTTTTCTTTTATACATTTTCCTTGGTCTGGTCCCACAGGAATATAATTTAAGACTTCCTTTCGAAATTCTCACATAGGTATGTGGTAGCTGTAGTTGGACGAGCTTATATTATGTTCAGTTTGTAATTTTTCTTTCCATTAAGCTACACAACTATTGCAGGCTTGCAGCTACTATTCTTTGTTGATTTGGTAAATCTTGTACTTGTTAATTATTAGTTTCTTCATCGCAAATTCTTTCAATGTTCTTTTGCGCTCTTTAGGTCACTTGATTGCAACTTGACACGTACATATGCATCCTTGGTTTGCAAAGCATTTTTTTTAGCGTGTCACTTTTCTGGTTCAATATACATTTGTTTCCTATATGACTTAGACCAAACACAGTGTCAGATATGAACATAAAGGTCCAAGATATGGAGTCTCAGAACCTACCTGTGCAGCTTAAGATATCTAGCTTTTTTTGGCCTAAATTTTATAGCAAGAAGATATTCTCATCCACCGGCAAATCCAACTCTTCTGAAGAATATAGCTCCATAGGTAAATGCTCCCCGCATAATGATGAACCATGTGATTTATTGGTTACAAGTGTATAAACAAACTGTAGTGAGGTCTTATGCTATAAACCAATAAGCAGTGAGCAACAGTTGAGCAAAACTATAGATCCTGCTAAAGTTATCCTTCATTTTGATTATATGTTTTTTTAATGCCAATATTACCTTGTTTTCTAATTTGGCTTAAATTTAGCAAATGGCTAATAGTATGGCGTAGCAACCTGCGCAAGTTGAAGATATTTAGATATGAGTCGGTCTATGTTTTTTGTACATGTTTATGCCAATGGGTTTGCGTTCTAGCAAAACAAGTGTACATTTTGTCCTATATTATTGAAGATCAATGCCTACAAACTTTATTTTATTCTTTTCAGGGACTAATAACACTGTGGGTTATATATAATGAATATATAATGAATATAATGAATATATAATGAATATATAATGAATATAATGAATATATATATATATATATATATATATATATATATAAAATAAAAATAAAACAAAACAAAAAGAAAGGAAAGGGGGGCTCGAACTCGGCCAGGGGAGAAGGGGGTTTAACACGCTCGGGCTGGCCAGGGGGTCAACTCGGGTTAGTTGATAGGGATAGGGTTTGGGTTAATTTTATTATGGTTTAGGTTAATGGGTTTTAAACCCGATAGCAGTCTAATAACCCGTTAACCCTTAGTCCTGTGTCTTCGTGTCCTGACAGTTTGGGACACGAAGACAAACGAGTCCAGTGTCCTGGATTTGCACGACTCCTACGACACGAGTTTCTCGTGTCCGAGTCCACCATCACACTCATCGACACGGGTCGAGTCTCCTATGTGAAAATAAGAGACAGCAGCAAAGTAAAAACAAAAGGACACGTACGTGTCCGGCTTCGAGTCGAAGAGCGGGGCTGCTGGCGGCGGTTGTAGGCGTCGGGGTCGGTGGCGAAGGGTGGCGCTGGCCTCTGCTCGTCGAGGCGAGCAAGTTGGCAGTGGTTGGGGTGGTCGACGTGGGCTGTAGGCCTCGGGGTCGGGTTAGACGAACTCCGGCGAGGTTGGTCGGAGAAGAAAGGGGGTATGGCGGTGGTTTGGGCGGCCATAGTGGAGTCTAGGGTTAGGGTTTAGGGTCGGGGGGCTTTATAGAGTCGAGGAGGCGGTGGAATTAGGGCTAGGGTTAGGGAAATTAGGGTTTAGGGTTAAGGTTTAGGCCGTGGTAGCCGGAGAATGCGACAGCTTAGGTCGGTGGTCGTCGGGTTTCGGTTTTACAGGAAACCCCCCTAGTTTGATAATTACACTAAACCCAACCTCCTTAGTTAATACAATTTCTAAATTGCATATTCACCCCCGCTGTTGCTCTGTGCAAAAATTAATTTGTACAAACAATCCGAATATTGCAAACAGTGATTAAAACATTTAAAATAATTATAATTTGATATTAAAACAATTTAAATAATTACAAAATGATATATTTTGTCTTTTACTTCTACATCACAGAATTAAGCATGTATATGGAGGCGAAGTTCCATCTTGGCTCTGCATCTGACATCATCCTCCTTGTTGTTGATTCAAATGATGAAAATATCATATACTAACTTTTTCCTCTACAGACGTTGAGATCTTTAAGGTACCGATAAAATGACATATTTCTCCATCCGTTGCTCCTCGACTACTTATGTTCCAGCTTCTTTTTTTATGGCGAGCCAATAGCAGACATTGGTTACATTTATGTCATAGTTATGCGCAACATGCAACCACCATCGTCTTGATTTTGTATGCTTTTGTGTAACTAAAGTCATTAGTTTGTACTTGTTGTATTAGTTTATATTTTTGTATGGATGGTGTATGGTCGATGAATGGACATGATTGGACATGACTATGATACATAATAATTATTATTTTTGTTTGTGTACTTTGTTTGTGTTATTGTTGGTTATTATTGTGGTGCTAAACGTTGTTTGCACTGTTGGAAGAAGGCGTGCATAATATGTTATATCATTTGCTGGAACAATTTTAGTATCAATGGATGGACAATTTTAGTCTCAATGGAGGGACAACGTTAGGAACGCATTTATGGTGTTCCAAAACTGGAACGCATTTATGGTGTTCCAGTTAGTAATCTTTGAATTATTTTGCTAGATACGCTTTATTGGTGTCCCAAAATTGGAACGTATTTATGGTGTTCCAGTTAGTAATTTTTGAAACGCTTAGCTAGGCACGTTTTATTGGTGTTCCAAAACTGGAACACATTTATGGTGTTCCAATATATGTTCCTTGGAACACTTATTTTTTGTTCCAAGCAAATTGGTAGCCCAAAAATAGGCACATGTTATAGGCGTTCCAGAAATTATTTGGAATATAATTTAGCCGTTCCAAAATGGTCATTTTGGTGTAGTACTGTCACGATGGTCACACGGATTGGTACTATATGGATCCTTTCTTGAGATGTTATCCTTAGGGAGCATCGGGTACTCTATGTTCTGTGCGTTTCACTTACATGGCGTATCACTATGCTTCATTGGTTCCTTGATCACTTATGACATATACTCTTATGATCGTAGAGTCTTCCTGGAATCCTTATCCCATTTATGGGACTACTATGTATCACCTTCGGGGTCTATCACCTTCGGGATTCATCACCTTCGGGGTCTATCACCTTCGGGGTCTGTTACATAGCATCATATAACATAACCTGGCTGGATCCTTGTGTATTGATTGGGGGTACGGGAGAGTATAAATGGACATGTGAATAATACACCAGTAGTGTAGCATCAGAATCATTCCATAGTGTAGCATCAGAATCATCCCAGGCCATTTACATGTTCATATTGTACTCTGATTCACTAGTCACTGCTAGTTCTCTATGTATAGTAGATATTTCTATTACAGTTATCTCTCTGTTTACATACTATTTTCTTTCAGTACATGTATCTTACTTTACTGCATGTTATATGTTTTCTAACCTGCTATGATCTGTTGAGATGTACTGTACTCGCTCCAGTCCTGACTGGACCTGTTGATAAATTTTACAGATAGCTTGGAGGTGCCTGCTAGCCTAGAGGAGACACATTAGAGGTTGTTTAGGTAGTTATTTCATTTTGTCTGGAGTTGTATTTACCTTGTGGATTATTGTATCTTTATTGAGTTTTGAGATGTATTTTTGGGTTCATATATCTTAGACACGTAGACTTCTATCTCCTGTATCTCTTTTGGATTTCATGTTTTATCTATCCTTATCATGCTCTACCCTAGATGTGATTGAGACTGTATCTGCTATGTCACCCCCATTCGGGGAGTATATATACTGCTTGGCATTATAATGTTAGATGTTGTGACCTAGGACAGCGTTCTACCGCCGACACTGCGGCGTAGGCTGGGCGTCGTTACGTTCTCGTGCCCTAACTCTAGGGTGCGGGTCGTGACACGTTCCGGCGGCCAATGGCGATGGGGCAGGCGGTGGCGCAGTGTCAAGGTGGGTCGCCAAGGCTGTAGGGTTGTGCGGCCAGGGTCGTGTAGAGGATTAGGGTTTGATGAATCCCTCTCTCGATCTATATAAGTTCGGTTTCCAGGAGTTTAAAGGGGTCGTGCTGCTCTCTGGTTGAAGCTGCTGCTGTGGGAGATCGGGGTGGGCCTGCTCGGTTGGGCCGATAAAGACCATGCTGGGTTTCTCGGCTAAAGGCTGGGTTTGCCTTAGCTTGCTGTTGCCTGTTTGTTCATTGGGAATGTAGGAAGTTTAATTGTAGCCCGAGAGGGCTAGGCCTGGCTGATTGGCCGGGCTGGCCTGGTTTTCTGTTGCTTATTCTTATATATACATATTTACATATAAATATATATACATATATGTATATACATACAAATTTACATATAAATACTTATACATATTTACATATAAATACTTATACATATATGTATATACATACAAATATATTTATATATATACAACACACATGTTACTATATATTATACATACACACATATATATAACATATTTATATATACATACAAATATACATATATAATATACATTTATATATACATACACACATTTAATATATATCTATATTTATATACACATATATATACATATATATTTACACACATCCATATACACATATACCTCATATATTTTTATACCAATAAATACTCAATTAACAAATAATAATATCTAATAGCAATAATATATTAATTTAATCACCACAGAGTAATAAAATAATACCAAAATAATTAAATGGTGGTTTGGTAAATCTATACATTCACCTTTGTCTGGGTCCAAAAAATTGTACAAACATTGTAAAACATTATTTAATAATAAAATACCAATTTTGTACAAATATTCAAATAGTTAAAAAAAGTACCTCAATACCTAAAATAATTTAGGGAATATTTGTACACACATAAAATATGACTACATGGCCGTCCCTGGTCTCACTGCATGCCCACATAGGCTTGGATTCGGTTCGGGCTCAGCTCGGGCTAAATCGACTCAAACGGGTCTCCTACAAGTCAATAAATATAATAATAATTAATTAATCTTATTTATAATGGTCATGCTATAACTTGGCCTGGTTTTTCTAGTTAGGACACTCCTATGGCTCGGCATTCCCCTACCATGGCTAAACACTAGTCAAAGCACGCCACTGCACTATCCATACCATGATTCCTAGTCGTCTGGTACTTCAAAACTCAACTATGGCTAAAATCATCTACCGTAAGAACTAACTAAATAATTATTTATAAAAATTCTAAAATCACTATTTAAATCAAATAAATAATAAAAAATATTTCAAAAATTCCGGGAAGGGAGGCTACAGAATGGCTTTAGGTTCAAATCGACAAATGTTTCGATCAGAGACAGCTTCCTAGATCTTGATTCCACGAAAAACAGTTGTTTGTGTATCAAATCTTTGAACTAAAAAGGCGTCGATCCAGGAAATGATTTCTTTGGCATCTTGCGAGAGATTATAGAGTTGACATATAATTACGGCAGAGAACCTGCAAAGATCATGTTGTTCAAGTGTAAATGGTTCGATCCGATTAAAAATCAAGGTTAGAAAATTGACAAGCATGGTCTTGTGGATATAAACTACAAGCGTAGATATCAAGGCTACGAACCATTTGTCCTATCAACTTAGGCTCAGCTCATGTACTTCACATCTTATCCGAGACAGGGAGCAACAAAGTCTGACTGATGGGCAGTATGCAAGACTAAAGCTAGAGATACTTTTGATGTTGACGAAAAAGCTTATCAGGAGGACGAGCTACCTCTTGTAACCAATATTGTTGATGTGGACTCCATGGAAGTTATGCATTACACGACTAATAATTTAGAAGATGTAGAATTATCCGAAGAGGAAGGCGAAGCCGATGAAGGCGAAGATGAAAGTGAAGATGAGGAGGAAGAGGAAGATGAGGTCGAGAAAGACGAACAAGATGAATATTCTGAAGATGATTGAGAGAGATGTACTTTTATTTTTTATTATGTAGAGTTGGTTATTATCTAGTCTTGGTTATTATCTAAACTTAGATGTTTCTTATAGAATATACCATCTGGACTTAGATGTTTCTTGTAGAATGTACTATCTGAACTTAGATGTTTCTTCTAGAATATACTATCTGGACTTGGATGTTTCTTGTAAAATGTATCATCATATGTTGTCTTGGTTATTATCTTGTCTTTGTTGTACTTTTATATTTCTAGTCTCTATTATTTGTTGTATCATCATATGTTGTTATCAGGTATGACAGGTCATCGCAGATCATTCCGGATGTCCCGACGTGGGGGAGGATGGGGTCCTCATTCGGTACCTCCCACTGGTACCGGCTCTGGATCCTCGTCGCCGAGTACTCCTATGTATCAGACAGTACATCTGCCTGCCATGACATTACATGGCATATCTTGTGGGATGAGTAGTTCCAGACCTGAGACTGCTCCCTCGTCTAGCATTCCTTCTGTTGATACGACAATGGAGACAGATGAGCAGATGGAGGAGGCTGAGATGACGGCCGAACAGTATCAGACAGATGATGTATGTTCACCTCCGAAGAAGACGAGGACGGAGATATGGGCCGACGGTACAAAGTAAGTATTTTGGTTTATCATTTTTTTTTGTTTATCATAAATTAACTTTTCTCATGAATATAATATATCTGTATAGATATCGTCCCCCGTCGGTACAGAGACACCTAGGCCACTTTTTGAGGCATAATTATGGTGGTCCTTGGATAAACTACTATGATGCTCCGAACGATAGGAAGGCCTACTGGTTTGCGTGCTTCAAAGTAAAAATATATTTGCTTTTAACATGAATCATATAATTTATATATATTATATATAACTGATAAATATTTGGTTTGCACTCTTCTAGGATATGTTTTTCTATCCACCGTACCGAGCCGAGCTGATCGAGGGGATATTTTCTGCCGTCGCTGCTAAGCTGATCCGCGACGCTATTAATGATCAGAAGACTTATGATCGTGCCGGAAAGCTGATCCAAGGTTAGATCACCCCTGATTAGTGGACTGCAATGAAGGCTCGATTCGACGAGCCAAGGTACAAGAAAAAGTCTGAGAAGGCCAAGGCGGCTAGGCAGCAGGGATCAAAGTGGTACGGTGGGTCAATTCCGATGATAGAATATTTTCGTCGTTTGGTATGTCTTTTTATTTCAAAAATATTATTTTAATGTATGTCCGATAAATTAGTACTAGAAAAATATTTTTAATTACAGGTAAAGAGGGGTGATGACGCCAATATGGTAACCGTATTCCTGGCAACACATCGGAAGGACGAAAAGCTTATTGACGAGAGGGCCGGGCAGACCTATGTAAGTATTACAATTCTATTTATTAAATTTAATATTTCGTGTTAGTTTTGATATAACTTAGTAAATATGCATGCAAATAAATATTCATGTAGTTAGTAATAATAAGTACATTAGACGTTAGAAGTTATAGAGTATCCATACTTTTCTAGGCCGCATATCTTAAGCTTCATGAGAGGGCGGCTACTAGTGCACCTGCAGCGGGAGAGACTGGTACTTCCTCACAGCTCGCTCCAGTTTCGTTGAAGGATGAGCTGTAGACGACCGCCGATGGTGGTCTCTATAGGGGTATGTACTACGGTACGGGATCCTATGGCACCCTAGTTGCGACACAGTCCCCTAGGGCCTCTCATGCTAGTGTGCATGGTCCACAGCCCTCCCAGGAGTCTGCCCGAGTCCAGCAGATGGTGGAGTCTCTCTGTGATGATCTACTACGACGGATCTAGCAGTAGCCCCAGTCTCAGCACCATACAGACGATGCTGCGCTCCTAGCACGATTGGATGCGCTCGACCGCAGCATTATGGAGCTCAGGGATATGACTGAGAGGACAGAACGGGGTATCACTGATCTTAGAGCGTCGACAGAGCACAGCATGATGGATCTGTAGGCATCACAGCTATCTATGGGCGAGAGGCTGACATTGATGCAGGATTCGATGGTTAATACCAGTACGAGGCTGTTATCTACTATAGATTTATACCACTAGCGACTAGCAGCGTTGGAGCGTTATTGTCCTCCGGGTGCGCCTTCATCGTCGTCGACTCCGTCGGTGTCACTGCCTTCTTTATCGACACTGACTCCACCGACGTCACTACCTTTTTCATCGGTGACAATTTCACGGGAGGAGTACGAGATGTTTTTATCCATGAGGCGCGGCGGTGCCCCTCCTCCTCCAGATCCGCAGTAGTTCGAGTTAGGGCTGTTTGATGAGGTGATATTTTAGTGTTTGTTTGTTTGTGTGTAGACTTTTAGTATTAGTTGTGTAAACTTTGGATATTGGTTGGTTGGTTGTAGACTTGGTATTGGTTGTTTAAACTTTGGATATTGATTTGTTGTAAACTTTGAGTACTGGTTGTAGAGTATTTGGATATTTTGTGTTATATTGTTGTGATTTACATTTTGTGTTATACTATTGTGATTTACCGGTGTTGAGTGTTCCACCGAAGAGGTCGACGAACCCAGGAAGAAAATATGTGCTTCTGTGTATTTATTGTTACTTATTAAACTGCAGGAAGAAAATGTGATTCTGTGGAGAAAATGGCATTCTGTAATTTATTTTTTGGCAAATTTAGCGACGCTTATCGACGCAGACCTACGTCGGTAAACGTCGGTGATTCACGACTCTGAGTCACTAAACGTCGATAATATCAGCAGGTATACCGACGCCTACCGACATAATACAGCGTCGGTAAACGTAAGTAAATGTTCCAAAAAAATTTGTCGTTTATATAATCGATAAACGTCGATAAGTATTAAAATTGCGTCACTAAATATTCCAGGAGTTACCGACGTTGGGCGACTTAATAAATGTCGCTCTGTTACCGACGGTACGCCGGTGAACGTCGATAAATTACCGACGTATGTATGCGTCGGTAAGCGTCGGTAAGAGCGACGATTAGCGATGTTTTTCGTGTTAGTGACTAGGCTTTCCGTGACAAGCATAAAACGTCGCTAAATACGTCAAAAATTAGACTTAACGACGTTTTCATCCATTTTAGCGACGTTTTTGGGAGTCGCTAAAAGGTGATATTCTGGTAGTGAGGTCACTAACGACACCATCTTGGACTATCTCGTGTTAGATGTCTCCCTTCCAGCCTGGGTAGCTAACCTCCACTAAAAGTTTCTAAATCACCCTATATTGTTTCATACCCTTCAGTCTGACTACTGAAGGTCACATAATACCCGTGCTAGTAAGTCAGCCACGCCTATCCTTATTCCTCCTAGGCCGAATCAGCCCGTTGCCCCGTCAACCGTTTAAGGAACCAAAATCTTGTGCACAATTTGTCCATGACAATGAAATATGCATGAACATTTAAAATAAAAACATATGCATGGTACAAATATAAAATAATTAAACAACACATCTTCACTCAGCGTTATACCACAACACATATCTTTCGCGTTACCATATTCTTCGAACCATCGCTCGCACTTCCATTCTTTTGCAAATACAGGAATTTTTACCTTGGCGACCCAATGGTCCAAGCCTTTCCATTCCTTCTGAAACCACATCATTATATGCCACAAGATACTTCATGACACATTATATTTATCATCTATAACATAATTGTACTATACTCCATGTGATAATATATTACAACAATACAAAATCTATGTCTATAACAACAGTATAAAAATTCATGTGAAATGATAGCAGTAGAAACATTCATATCTCTAACTAGAAGTTAATGATCCATGTTCTATATAGAAAATTGACAACAAAATACTATTACCCTCTTTTATCTATCTTGGTTCTTTTCTTTTTACGATATTTTAGCAAATTCCTCCATTCCGAATAAGAAACTAGTATATACCCCACATTTTAAAAAATAGCAAATGCTCCCTTTTTTTGTAGAAGAGTCAACAAATTTGTTTAAAAGTGGGGGTATATCTTAGAATTTTAAATGTTCCGTACAAAGAACAGGGATATTTGCTTCTTTTTTTAAAAGGCATATATGTTATTTTCTATACTTTAAATGGAGTATTTGCTAAAATATTCCTTTCTTTTTATTAGCATGCAACAAAACTCATAGCATAAAAAACTAAACATGCACTATCAATTCATTCAGTGTGAAGGTAAATGAGAGAATGATCAAAACCACCTACCTTAAAGTAACGCATATCTGCCTCGATCGAACATATCTCTGAAACATTCCTCTGCATGAACCCAATTCCAAATGGTCATTCAGGCTAACAAACCATATCAATGCACCATGCGAAGCGGGACATTACACTTGAGCAATCCTAAATCAGCTCCTGGAACTAATAAGGTCTGCTCCTAAGCTCTAAGAAGGAGGAAAGAACTGGTAAAGATAGGAGAAGGAGAAGAGAAAGCTCCTGAAAAGTGATCGGGTGAGAAAGGAATAATAGAAGAGAGAGAAAAAGAGAAAGATGGATTATAAAGGAAAGAGAGTGTGGCCAGGTGAGGTGGATCCACTAGATAGATGCCATGTCATGGATCCAAAGCCCCCTACCAATCTTCACCCTCCACATAAAAACCAATGGCCCAATGGGTAATAGGGCAAACAAGTTAGCAGGCCAACTGGGCTCAAGACAAGTCTAGCGGCATACTACTGGTTTGAAAATCTCAGGTTTTAAATTTCTTGGATATTTCGTCTCCTAGCATGGGTCCATGGCATTGCCAAGGGTCTATAGGGGTCTAGGGTAGTATGTTATTTAAGTTATTTTATCAAGAAATCCAAAGACCATAATTAAGTTAAATAAGTCCAATTATTACTTTTTAAACCTGACGAGTACCTTACAGATGATCCGTTTGCACGGACTATGTAATGTACTTTATCCGCTGAGTTACAGGTACTAGTGGGTATTTTACCAGAGGTTCCTTGAGACATACTCAGTAAAGCATAGGGTACATGATACAATATCAGTACAAGATACATGAAAGATAAAAAAGAAAAAGAAAATATCGTATCAAAATACCAAAAAAATATAAAATTTGAAACGGGGAGTGACATACTCGAAAGTCATAGTTCTTAGTTTTTAGAATCATAGAAATGCGTCAATAATGCATATTTATGGTTGTTAGTATGACTATTCCACGATAATTAGACACAATCCGAATCTAAATAGGATTTTAAAATCGTCTTCCTACATCGAACTCCCATTCTTCAAAAGAACTCCTGCTCAAGTTCAAATATGAAAGAAGGTTAACACATGGTAGTTAATTACAAATGCTTAAAAAATCATGTTAGTAATTCACTGATAAAATGGTGTAATGTAGCTACCCACATAGAGTGTGGTAGTTTGTAGATATTTAAATGCAAATTAGTTTAAGAATCTATCGGTAGAATACTTTACCAACCAGGTAAACTGTTTGCTTTAGACTTTGGCACCACATTTTGACTATGTGTTGCCAAAATCCTATTATTAATCTTCTTTCCAACCGAAATTAAATGCAAAGTTGAATTATAAGCATTTGATTCATTATTAGGAGTCAAAAAAAAAGTAACCTTAAATTGTTTCTATATATTTACCCCTTTATCTATTTTAATATCAACAATTTTTTTTGCGAGAAAACTTAAATTTAAAATATCTATTTGAGATGTGTTTCTGTTTAAAGTGATGATAGAAAAGTTTTTGACAACATACTTTTTCTTTCTTTTTTTCAAAAGCTATTCCAAATTTATACTGATTTTTTTTTAATTTTTTGATAAACTATTACTACTCAACAACTTTTCAGAGTGCTTTTTGAGCAAAAAAAACAATAGCGATTAATATAAGCAATCCTAACCCAATTTAATTAGATAAAGGTAAAATTGTCAAACTATTTTTACTTTTTTATAAAATGGGAAGAAAAGAAAAGAATTGTAGCTGAATAGGATAATCTAGGGCATTTCTAATAAAAAATATAGAAGAGAAAGGATATAGGTGGTTGTATATAGGGATAAGGAAATCTATTTTCGGGTTTATCCCAAATCACAACACTTTTCCTTGGATGCCCACTTTAGTTATTGCCTCATTAACAACTTTTCTATGGAAAAACCCATCTTTGGAATTATATTTACATCAACTCAAGATGTCTCCATTAGCATCTTTAGGATGCTTGCATCAGGATGCTCCCCCTCAAAAAATTATATTTACATCAATTCAAATAAAAATCAAGCCCCCAATATATTTGAATATTACATCTCGTCCCAATACTTTATTTGACTATACATTTATATGCATTACACCCATATCCTTATAAAGAGTTTGTAGGCTTTATTTATGATTCCTTGAAGCTCGCAACTCTACCGCTATATTGAACTATATACTAAAATTAGCCATGTACATACTATGTTTGCTTCATAGTGATTTTTTTATTGATCTCTGAAAATATCAAC
The DNA here is from genome assembly GCA_029216955.1 of Iris pallida. Classification (NCBI taxonomy): domain Eukaryota; kingdom Viridiplantae; phylum Streptophyta; class Magnoliopsida; order Asparagales; family Iridaceae; genus Iris; species Iris pallida. The sequence continues at coordinate 8,136,418 of JANAVB010028000.1, read as the reverse complement.
ACTATTTAGAAAACATACTTTGTTTATGATATCCCCTTAAAGGGGATCAGATAAATAACCTGCGACTGCATATCACGTAAGGTCAACACATTCATATTAATTTAAATCAAGAATGATTTATGTGCTTTATGACATTCTAGTGTCTATATGTATGTGCATATCAATAGGTTCAAATATATTGTGTTGTGTGAATGACAATAAAAAATTTGCACTTAAAATATGATACTTCAGGACCCAAACATGTTCTTTTCTTCTCTGGACTGAAATATGTTCTATTAACCTTATCACTCTAGATGTACTGAGTGAATAACACCTATATTAAATTTCTCAGGAGATTTTCTCTTCCGAAGATCTCTTCTAGAGATTTATCTCTTTGAGGAGATCTCTTCAGAAGATTAATATTATCTCTTCAAGTGATTATATTTTCAGGAGATCTTGTCATATTTCCAATCTCTTCATAAGATACCATCACGTACATAGACGACCGTTTTGATGAATCATGATTTTTTTTTCATAAATATGGCAGGACATTTAAGATCATTAATTTTGTTTTCCTATACTGATACTCAATGAGCCTAAAATGTGACATTCTTCCAGATAGTTTTATTTCATATATGGCTTGTTTTGCAAATCCTTCTAGAATATCCTGAAAAATTTAAATCCTTCGAGGATATATCTAGCAATTTATATCCTTCGAGGATTTTATGTATATCTTATTGTCTAGGTTATCATGACCAGAAAATATTTTTTTATATTCTATTGATAGTCATTTCGAGAATCCTTGACAACTAACATTGCTTTATACATTTGGATCACATTCTTTTTACTTCTTACAAATACTCATTTAAAACCTATGGTTTATTCCTTTTGGGTTTTGTATTGTAGGACCGAACAATCCACATTTCGTGAGAGGTATCACATCTTTTTATTTTTTGCCTATGTTGTCCTTTTTTATATTCAAAGATTATGTGTGGTTCAATATTATCCTTGTTTTTATTAGAATAAATTTATTCTCATTTAATAATGTCATTTATGACAAGTTCTTCTCGCTTCACTACAAGAAAATATGATTTCTGTGACATATAAATTTGTCACAGAAGTTATGAAACTCGTCACAACACATCTTCTGTGACGAGTACAGTGACGACATACTTTTGTAGCATATACCTCCGTAGCTAAAAGAATAAGTGACGACTAAAATACGTTGTCACAGAAAGTTATCTATTGTGACAAGAATACGTTGTCAGTGATAGTATACTTTCTGTGATAACAAATGCGTCACTAAAAATGTTATAAGTAACGCACAGTATTGTCACAATAGCATTTTATTGTAATTAAAAATAAATATATTTTTTTAATAAAAATTATTTATGTGACGACGATTGATATCACAAAAAAAATTTAGTAACACTTTTATTGTTGTCACAATAAACGTATGTGTTTAGTGACAAGTACATGTCATCATTGTAAATACTTGCAGTAACATTTCTATTGTTGTCACTATATAATTATATGTTTAGTGAAGGTAAATGTTGTCACCGTAGTGTACACTTTATATGTTTGGTGGCAAATAAATTTTGTCATGAGAATTTTTTTTGTCATTGTCATTATACATTGAAATACAACACACAATACAATATCACACAATTCTTGTAGAAGAGGGTATGCATGATTGTGCTCATCTTCCAAGAACACCCCCATCGACTTTCCAATGTAGACCAGAACTAACATTCACAAATTCTAAAAGGCCTTTATATAGGCGACTAACTCTAAAGTAGTTATAGACAATACCAACATAAAAAGTAATTATATCAATCCTCAAAAAGTAATTATATTGCTCCTCAAAATTCAGTACATATAACATGAAGAGAAGTAATATTTCGTACTTATAAAATAAAGAGTATCCAAACTAGTTGGTACAAAAAACCTAGAGTAATCTATAAATATAAACTGATGATCAATTGCACATGCAGCTCCTGTCTTGGTGATGATCAATCTTTAATGATCTGCATAAATTAATGAAGAGACTGTTTAGAATATTATGCAAGTATATACAAGAAAAAAAAATGTAAATTCAATAGCAGCAACAATGAGGTAAAAACCCTAAACAAAAAAGAAGAAGGGAATAGAAGCTAAGAAGAAGCGAGAACAAGAAGAAAATTAGGGCTAAAAGAAGGGCAAAATATATATATTCTGAACTGACGGAACTACAGATGAATCAAGTAGTAAGACAGTATTAGTGTAGTTCTTAAGATTACAGGTTGTAGCATATTCTTTTTTTACAGAACTCCTGGCATTGAAACTTCTGGAATTGGAATTCCAAGTTGTCTAGTGGACATGCTTTCTTTCATTGAATTTTAATTCTTCCATTTAGTTGGAAAGAATCAGAATTCGACGAATAACAATTTATGTGTTTGATTAGATGCAATTGTCAGTTGAACATAAACACCCTTTCAGTGTCAAGTTTGGCACTTGTCACAAATTACTTGTCACGGAAACCCGCATTTCTTGTAGTGCTTTCAAATTTTTTCTGAATGCGTAAACCATAGATTTCTTGGGTACATGTACCTCTTCCTCATCCTCTTCTAGGATCTGAGACATATCCTCAACCGGAGCGATATACTTTGAGAAATTGGATCTTTGGTTCATGACATCTTTCGGATGGTGATAAAATTTTTTCTACATGAGATTCTTCTTCAGGAGATGCTTCTTTAGGAGCTTCTTCTTCAAAAGCATTTTACGGTGTGTTATATTATTCAGTCTCTTCTTCTGGAGAGTTGAATCTTTAGCACCTTTAGGTCTTACACGTTCTTATTATAAAACTGATTCATTTGATTCATTTAGTTGGTTCTTTTGATATTTACTTCTATTCTAGAAGATACATTCATAGCTAGTACATGTTACAGCCTCACTGAATACATCGGGTAATTCAATTGTAATAGGCTGTAAGAGAATAATTCTCTTAATTTCTTGTTCCCAATATTGGGTAGTTCTAGGGTCAAGTTGAGATGAAGTTGAAGTATACCACGATAATTCATGACGTTCTTCCGGACGAGGCATTTATATTTCTTCTTACCTCCACCTAACATCGGAAATACCCTCTCATCAAAGTAGTAGTCAACAAACCTTGCGGTAAGTATCTCCTGCCAAGAGTTCTTGTCACGACCCGATCCCAATATACTCGGTCCAGTCGGATCATGCCTAGCCTGCACCATTGTGAAATGGCGACAGTAAGCTGTATCAAGCAGTAGTAACACAAGCAGATAATTCTAAAATACGAGATAAAAAATATATTTATTTGAACTTTGAAATTAAAGCTAAATGTCTAGATCGATGAAACAAACACACAATCAAGTAAAACATTTAGTTATTACAACTGTTCATTATTACAACTAGAAAACATGAAAGCTAAGCAACGGACACAACTAGGAATCCTGGGCTCCCTAGTCAGGTTCGGCTACCTCTTCAGAACTCGGATCGGGTCCGTAGTAGGAACTAAAGGCAAGCTCTTCGTCTTCACAATCACCTAAAATATTGGTCTCCAGTCAGGAGGGGATCAAGAACATATATCCATATCCAGTATTCTAAATAATAATAAATGATGCAAGGGCAGTTTAAAATTATTATTATATTTTTCTAAATAATAATAAAGAAAAATAGCAGGGCAATGGAATCTCAAGAGCTACAATGATTCAATAGTGATTTGAGCGTATAGTGGATCTGTGACCGGCTGGTAGATTAAATGTGTATACTAATATTTTGGCCAAAATGCTAGTATACGATATGGCTCAACCCCCTGTGCAATAAGGGTTAGCGCGAGAGAGACAATAATAGTAACATGGCTTTGGTCACAGTTGCTGTACTACTCCCCCAATTCCTAAGTCAATAAGTCAATCAAGCAATCAATTTGGGGTCCGAGAGGGACCCCGTGAATCAGTGTTGATACAATATACATAGTCCTACTGAATGCAATGCATTTACTTATTAATTAAAATGTGAACATGAATAGTATGATACTTGCCTTGGTATTTTTGGTGTTGTAAGTGATGATAGAAAAAAATCAGGCTAAGTTCCGAAACTGAATCCTACATTATGACTTAGTTGCCAATCTAAGGTTGCTACAATTATAGTTCATAACTTATTATTGATATGATAAACATCTAGGCTCTAAATCACCGATAATTACAATAAAGCAATCGTTTAATTATAAAGTATTTAGAGAGCTCTAAGTGAGTAATATAAGAAAAATACGGTTTTAGTAATAAAATAGTAAAATTTATTATTTCTTTAAATAAAGTTATCAATACTCTAATTAATAACAAATTTGTGACAACACAATAGATATTTTGATTACGAATATAATCTATGTAAAATACTCTTTTACTAATTTTTAGCAAAATATACATAATTAGCTACTACTAAATAAACAAACTTTTAAATAATTAATAATTATTTAGTAACTTAAAAATTATTAGTTTAATTAAAATAGATAAATAATAAATAGATTTTTATTTTATAGGTAGAACTTATACAAATATTCTTTTTGGTAATGAAATCTATTTTGGAAATTAAATAACATTTTATCTACGTAAAACCATAACATATTTAATAAGTCTAGAATAACATGATTAGAACTATGACCATTTCTAATATAACGTGAAATCATAACATAAATTAGCTATAGTATTTTTAATAGATATTTTTAAATATAAAGAAAAAACCATTTAATAGTTATAATACTACGAGAATCATTAATAATACCTAATATTTTAGAAACATATTTAAGGGTAGTAATTAAATACTGTCTTAAAACTTTATTTTAATAAGACAAAAGCTAACTAAATATTTAATAACGAGTTTATTATAAAAAATATTTTGTATTAATAATTAATGAGAAAACATTTAATTACGCAAATAATTAAATGATTTATTAAGAAAATATAACTAACATTTATTTTCTAAAAAATATTAACTGTACTAATGAATCTAATTCTGCCTATAATTTATTAACGAAATAATCACAGTCTTTTATTAATAAAATCTAATATTTATTCTGAATAATTATATACATAAACCGACGATTATAAATGCATCAATATTATTATTAGTACTAATAATCTAACTATTATGCATCAAATAATTTAATTAATCTTATTAACAAACACAGACACAATTTAGGAAAGTATCTATCCTGGAATTGACAGAGCTTCATTATGTCAATTTCGGTCGGACAGAAAGTTGGGTTTCACTACTGGAATTAAATACAGAAGTCCAAAAGGTCTACCGAAATTCTGACGAAGGAGAACTGAAGGGTGGCTTCGACCTCGGTGTCGCGCAAAGCGATGAAACTCGGCACACACGGACGGGGTACACGCGAGCGGAATCGGCGCGGGCACGGGTGGCACGCGGACACGCAGGAAGCGTGTGGACGTCACACGGGGGCGGCGCGGCAGCGCTGGCGGCGCTGGGGGATGCCGCGTAGAAGCTGGCGGTGCCAGAGGACGCTACGCAGGGGCATTGGCGGCCGGGGGATGCACACGGGAGACCGGTCGACGGTCGGGCGATCGGGCGGCACGTCGGAAACGCTCCAAGAGAGATGTTGAAATGTTCAGCCGTTGCAGGAAGTACCGGGGTGCGATCGGATTTGGAAGAGGAGGAAGTTGTGGTGGAGTTTGTGAAGGTAGAGAGGGGAGAGTCTCTGTGGAGTTTCTGAGAGTTTTTGAATGTTTCTGAGAGTTTGTACTAGGGGGGAAGATGATAGATCTAGGAGTGGGGGGTTCATGCGAGGTAGTCGGATGATTGGGTTACTGGGGTTGAACGGGTAGGAGTTTAGTTAAATGGTTTTGGATTGAAGGTCCGGACAAGAACACCATCCAATAATTAATATTAAAAATCAAAATCTAATTTTTGACTAATAAAATAATAATAATAAACTAAAATAGAAAATAAAAGCCAAATAATTTTTTTTTGCAAATCCTAATTTAATTAACCTATTTAAAATCAGGGTTTTACAGTTCTAAAATTTTAATAATCCAAGGAGACTCAAAACCAAGATAAATTTACAAACGTCATTGGGGACCCATTTTGGTTCTCTTTGCTGGAGGAATGGGGACATATACCGCACATCCAAATTTTCGAAGATGAAAAAGATTTGTTGGTGTCCAAAGCCTAACTGTGAAGGAGATAACTCATGGTAAGATATTGGCTCTAACTTGATTAAGGATGTTGCATGTATGTTTGCATGACCCCAAGCACTGATGGGTGATCCTGACTACATAAGTAAAGGTCTTAGCTATCAGTTGGAGTCTTTTGATTATGGATTCTGCCAAACCATACTGGGTATGCTCAACCTCTATTCCTAAGGATAGATAAAAAATTATTAAAGGTTTGAAAGGTGAATTCAGCTGCATTATCCAGTCTTTTGATTTGATAGCTTGATCAAGAAAATGATTTATAAGCTTTATGATTTGGATCAATAAACTAGAAAAAGCCAAGTTTCGGGATAATAAAAGACAAACATGAGATCATCTAGATCAAGCATCAATTAATATCATAAAGTATCTGAAAGGTCCATGGGAGGGAGGGATTGGTCCACAAATATCTCCTTAAATCATACAGAGAAAATAAGGTGATTCAGAGTTAATCTTCAAGATTAAAGGCCTTGTAATGAGTTTTCGAACATGGGACGTAAAAGTCATCATTAGGTATGTTGCGAGTTAATAAAGGATGGCTACTAAAATTGTTTATAATTATTTTTATCATTGTAGTCCCATGATGGCCCAGACGATCATATGCCAAAGTTTAAAGTTGAAGATATTTTTTCGTGTCTGGCCAGTGATAGGTCTTGGACTAGAGATGAGCTATCGGCTCATAGAGGTATGAGACTCGACTACCCCAATGTGAGTGAAGTAGATCCTTAGTGATAAGCTAAAGAATTTTTTTAGAACGAACTTCTGGTTCCTTATTCTAGAGGATACAAAAAATGTACTTTTTTTTTCCTCGCTCATGGTTTCAATATGATACCCGTTTGCCCTTATGTCCTTAAAACTCAGTAAATTTTTTCGTGAACTATGAGCATACCATTTTGTATGAGTAGTGGGTTCCGTTGGGCAAAACCAACTGTGCCCATCTGAAGCTCTCAATAATGTGAGTAGGACCAACTATCGTGAATTGTAGTAGCACTATCAATTAGGCAAAAACTGCTTTATCTAGATATTTCATGAATTTCATTTCCTAGATATGACAATATCTTTATCAATACTTGTAAATAAAGATAGTATTAATCAATAGCAATTAATTCTAAAATAGAACTCCTGGTCTATGATAACTTGTAATACAACATTAGATTTACGGCCTTTAAAGGGATAACAACTCGCTGCGATTTACAAAAATAATTCGCGGGCGACTGGGTTCCCCCAGACATGCAGTGCACCACCTGTCATGCATGCACAATATGGGATGGTATAAAACTCAAGCAATTTGTATTATTTTTAAAATAAAACAAAAAACCAAATGACATGATCGTATTACATTTTCGTACCACAAAAACAAAATAATTTGTATTACTTGTAAACAATAATAATGGATTTACTATATTTTTCTTGAAAATATTTGAGTAATCCAACATATACATCAATTCCAAAACAAGTAAAAGTTTGACCAGTCAGCCAATATTATTATAGTACAATAGGATGCTCTAGGATTTTTATCATTAATAAGACTAGCATATATGCAGGTGCCCTGCAGGTTTTTTAACCTTCTTTTAATTAACTTAGGAAGACTACTTAGGAAGACCAAAGAGCAGTCTTCGTAATTACTAAGTTGTCCTTATTAAATTAATAAACCATTTCAATTAGTATAGATATGCAAGGATATTTTTGGAAAAAAAAATTCTACGGTGAAGCCTTACTTTTAGCATTGATAGATAAACATAACAAACCATTTTTTTTTTGGGTTGGATTTTTGCCACATCCACGAGCTGGAAGAACAAGTCTCTAGAAAATTTCTATAGTCATGTATGTTTTTCAGAAAATTTCATCCAACGGGATAAATTACTCTAAATTTGCACCAAACGTGATATGTTTGGAAAAATTACAAAAAAATGGATCAGGCGCCAGTGACAATGGCGCCAAAGATTAAAAAAATTAAAAAAATATTTGGCGCTAGTAACACTGGCGCCAGATTTTTTATAAAATAATAAAAAATTCGACGTTAGTGATACTGGCGCCAAACAATTAAAAAAACTTCTTTCGCGCCAGTAGAATTGGTGCCAAATTTTTTCTAAAAAATTAAAAATTCTCGGCACCAGTAACATTGTCGCCAAAAATAAAGAAAATTAAATAATATTAGTTTCGCGTCAGTGACACTAGCGCCAGGTTTCTTAGAAAAACAACAAAAGATAACGTGGTTCTGGAAACAGAAAATTTTCTATAACGATAATATTATCCATATTATCTATATTAAATAAATATTTTTAATTTATTACTATCCATATTATATTTTCTGTAATATTACTAATATATGATTTGTTATTATCTATTCAAATTTGTTATTATCTATAAATAAAATTAAACGAGAATATCAAATATTTTTCTATTATATATACATAAAATTAATTTGATTTGAATAATATAGAAAACTTTAATGATATTATGTTATTTAAAGATAAATCAAATAAATAATTTTATATATTATGGTATCAAAATATAATGGTGAAAAAAATCAACAAATAGATAATACCATATTTGTTATCATCTAAAATATAATACCAAAAAATTGTTTGAAGAACATTTTTATTTGAATTTGTTGGTATTGTCCATATTATATTTTTAAATGTATTTATACCATATTTGTCACAATTAAATTATAATATGGGTAACACCAACAAATTCAAATAAATAATGTTTTTCAAACACTTTTTTGGTGTTTACTTTTTGGGTGTTTATTTTAGATGATAACAAATATGGTATTATCTATTTGTTGATTTTTTTATCACCATTATATTTTGATACCATAATATGTACAATTATTTATTTGATTTATCTTTAAATAATAAAATATCATTAAACTTATTTATATTATTTAAATCAAATTACTTTTATGTATAGATAATAATAATTTTTTATTCGATATCTCAGTTTAATTTTATTTATAGATAATAACAAATTTGAATAGATAATAATAAATTATCTATTAGTAATATCATAGAAAATATAATATGGATAATAATAAATCAAAAATATCTATTTAAAAATATAATATATATAATATGGATAATATACATTCAAATCCGGCCATTGCCAGGACATTTCTTTTTTCTAATTTTTTTTTCAAACTTACTTCATTTTATCTAATTTAAGTAAAAAAAAAATTATAGAAAATTTTCTGTTTCTAGAATCACTTCATTTCTTTTGTTTTTATTTTTTGTAAAGGAACCAGTGTCACTGGCACAAACTAATATTTTTTTTTATTTTTTGTGTCAGTGTAGTTGGCACTGAGAATTTTTATTTTTTTTTAAAAATCCGACGCTATTTCTACTGGCGCCAAAGAAACTTTATTTTAATTGGTTGACGCTAGTGTCACTGGCGTCGAGATTTTTTATTATTCTTTTTTTAAAAATATCTGGCGCCAGTGTTACTGGCGCCAAATATATTTTTTTAATTTTTTTATGTTTGGCGCCAGTGTCACTAGCGCTTGATCCATTTTTTTCGTAATTTCCGAAAACATATCATGTTTGGCGCACATTTAGAGAATTTCAACCCGTTAGATGAATTTTTTTGATGTTTTTTAGGACTGTAGAAATTTTTTATAGTCCTGAAAACGTACAAGACTATAGAAATTTTCTACAGTCCTGTGTTATTTCAATCCATTTTATGACTGTATAAAATTTCTACAGTCTTGAAAACATACAAGTCTGTAGAAATTTTCTATATTCCTGTGTTATTCCAATCCATTCCAAGAATGTATAAAATTTCTACAGTCCTGAACGTACAATACTGTAAAATAATTCGACAGTCCTATGTTATTCCAGGACTATAATTTTTTTTTTTTTTTTACAATCATGTATATTTAATTTAGTTCTCTATTAATATACTTAAATTATTTCTTTATTTTATAGCGCGACCCGAAGAAGAAGGGCCTTGAACCGACACCAGATGAAGACCGACATGAACGAACACCAGATGAAGACCGACATCTCGATCGCTTGGGTTGTAAAACTTTAATTTTTGGAACTTTGATGTTGGTTGTAAAATACTAAATTGTTAAATTGTTGACATGAATTTTTTATTTAATGTAAAATTGCTCGTCGATGGATGTTTAAATGACAATAATTATGGTATGTTATATTGATCCTCTGATGTTGGTTTGTCCAATTTTTTATATGATGTTATTTAATGATTTTTAGTACCCATATTTACTTTAAGCTTTCAAAGGACTTGCCAAAACCAAAGTTGTTGAACATTCTTTATTGATTCATGAACAGCGAATCACCACAATCTTTAAAAGGATACCGTTTTTTCTCATGTCCTTTTGGTGGTGATGAATTCTTTTCCAAAGTGCTAGCCTCACTAATGACTTGCTTGGAGCAAAAATAAGGCAATAACTTTTCTTTTCTTTTTTTATTTTGAATTATGCTTAGTAAATAATCCTTTACTCTAATTAGTTAATAATCCTATTAGTTTAATAATTGGTGGTGGTGAATTGCCTTCCAAAGTGCTTAGTCTCACTATATTTTCGAATTTAAGAGTTTTATTCACAGGCTTTCCAATTGATAGAACTATCAAAAGTTTTGATAGTCCTAAATAAAATTTGTTTTTCAATGAACAACATGTTTTATTAGAACCGTCAGAATATTTGAGAGTCCTGACTATGAAAATAATTGTCAAATATTTTGAGAGTCCTGACCATGAAAATGACTGTCAAAATTTTTTAGAGTACTGACTATAGACATGACTGTCAAAAATTTTGACAGTTCATCATTGTCCCGTCACGACTGTGGACGTATTCCTGAAGTTTGAAACTTCAAAAATCCATCCAAAATAAAGCATAAATCAAATTTTAGTTGTTAGAAAATTAGTTTTTGGTATGAACATGGATTGAGACATTCTAACACTCACTAAATAATGGGTTGGGGTTTATAGTTTAGGATTTTGGAATTTGTGAGAGAAAATGGGAAGAAGAACACAAAAAGGCAAAAAAAAAATTGACTTATATATTATGTAGTGAGCAGCTCCAAGTAATAATTTTTTCTAGTAGTAAACTTGTAAAAGAAAAAAATGGACTAGCCTTGAGTAACATTTTAATGTACTTTTATAATTTGCATAAATATATCGTATATGGAGAGATAAGGTCATCTATATTTAGGTTTATCCCAGATAACAACATACTTTATTCTCTCAAACATAATGATTGATTATAATCAAGGGTCCGACTATACACACCCAAACACTTACTTAGCACACTCCATTTAAAAAAAAAAAATTATATTCTACCCTTGCTGAGCACACCCCATGCTCCCCTCCCCCCCCGCTCCGCCGACACCCCCCCCCCCCCCCCCCCCCCCGACCCCCCTCCTCCTCCCCCGCTTTCCGATCCCCGACGGCCGATCCCATAAACTGTTGTTGAAAAAAAAATTGAAAACAATTTGGGTGTATTCACGGATAGGTTCGCCCCTGGTTTGTCGATCTCACAGAGGAATGTTCGACCCACGACAGTCGAGCTATAGTGTGTACGCTCGACCAGTGTTTGTCGAACAGAAGAAGACATGTTCGACCCGTATTTGTCGAATAGAAGAAGACATGTTCGACCAATATTTGTCGAACAGACCATTGTCCGTTCGACCGGTATTTGTCGTGCTCATCGCAGAATATGGAGTGTGCTCAGCAAGGATAGAATAGATTTTTTTTTTTAAATGAGATGTGCTAAGTAAGTGTTGAGGTGTGTATAGCCGGACCCAGGTATAAATCGAGGTTATTATTGTTTTAAGGGTCCGACTATACGCACCCCACCTATTTCTAAGTTGACCCCAATTTCTAAGTTTACCCCACTAATAGAAAACTAGACTGAACAAATTTCTAAGTCTACCCCAATTCTGGACAGAAATGCCCCTACCCAAATGAAACATAACCCCACCCCAATCCACCATATCATTCAATTATTTCTAAGTCTACCCCAAACCCCAAACACACATTCAAACCCATCCCAACCTAACCCTAAAACTCTCCTCCTCCTCCTCCTCCACCCCATTTTCGAACCGAACTCTCCTATTTGTATGACCCTAAAATTTCGAACGAAAACGCAGAAATTTTTAGGGTTTCCATCGGCACTGTTCGACCCTGGTTTGTCGGACGGATGTCAAACTGTTCGGCTCACGACAGTCGAACTTTCCTACTCTGTTCGACAACATCCTGTCGAACAGTTTGTATTTGTTCGACCATCACAGGTCGAACAGTATGGATTTGTACGTTCGACCTGTGTATGTCGAACACTTTTAATATGTTCGACCTGTGTATGTCGAACAGTACGAATTTGTCCGACTCGTTCAGGTCGAACAGTTCGCGAATTTTGTTTTTTTTGTTTTTCAAAATCGAAACAGCCCAATCACTACTCGAAACAAAAATATTAGTAGGGAGATCTTCTATCATTACTTTGGCCCTCCATTGTAATTTCTTTAAGCTTCAAATAATGTCTTCTAGGGTTTTTGGGTTTGAGGAAGATAGGTTGGGGTGTAGAGTTAGAAATAGAAAAAGGATAAATCAGTCATTTAATAATACAACTTAAGTTACTCAGAAAAGTTGGGGTCAACTTAGAAATAGGTGGGGTGCGTATAGTCGGACCCTTGTTTTAATTCAAAACAAACAAAGCCACTTTTCTTCTGGTCGATTCTCTCTTCTTCTGTCTTTCTTCCAAAAGAAGTAAAGAAGAAGAAGGAGAAGATGGTTCTCTCGCAGAAGCTCCATGAGGCATTCAAGGGGACCGTGGAGAGGATCACCGGGCCGCGGACCGTGTCGGCGTTCAAGGAGAAGGGCGTGCTTAGCGTGTCCGAGTTCGTCGCCGCCGGCGACAGCCTCGTCTCCAAGTGCCCCACTTGGTCATGGTAAATTCCTGGACCTCCCTCTCTTCGATTTCTTCGAATTCTTCGGTTCTTTCTATAATTGGGGATTTTTTTTCCTTCTTCTCTGTAGGGAGGCCGGCGAGCCGAGCAAGAGGAAGTCCTATCTCCCCGCCGACAAGCAGTATCTGATCACCAGAAACGGTACCGAAACCCTAATTCCCATCTCGAAATCGAATGGAAATTGGGGTTGTTCAAGCTCAAGTTTGAATTTTTTTTTTGTCGAGTTTGCGTAGACCCCAGATCTAATCTTTCTATCGGTTGGAAAGAATAGAATTCCCTCTTGAAATTGGATATAATTAGGGTTTTTCAGTAAAAGTTTGAGTATTTTTTGGTCGAATCCTCGTCATCACCGGGAACTGTACCATAACCTAAATGTATCTATCCATTATTGAAAATGGTCAAGTTCCCTCTCGAAACTGAATAAAAGTAGTTTTTATTTAATGAAAATTTGATTTTTTTTGTCAAATCCCTGCAATAGACGGACACTTGGTGGATTGAAGTAGGAAAAAAGTGTTTTTTTTGGGAATTTAGTGGGAGAAGTTGTTGCCCCTACCTATAAGCAGCATCTCATCATTAGAAACAGCATCAAAAGTCAATTTGTTGAATATAATTATGTTTTACTTACTAAGGGTCTGCTTGGCAATTGTAAGGGTAGCGGTTATGAGGTGTTTTTAGAATACCGTTATGAGCGGTTATGAGGTGTCCGGTTTTGGATGGTTTTTAAGTAGCGGCTTTTAAACCAGTCCAATCCATGCTTGGTAATTCACTAACGAGCGGCTCTTTGAATTTTTTGTACATGAATAAAATTAAATAGGGAAGGGTATTAGTAGTTACAATTATATATTTTTAGTGAGGATATAAATGGAATTAAATAATAAAACCGCTCAAAATCTACCGATTTGGGGTGTTTATAAAGCCACCAAAAATTGCATTAAACCGGTTTGGAGGGTTTTTGAGCCAATCAAAACCAGCGCCTAAAAATAGCATGAGTTTTCATAAATGGTCGGTTCAAAAACACCCTAGAACCGGTGAAAACACCGTTACCAAAAGTAGACCCTAAGGGTCTGCTTTGGCAATTGTAGGGGTAGCGGTTATGAGGTGTTTTTAGAGTACCGGTTATGAGCGGTTATGAGGTGTCCGGTTTTGGATGGTTTTTAAGTAGCGGCTTTTAAACCAGTCCAATCCATGCTTGGTAATTCACTAACGAGCGGTTCTGAAAGTTTTTTACACGAATAGATTAAATAGGGAAGGGTATCAGTAGTTATAATTATATATTTTTTGTGAGGATATAAATGGAATAAAAAAATATAGCCGCTCAAAACCCACCGATTTAGGGTGTTTATAAAGCCACCCAAAAATACATTACACCGGTTTTGGGAGGTATTTGAGCCGACCAAAACCAGTGCCTCAAAAAAATTAACAAGCAGGGGTTTACATAAACGGTCGGTTCAAAAACACTTCAAAACCGGTGAAAACACCGTTACCAAGCAGACCCTAAAGGTTGAATCTTTTTTTTTTCGAATTCTCGTCATTACAAGAAATGCTACCAAACCCTACATCTATCACTTGAAAGGAATCAATTTCTCTCTCATAATTTGATAAGAGTTAGGGTTTCTCTTATACAAAAATGAATCTGTTTGTCAAATCCTAGTAGAAGGAAGAAGTTTGGACAATTTAGTAGGAAAAGATTGAATTTTTGGATCTAATTGGGGAAATTGTATCATCTAGTGCCTTGTTTGAGAAGGGCAATCTCAGTGGAAGAAGAATACGAGGCTGCCGGAGGAGAAGTTCTTCTTGACAACGATGATAATGATGATGGGTGGCTCGCAACTCATGGGAATCCGAGAGGTTATCTATCCATTGCTTCTCTCGTGTTTTGTTCCTTGGAGATGGGCTTTTCTTTTTATTGTTCCTAATGTTTTGAGTTTCCAGTTACAAAGAGTGAAGATGAGGAGAACTTACCGTCCATGGATACGTTGGAGATCAGCAGTGGGAGGGCAATCCGGTCAATCCCCTCGTACTTTGGTGGTCAGGAAGAGGAGGATATCCCTGACATGGCAGAGTACGAAGATTCGGAGAACCTTGTTGAAATGGATCCTGTAAGTGGGATCCTCTGTTTTCTTTTATATCGTAGTGCAGTTGTTTTTGTATACCTCATTCTATTGCTTTAATTCCCATGCAAGATATGCCAGTTTTAAATTGTCTACCAGTTACTTGCAAATATGAGGGATCAATGTTTAATTTATGTTCTATAGGGATCTAATTGTAATGGTGGCTTCTGGAATAGTGACACACTTTTGGTATGTCAGTGTTGGTCCTTCTCTAAAATTGAAGAACAATATAGAGAACTTTTCTATTAGGGTTCTATTCAGACATGAGTTATTATTTTCTAGACTATGTCTAGAACTAGATAGAAATTCTTAATCATCGTATTTGAAAGAAAATGGTTGTTTATAATAGGCGAAATTAGAGAATTCACAAGTCTAATGGTTGTAATACTGTTGTTGCTTGTAGACAATTGAAAGTCATATGTTCAGATCACGGGACAACTTTATTTTCAAATAAAGGGTGAATTGTGATGTTTTCCACATGGTTCTGGTTCATGTTCCTGATCAAGGCCATGATGGTTCTTGGGCTCTTACATCCAAAAAATTGGTGGAATGCCTTATAAATTTATAGATGGTTAGGAGTTTATTAGGTGAATGGTCTAAAGTTAAATAAATATGTTGCCTGTTTTTATTTCTTATAATAGGTTCTTAAGTTTAATTGAACACCAGGTTTTTTTTGGTAAGCTCAAGAAGTTAGTTTACTTCTTTTCAGAGGCACGAGAAGGCTTGTTTGGGGCTGGGCGTTTAGTTGGATTTTGAAAGAGGAAGGGGCATGTGTTATTATTAAGAGAACAACATAATGAGATTTTTGATGGCACTGGGAGCGTGAACATGAAATGTTTCAGTTTTAAGGATTCGCATGCTGTTTGTGTTTATTGCAGCCATTAGTTCTAAGGTTATGGAGGGAATCATGGAGTAGATCAAATTATCTGGAAGGAGCTTGAAACATCTTTCTTATTAAAAGGATATTGACAGGAAGAAGTAGAGGGAGATAACAAAAAGTGGACTTGTGTGATTGCTATGATACACAGTTTCGGCCCTTCGGGTAAAGAAAGGATTTTTTGGAAGGATAGTGATGAGAAAGCTTTATGCATTCAAACTAAAATTTCAGATCTAGTTTTGTTATATACCATCCAGTGTTATAAAAAATGCTAGGCGGACTCGGTGCGGCGGAGGCCCGCCTAGCGCCTAGGCCACCTAGGCGCCCGCCTTTGTTTTTTAAAATTTCAGAATATCTGAAATTTGAAATTTTAATGTTCTAAAATCCAACCTATCTTAAAACCCAAACAAATATCCACAATACAACTAAGAATTAAAAAAATAAAAAATCAGCCACCTAGGGTTGCCTAGGCGCCACCTAGATCACCGCCTAGGAGGTTTTCGGTGCGGTGGGCCGGCGCCTTCCGCCTAGCCTTATTTTTAGAACACTGATACCATCAACTTGCTGTCAACATGATTCACAACTAGAAGTACATATCAAGTTTACTTCCTCCCAAGGTTCACAATAGCGGTTTTGGATCTGAGTATCGGATTTTTTGGTATCGGAAAACAAATAGTTATTAATAAATTATTTATATTTAGAAACATATGTTTTATACATTTAGTCATAATTTTAAGGCGGCATTTGATATGCGAAATACTATATAGCCGGGAATTCTATATTCCCGAGAATCAAATTTCAAGTAATTAAATTCCCTGAAAAATTACATTCCCATGTTTGGTGACTATATAAATATTCCCAGGAAAAAAATAAAAATGATTAAAAAAATAAAAAATGAAAAAAATGAAAAAAAAAACCCAAAAACGAAAAAACGTCAAAAAAGGAAAGGAAAAAAAAAGTAAAAACGAAAAAAAAATAAAAAAACGAAAAAAATGACCAAAATACAAAAAAAAGACGGTCAAAAAGGTTGAAAAAAAGACCAAAATGACAAAAATGAAAAAAAAAGTCGAAACCAAAAAAGACAAAAATCGGTAAAAAATTGGTAAAAAGCGACAAAAAAGAGAAAAAATGACAAAAACAACAAAAAAAAACGATAAAAACGACAAAAAGAACCAAAAAAAAGAAAAAAAAACGACAAAAGAAACAAAAATAGACAAAAAATGGACAAAAACTACGAAAAAATACAAACAACAAAAAAGGGTAAAAACGACAAAAAGTGATAAAAAAGACAAAAAAGGAAAAAAAAAATGATAAAAAAGACAAAAAAGACTAAAATGACAAAAAGCGACAAAAAATCTATAAAAAACGACAAAAATGACCAAAAAGCGACAAAAAACGAAAAAACCAACAAAAACCAACAAAAAAGGACAAAAAACGACAATAAAAAATGATCAAAAAAGTCGAAAAAAGTTTGAACAATTTTTTTTTGCCCTGGCAAAAAAAATACCCACCTATTCTTAAGGGATAGGATTCCCATGTTTTATGGGTAAACTATTTATCCGGGTATTTCTAATTACCGGGAATAAATTTTTTATAGCCAAAACAAACATGGTAATAGATTCTCACCCTAAATTTTTTCGGGAATAAAAAAAAATACCGCGTACCAAACGCCCCCCAAGTATTTTCCGTGTTATTTTTTAGTAGTTTTGAAATTAAATGAAATAGTAGTCACCCTTACCGATTGGTTGACATACAATAGATTGATTTTCTTCTTTTACATGATTTTACAACCTTATTATGCTTTAAAACCGTTGTTGATTTGTCTTTTTCGTTTAATTTTCTTTGTCGAATTGATCGAAAAAGAGACCCCCAATGTCAGTATCGGTCAGTATCGGTCAGTATCGGGTATCAGTCGGTATCAGATCGGGACATGCCAAATTGTATCGGTATCGGCCGATACTTTTAAACCATGCTTCCTCCTTTATAATTGGAACATCAAGAAGAGAACACATATGGCATCATGCGAGATTCCAATTTTAGACTCGATGTATTTTTCTTCTTTCTCAATCTATGCCCAAAATGATCGTCCTTAACATCCTCACTCAGAGTGCTCTTTTTCTCTCTCTTCTCTTCCTCTCCGCCCTCATCCCCTCTTGTCCTCTTTCCTAAGGATTATGCATACAGTTACTCAACAGTTGCTACCACGGATTGAACGCTTCATATTCCAGTTGCTAACGAAAATTGCTTTTGATGTCATAGATAAAGTCAATTTTTAGAGAACAACTATAGGAAATGGATATCAAGGTTTATTTATATAGTTGAATTAGGACCCCAGTGTTCTAAAAATCGGCCTAGGCGGCCGCCTGCCGCATCGAAAACCTCCAAATCGGCCTCCTAGGCGCCTGTTCGGCGCCTAGGCGGACCTGTTCGGCCAAGTCGGCCCCTGTTCGGCCAAAGCGGGAAATTCAAAATTTTGAATTTTGAATTTTGAATTTTGAAATTTCAGAAATTTGAAATTTCAGTTTTGAAAATTCAAAAAAAAAAAATCAGATTATTAAAAAAAAATCATTAAATTCAATAATAAATACATAAAATTTTAAATTTCAAAAATTTCAAAAAAAAAAAATCAAATATTTTCAAAAGTCAAAACCCAAAACTTAAGATTTTTTTTTCTTTTTTCGTGCGGCCGCCTAGGTGGCGCCTTGGCGCTAGGCGCCCCTTTGCCGCACCGAATCCGCCTACCGAAATTTATAACACTGTGGGACCTATCAATGCTGTTTTCAGATTTGTTCTTATTGACCTCCAATTCAAGAAAGATCTATCATTTTTATAAATTGATTGTTGATGCTTCATGAAGTAGGATGCTTATCAAGAGAGCATACCTCATGAGATTTGTTCTGCAACAATGAAACATGATCATCTAATTGGAAGTCGTCTTTGTCTCGTTTATGAGAATATGCCGATACTACGCATCTTGGTACCAATGAAGTGTTCTAGATTGAAGAGACATGTATGAGATCCTATCCTGCTTTGTTACTAAACTAGCAAGATCTTTCATATGCACCCACCTTTCGTCTGACATTTTTGTTAATGTTGTTGATTTTGCTAGAGATTATGCCTTCAATTCATGATCAATTCTCATTGTTTGTATCAAGCAAATTATTAATTTGTGTAAAATTTACCAATTCGTGTTGTTATTGTTGTTGTAGGCTACCCTCCAATCTACATACTTTGTTGCACATGAGCCAGAGGATGACAACATACTTCGAACCCGAACATATGATATCAGCATCACGTAAGTAATTGTTTCAATGGGAATGCACACAGTTCATGCACATAATTAACATCATATTAGATAATTCTACATAGAGAGAGATGTATGTGTGTATATACACTACGTGCATAACTGTACCTTAGCATACTGCCCTTTTCCTTTCCTAATATACTTTACTAACTTCTCTCATCATACACGTGTAACTGCCTAGTTAATCTATAACTGTCCATCTGAGATAGTAATACAAAAATTAAGTACTGGATAACAAAGCGCACATATATTGATAAATTAAACATAAGAGGTATGTAACATGATAATATCTATGAGCATCATAATCCAAATAAGTTATTAACTGAAGTAAATTTATTGCCTTGAACTGTGAAATGTTGTTTAAAAATACTATGGTGCACAAATATGGATAAATACATTATATGGATACTAGATAGGGGCATTTTCAGATAGGTACAATAAGTAGTCACTTATGTTGCACGAACACGAACATGATACAGTCATGCAACATAGACATTTGAAGTAAGAACCAAATAACTAATCATTGACTTGTTTGGTTTTATATGTTAAAATGATATGATAAACAAATTATACCTTTTTCCGTGACGCCCATCTTTTACCAAAGTACTTACCGAACTACAAAGATATTTCTTTTGGAATGGTAGAGACTGTCACGCCCCGACCCGAAAATCGCTCGTCCTCGCATTGATTTCACCGAATCGATCGTCCTCGTTGGGACATGATGTCGTACGAGTCTGGAGTTGCACTCGTACAATGCTAAATGACAGGTTCTCAAAATGGTTTTTCTTTGATTCAATATTAGCAGCCGAAGAAACAATCATATTGGAGTTACACAGAGTATATACGAAACAATTCTCTCTTTCAATAAGCAGCGAAATTACAAAGACTTTCAATAGCCCAAATGATTTTGCCAGATTGGCTTACAACACTCAAGTTCTCTCTTGCTCACAAAGGATTTCATCGTTCCATATATCATGTCTTCTATATCTCGGCCGCATCATCTTGTTGTAAGTTCGAGCGTCAATGCAGTCGCACGCCTCAAAACACTATGGCATTCCATGCCTCAGCGCATTCAAGCGAAGTTCCGCCGCGATCAATCCATTCCCTGCATCCTGCAAGCAATCTGGTGCGAGATCAGTACTAATCCTCTCGCGTACTGATCAGACCCACTTTACTAAACCGACATTAAGTAATTATATGAAACATGCAGCCTAACTTGTGATCTTTCTACCTTTGCCTTAAGATTTGTTTCATAGCATATTGTAAGCAGTAAAGCATGTATTTCACGGCAAACATTTTATCATTGTTTGAGTAAGCAAACAGACAACATATAACAATCTTGTGTTGTTTCGTGGCGACTTGTTACCAACATTGACGAACTCACCCTTGCACTGACGAAAGGTGAATACGCCTATCATCTTTCCCTGCCATGTTATAAGTAATTTTTGTGCAAGATCTCTGTGTGCCTGCACTATTCAGCTCACCGACATCTATATGAAGGTCATTGACATTCCAAGCCATAATGGACTTATGTTTCACATATGTAAGACGATGATCACTCCGTACGAGATTGCTAGCCTGATATTCGGAGGACCCCGAATTACTTGGCAAGTGGCTTATCACATCAATAGCAGGTCTCAAACCGTCTTAATGAAGTGCACCGACATACCAAATTTCTCAAACCAACCCTCCTAGGTCGAACGGTCCCGGCGTTCCGGCGTACCACGTTTGAGGGAGCCAACACCCATGCACGGGCTATATATCTCAAGTCCATTCGATCATGCAACGCGCGTCAAATTCATAAAACCAAACATTCGATTCATCCAACTCTATTTCCATTAGCACAATGTCCTAACTCAATGTTCATCAAACGAATGCTCCGAAGGCCATCAATATTTCGAGGCAGCATGCCGCATTCAATAGTTATTCGATATTCTTCGACTCGTGCATTCGATGGACGCCTCGATTCAATATTTTCATGTTCTATGCCTTAGTGTTCAATGTTCTCCTACTCGTGTATTTGATACATGTTTCGACACGATCTTTCAATGTGCTAGACTTATGTTCATTCCCTCCGAATCGTGCACTGAGGCACGCCTTGATAGAGTATTGAATGATTCTACAGCTCGTGTACTGAGGCACTCGCGCCGATATAGTCTTTCGGTGTTCTATCCTGTAATTTGTGCGCGGTGGTACGAACGACTCGTGCACTAAGGCACTCGTCGATACAGTTATCCCATGTTCTTATGGCTTGCGCACCGAGGAGCTCGCCGTTGCAGTATTTCAATGTTCATTGGCGACTTGTACATTTGATGTACGTTTCAATTCAATTGTTCTATCTAGTATTCTACACGCACTACGATTTCTCTCAATCGAGCCACGTTCGATGATTCGATAGGTTAACTTAGCATAGAACGGTACATTTTAATTAGGCATGACGGAGTAGGAAAGAAGGGTCAAAGTTCTCCCACCTTATGCCGATACGTCTTGTCGTTTCGTCGAGCCGATGCGGCTCGATTTCATAACTTTGTTGCACGACCAATTCTTCTGACTTAGCCATTCGAGCACTTCATGTTCCGTTGAACTACCCAACTGAATCGGCCTACCGTGCCCATGTTTCAGTTCGTTGCGAGGCGATATTTGGTTCTGCGAACATCTTTGCAAATAAGGCATAAGATCGACCTCTTATAATTCAGCGGAAAAGCTTAGCCTGCACACGAAACCAACTAAAAATCAATACTTGTTCCAATTGGACTTATGCTTTGCAATGCTTCGATTTATAGATCTTCGAACCGACTCGATGCTTTCTCTTTCTGGCCAACGTAACTCTTGCATTGATTAGACTCGATGCTTTTCACAGGTCAACGTAACTCTTCGAGTCAACGACTCAGCATAATGCACCGTGCGGAGCGGGACATTACATAATATACCACTCAAAACAAGGTTCGTCCTCGAACCGTAACCAACACTCAATCCAAGTGTTTCTCTAGATCGTTTCACGATCTTGTCCCACTAGCTGTTTCGTTTCAAACATTTGTGCAAGCTTTCATTAACATACCATAGTCTTTACCGCTGCTCAATTTGAATTCAATATACAACTTGGTTTGGATCGTACACATATTTTAGGCGTCCCACCAATATATGTATTTCAGCCAAGCCCAGTGGTAGGCAATTGGAACAAAGCTAACATGTAAATTTTCAATCCTCAAATACTTGTCATCTCGTACTCTCGATCGGACTTATTCTCTAGTGACCGTTCTCACAATTCTATCATATATGCATATTCAATATATAAGTGATCATCCAACAAAAGTCACAACATGCGATGCAATTCAAAATCGCATTTCTCATTTCGTTTCGCTCCGACCATCAATTCTATGCGTTGCGTCAAGCTGTTGTGCATCCGATCACGAGGAGTCTTCGCAACGCCTTGCGTTCGAAGTCGCTGTCCAACAATTCCTGAAGCCTCACTTTCAACTCATATCGATACGATTTTCCTTTAGTTGACTTGTAAATGCATCAACGTTCAGGGACTACTCCCGTTAGGCAACTTTACCAAGACATCGTGCTTAAATTCTTCCGACGCAACTTTTAAATTAATGTTGCACAAAGCCACAATCTATCTGACACAGTTCAATTCGAGTCGACGATGCTCAAAGACAACAAGCGTTTTAACACAAAGGTCTACGACGCATCTTATGTTTGATTCCTATCGAGTAGAAAATTTCTAGCCAAATTTCCAACTCGTCCGTCTTGCAACATCGAATATGAATTCGATTCATGCAAGCTCAATTGTTAGGTGAACCCAAATTCAACGACACAACTGGAAAGTCAATTCTCTAATCGCTCGCTCTCGTGCATAGCACGATTCTCGAAATCGCCTATCCATATTACCAAGTTTGTTTTTGAAATTTTCATTTCGATCGTCAACCAACATAATCATTCAAGCATTTCATCCGACCAATTCTCAAAATCCGACTATAAAATTCTCAGCCGAATCCGTTCCATCAATTTCCGAAAAAATTATTCGATCGCCTAGACTTATCATCAACATGCACAACATCATATTTGTTCTCGATGCAATTCCATATGCGACATCGTATAGGTCATCTTATGAGTCTGCAACATTCATTTTGATTTGACGGTCAAGTCTTCTAGGGTCAGCTGCTCCGAAGCTACGCTCGATAATTTAGGATAATTAACGAATGACAGTTATTACGAACCATGCTATATCTTATTTCAGAGTCAAATCACGTTCCGACGATTTTTATGGGACTACCCAAATTCGGACAATCTTTTCTATCTGCGCAATGGCGCAACTATCCTCCGAATAATTCATGCACTACGATCGATGATTCGAAAATTCACGAAACATCTACTCGTATCGAGTTCGAGTCTACCTATGGTAAACACTCGAGAGGCTATACGCATCGAAACAATCGTCGATGACTTTTTAGTCTCGCCTGATCAATCACAAAGTTTTACGATCAACCAGTTCGACATTCTCGTATTGCTATTTACAAAAATCTCGATATTGTAGGCCCGCTCCGTTTTCTATTCTTACATCGTACTTACGTTTTCTTGCGTATCAATTTCGATAGCGCGGGGGTCGACTTTGAATCTATATCAACGTCAACTTAACTCGCGTCGCATACATCCAAGTCCACAACAAACTTTCCTATACGCATCATATCGTTTCCTGACTCGCCGCATTCCGCAATATTTCTATCGCGTAACCGAGTTACGATTATCCAACATCGAACCCTCGAGTTATACGATCATGCCCTCAAGTTTCACACGTTTTAGTCGTACTCGAATGAGTTTCGTCGCAACATAACCCACTATCTTCGTAGGCCCGATTATCCGCATCAAACAACTTTTCATCGAGTCGCAGTTCGCGCGATCCAATTACAGTTTGCATTAACCAACATTTTCATCGAGTTCGCAATTCGTGCGTTCCGACTACATTTCACATCGACCAACATTTGCATCGAGCTCGCAAGTCGTGCGACCCGATTATAGCTTCGAGTTTCCTATCCGACCAATCCGACTATTGCCTCAAGGCATAATCGTTAATCTCAGTCGTCCGATCGACTTATAAATTTTCGTCCGACGTATCGTTCATTTATACAAGTCCACGTCTTATCGTTCTAACCGATTATTGAAGAGCACTTGCATCAACATGCCGTCATACAAATTTTCAATCGAGTTTCGGTACTATCTCGTCCATTGCGGACAAACCTTTCGTAATTCACACAACGTGTCGATGTAATCCATCGCACAAGTGGTATTGCATATACCACTCAGAAATCGAGTCATTCATCGCATAGATGGTATGTCATATACCACTCAGAAATCGAGTCATTTCTCTCGCATCATACTCGGTATGAATCAACAATCTATTCGGAGTCGCTATTCCGCGGTGATCATGCCGATCACAACCGTATCTTTCGATAAAATTAAAATTCGACACAACTCGGCCAATGTATACAATTCGTCAACTCATGTTCGGCGCATAACCGAACCGATTTGTTCCTATCGATTTACGATTTTTAGTTCCATTCGTTGCATCTCGTGCAATATTTCATTACCGACATTCAAAGCCGATACTCGAATCCGTTCAACACATTCGATATCAACTTTCATTTTTTATTGCAACGCATTATTCACAATCAACTCGTTGCAATTGATGTAACATCCTACGATTTTTATTATACCGATGCAACTAACATTTCTCATATCGACTGTTGCATCAAAACAACAAACATCTCAATTCACATTTCACAACAACAAACATTTTACGGCTCGTTGCACTCAATGCAACAAACGTTTTACAAAGTCTTTCAAGTTTCAATAGCCCAAATGATTTTGCCAGATTGGCTTACAACACTCAAGTCTCTCTTGCCCATAAAGGATTTTATCGTTCCATACATCATGTCTTCTATATCTCGGCCGCATCATCTTGTCGCAAGTCCGAACGTTAATGCGGTCGCACGCCTCAAAACGCAATGATATTCCATGCCTCAGCGCGTTCAAGCGAAGCTCTGCCACGATCAATCCATTTCCTGCATCATACAAGCAATCTGGTAGAGGATCAGTACTAATCCTCTTGCGTAATGATCAGACCCACTTTACTAAACCGACATTAAGTAATTATATGAATCATGCAGCTTAACTTATGATCTTTCTACCTTTGCCTTAGAATCGGTTTCATGGCATATTATAAGCAGTAAAACATGTATTTTATGGCAAACATGTTATCATTATTGGAGTAAGCAAATAGGCAACATATAGCAATTTCGTGTTGTTTCGTGGCGACTTGTTACCAACATTGACACACTCACCCTTGCACCGATGCAAGGTGAATACGCCTACCATCTTTTCCTGTCATGTTATAAGTGATCTTTGTGCAGGATCTCTGTGTGCCTACACTATTCAGCCCACCTACCCCTATCTATATGAAGGTCATTGACATTCCAAGCCAGAATGGACTTATGTTTCACATATGTAAGACGGTGATCACTCCGTATGAGATTATTAGCCCGATATCCGGAAGACCCCGAATTACTTGGTAAGTGGCTTATCACATCAATAGCATGTCGCAAATTTCTTAATAAAGTGTACCAACATACCAAATTTCTCAAACCATTCCTCCTAGGCCGAACGGTCCCGGCGTCCCGACGTACAACGTTCGAGGGAGCCAACACCTTTGCACGGGATATATATCTCAAGTCCATTCGACCATGCAACGTGATGGAACTGGGGATTCCCAGAACGCTTCCTTTGGTGTGCGTATTGATCGATAGAAAGTTAAACAGATCTAATACGTGTTCTAACCCTTCATAGGCGGAAACTAGGGTTCACGAATTATACCTGCGGCGGAAAGGAGACAAGTAATTCCTGGCAATCTCGAGCGGACGACCCCAAGATCTTCTGCACGTATTCCTTCCTCGAGTTGGATGTCGTGTGGACGACGATCTCCCAACCTTTTCTTTTCCTTGGCAGCCCTCTCTTTCTCTCCTTACGTGAATCACGAATTTAGAGAATGTTTCAGATTTCTGATCGGTAATATGGCGGCCAGAGAATAGAGGATATATATAGGCTACGACAGGGACCATGAGGAGAAATTAGGGTTAGGCCTCCTAACGGATCTGGATATCCCGTGTTCAGCCCGAACACACAATCCAGGCCCATTAACAATAGCTCGGTCCACTAATGAGCTATTGTTGCACTACCTCCCTAATTCCAAATTATGTTTGTGGGCTCCTTTTATTATATGCTCGTTTGGCTCCCCATGTTAAGATATCGTATGTCCGTCGATCAAATTAAGTTACTGACAACTATATTGATTCGACATCTTTTATCCTTAAGTTATACCGCTCAACTTTATTTGTCATGTCAGATATAATCTACCTGCAGGGTTTACATGACAATCCTTATGAGCTCCTTAAGGGGACATCATCAACCCGATGTATCGGGACATGGATTCCATTTATAATCAACAGCCCATCATACATACAATGTTATTACCCAATTCATAGAGGTTGTTGATCCATAATGAATCTCACTCTTTTATGAGTCAAAATAATGCACACTGCATATACATGTCCGTTATTATATCCGGGTTAAGAGCACAAGCATCCATAATAACAGAGGTGTTTGTTCTCTTATGTAGTCAGTACAAAGAGAACAACCTCAAGTAGTCATGTTCAATACACACAAAGTGTACTAGTGTAAACCTATAGTCAAGATAGACTAATACCAGATTACACTACAACCTTTCCAATAGATTGTCCAAGTCCATCTAGGTTGTGAACTATTTATATACTCCATAGCGAACTGATAATATGATCTTCTGTGTGACACCACACACCATATTATCTACAATATAGAATATCAGACATTTGCATTAACACTTGCAACAAATACAATATGCAAACACTTGCCCATATGATTCTCATTCAAAATTTAAGGAAATAAGGTTACTAAAAAAGTGATGCTTTTAGTATATAACCCTAACAATCTCCCACTTATACTCAAAACATTGCTTTTCAGTATACTGTTACAAATCTTCCACTTATACTTAAAGCCATGCTGCTACACATCTGACTCTCATTCCCTCAACATGACTATCAAAAGCCTTAGCTGGTAAGCTCTTTGTAAAGGGATCAGCTAGGTTGTCGGCTGATGCTATCTTGATCACAGCAACTTTTCCTTTCTTTACGAAATCTCGTATCAGGTGATACTTGCGCTCAATGTGTTTGCCAGTCTTATGGGCTCGTGGTTCCTTCGAGTTTGCAACTGCACCACTATTATCACAATAAAGTGTAATAAACTTAGGCAAACTAGGTACCACATCCAAGTCCAACAGAAAGTTTATGAGCCAAACCGCTTCTTTGGCTGCCTCAGAGGCTGCCACATACTCGGCTTCCATGGTGGAATCATCAATACATTTTTGCTTGATACTCCTCCACACAATGGCTCCACCTCCCAAAGTAAACATATAACCTGAGGTAGATTTCCTGGAATCCCTATCTGACTGAAAATTTGAGTCTGTATACCCCAAGGGAACTAAACTATCTGCCTGGTAAACTAGCATATACTCTTTAGTCCTTTTCAGGTACTTCAAAATATGCTTTACGGCAGTCCAGTGCTCTTGTCCTGGGTTAGACTGATATCTGCTGACCATGCCTACAGCAAAGCAGATGTCTGGTCTCGTACATAGCATTGCATACATTAAGCTTCCTACTGCTGAAGCATAAGGAACTGCCTTCATGTTCTCTATCTCTTTAGGTGTCCTCGGACACTGCTCCTTTGATAGAGCAATTCCATGTCTAAAAGGTAAGAAACCTTTCTTAGAATTTTGCATACTAAAACGAGTTAGTACAGTATCGATATAGGAAGCTTGGGATAAGCTCAACATCCTTTTCTTGCGATCTCGTAGAACTTTGATCCCAAGGATGTGACCTACTTCTCCCAAGTCCTTCATATCAAACTGTTTGGATAACCATACCCTTACATCAGATAACACCTTCACATTGTTTCCAATGAGCAAGATGTTATCCACATAAAGTACTAGGAACACCACCACGTTTCCGTCACACTTTCTGTATACACATGATTCATCCTGACATTGATCAAATCCATAGGATTTTATCACGTGATCAAAACATATGTTCCAAGATCTGGAAGCTTGCTTAAGTCCATAAATGGACTTCTTGAGCTTACAAACAAGATGCTCCTGGCTCTTTTTAATGAACCCGTCTGGTTGCTTCATATAGATGTCTTCCTCAAGACTTCCATTAAGGAAAGCTGTCTTGACATCCATTTGCCAAATCTCATAATTGAGATGAGCTGCAATAGATAAAAGAATCCGGATAGACTTAAGCATGGCTACAGGAGAAAAGGTTTCCTCATAATCGATACCCTCTCTTTGAGTAAAACCTTTTGCTACAAGCCGAGCTTTAAAGGTTTCAACCTTACCGTCTGATCCTCTTTTTCTCTTATAGACCCACTTGCATCCAATGGCTTTTACACCAACGGGTGGTTCTACAAGCTCTCAGACCTGATTAGAATCCATACATTCTATTTCAGATATCATTGCTTTTTGCCAAGACTCTGCATCTTTATCTTGGAGTGCTTCATTATAGGTACAGGGATCATAATCTTGTTCCTCAGGGACGAAGTCTGACGACTCTCCCAAGAACATATATCTATCAGGTTGTATCACAACCCTCCCACTACGACGAGGCACTATCGGTTGTGGTGTAACATTTGTGACACGTTGTGCAGTTATTTGTGGTTCATCCTCTTGTACTGTTGGTACTGAAGTACTTGGTGTCTCACGTCTCAGTTCTTCTAGAACAACTCTACTTATGGGTTTATGGTTCATCACATAGTCTTCCTCTAAGAATCGGGCATTGGTGCTAACAATGACCTTCTGATCCTTAGGACTATAAAATAAATCTCCTTTCGTTCCTCTTGGATAGCCTACAAACAAGCGTACTTCTGTACGAGATTCTAACTTATCTGCTTTCCCATTCAGCACATGTGCTGGACTATCCCAAATGCGAACATGTTTCAGACTAGGCTTACGCCCAATCCACAGCTCTGTGGGAGTAAGAGGTACTGACTTAGAAGGAACCAAGTTCAAAATATAAGCTGCAGTCTCTAAGGCATATCCCCAAAACGAATCTGACAAATCCGAATAACTCATCATTGATCTAACCATCTCCATAAGAGTTCTATTCCTTCTTTCGGCTACACCATTCTGCTGGGGCGTTCTAGGTGCAGTCAATTGGGATGCAATCCCAGCCTCTGATAAATAATCCCTAAACTCTCCAAAGAGGTACTCGCCACCACGATCTGATCGTAATGACTTGATACATTTTTCATGACGTTTTTTCCGTTTCAGCCTTGTACTCTTTGAATTTCTCAAAGCACTCAGACTTACGGCGCATCGAATAAATGTATCCATACCTTGAATAATCGTTAATAAATGTGACAAAATATTCAAAGCCACATCTAGCTTGGATAGTCATGGGTCCACACAAATCAGAATGAACCAATTCCAACACATCTTTGGTCCTATACCCCTTTGCCGTAAAAGGCCTTTTGGTCATTTTACCTTCCAAGCGGGATTCACAGAGTGGTAGTGCCTCCACTTCCAATGAACTCAAAGGTCCATCTTCAACCAGTCTTTGAATCCTTCTTAGGTTAATATGCCCCAATCGCAAGTGCCAAAGATATGCTTGGTTCATACAAGAAGGTTCTTTTCTCTTATTTAAGTTAGATGACATATTATTCATTTCCATAAGTTGTATTATGGGCGAAATAGGATTAATGACATACAAATTATCAACCAATGCACCAGAACAGATAAAATGTTTATTCTTTCTAATAACAATATTGTCATTAAAATAAACTGAATATCCATCCTTAACTAACATAGAAACAGAAATTAAATTCCTTCTAAGTGAAGGTGCATAAAGACAATCTCTCAATGTCAAAGACTTATTTCTACCAAAAGATAAAGTAACATCTCCTAATGCAACGACCGATACTTTTGTAGCATCACCCATGAACAAGCATATCTCTCCATCACTGAGCCGTCTGGTTTCCTGGAACCCCTGCAATGTATTGCAGACATGATTAGTGGCTCCTGTATCTACACACCAGGTGCCGGTAGATAACACCGCTAAACATGTTTCAACTACTAGTAAATGAGATATACCTTCTTTGTTCCCTTGTTTGAGAAGTGGACAATCAATCTTCTAATGTCCCGACCCTTTGCACTTGAAACATTTGCCTTTCGGCTTTTTCACCGCGCCTTGAGGTCCCATGCCCTTCTTTGCTGAGTTTGCCTGTTTCTGAATGTTATTCTTCTTACCGCCTTTTGGCTTAGAAGTAGAAGCCTTTTCAGAAACAAAAATATGACCACTCTGCCTAAAGAGAGATTCAGCATCCTGTAGCTCTTTTGCAAGTTCTGCCAAACTATACAACCTTTTGTTCATGTTGTAATTAAGGCAGAAATTGTCAAAACTTTTAGGCAGAATCCCGAGAATGATATCGACCTGGGATTCTCCATCGATTTCAGCTCCAAGGATCTCCATCTCATTCAGATGACCCATCATCTTGAGAACATGATCCCTTACTGGTGTACCCTCAGCCATTTTGGTATTCATCAAACATTTCATAGCAAACTGCCTAGCTGTTCTACTATGATGTCCGAAGAGTTCCTTGAGGTTATACATCATGTCATAAGCAGTGGCCATGGCCTGATGCTGATGTTGCAGTACATTTGACATAGATGCCAGAATGTAACACCGCGCCATCTCATCTGCCTTTTTCCACTTCTTATAAGCCTCTTTGATCTCTTCATCAGAGTTAGCATCAAGCTTAGGTGGGCATTCCTCAACAAGTACATATTTGTACTCCTCAGCAGTCAGAACAATATCCAAATTACGTTTCCAGTCAATATAATTAGGTCCAGTAAGTTTATTTTCTTTAAGAATCACCATAAGTGGACTGAAAGAACCCATTTTTGAAATCCTGAGAATCACATAAATAAAATTATGTAGGGCAAAAAAAAAACTTTTTGAATTAACTAAATATTGATTCCCTCAAAACAATAATAAGAAATTCACCAACACCTTGAACACCATGAATTTAGCATGCCACGATAGTGTGGACGTATACAAATTCAACTTTGTTCAAGTAGGTTTTTCTTATTAATTTTACTATCATGTCAACATAACTTCATGACAAATAAAATTAATATGCTGGTCTTGCTCTGGTCATACAAATAATAGCAGTGACTCCGATGGGGAGGATACCATTATTTGTATCTAAGTGTATACCATTACTTAATACTAAGTCCATTACCTTGTAATGAGTTTCTTCAGATGGAGAAGTGAACACATACTAGGTAACTTTCTACAATTATCCCTAAGGAAGTTTGTACTGGTGATCCATAATTATACTCATCCGATATGGAGGAAAGCACTAAAGCCAACACGCAAGTATAATTACATCACCTACAAACCAGTAATGGAGACCATAGGATTTATACTAAATAAAAATCCTCTCCCACTTAGTTATTTAACAATGAGGGTTTTTCTACTAGTTGATATTATGTCCATGTTGTCCATTATTAATGTAGGCTTGATTTTTCAAAAAAAAAAACCACAATAATAAACATGCATAATCAGAAAAAGCAAAATGACAAAAATAAGATAAAATATCCAACTATTATGGTCATCTTTGCTGCTCCGTCCTCAACTATCTGAATCCAAAATCTGGCGCTGCGCAGATCTATTCGGGGTTCGACCTGCCCGGTCAGGTCGCGGGGTTCGGGGCAGCGCCTCAATTTTTTTTTTTTAGGTTTTGGCTGTCGATTCCTTCATCGAAAAATATATGTCTGCCTCTGGACTGCTTAAAACCAGCATCTCGTCCGACGTCAGAAACAGCCACCACCGCCATCACGATTGATCAAAAATAATTAAAATTACATCAATCCTATGCCTCCCGAAGGAGTTCACACATAATCTAGATTGCAAAATTAAAATAATAAGCACGATCAACCCTCGTGATTTTAATTACATCCACAGCAACAACAACAACATCCACGACATGTCCGTGGTTTAAACAACACAATCAAAAACATGCATTGAACCATAATAGTTGGATCTAAGATGCCTGCAAAACCGAGTTAGAACAGATCTACATCCACCGACTATTACACGGCGCAGATTTTATTGGACAACATGGACGTATCAATCAATACGTAGATCCAAAGTGGCTCTGATACCAATTGATGGAACTGGGGATTCCCAGGACCCTTCCTTTGGTGTGCGTATTGATCGATAGAAAGTTAAACAGATCTAATACATGTTCTAACCCTTCATAGGCGGAAACTAGGGTTCACGAATTATACCTGCGGCGGAAAGGAGACAAGTAATTCCTGGCAATCTCGAGCGGACGACCCCAAGATCTTCTGCACGTATTCCTTCCTCGAGTTGGATGTCGTGTGGGCGACGATCTCCCAACCTTTTCTTCTCCGTGGCAGCCATCTCTTTCTCTCCTTACGTGAATCACGAATTTAGAGAAAGTTTCAGATTTCTGATCGGTAATATAGCGGCCAGAGAATAGAGGATATATATAGGCTACGGTAGGGACCATGAGGAGAAATTAGGGTTAGGCCTCCTAACGGATCTGGATATCCCGTGTTCAGCCCGAACACACAATCCAGGCCCAATAACAATAGCTCGGTCCACTAATGAGCTATTGTTGCACTACCTCCCTAATCCCAAATTATGTTTGTGGGCTCCTTTTATTATATGCTCGTTTGGCTCCCCATGTTAAGATATCGTATGTCCGTCGATCAAATTAAGTTACTGACAACTATATTGATTCGACGTCTTTTATCCTTAAGTAGTACCGCTCAACTTTATTTGTCATGTCGGATATAATCCACCTGCAGGGTTTACATGACAATCCTTCTGAGCTCCTTAAGGGGACATCATCAACCCGATGTATCGGGACATGGATTCCATTTATAATCAACAGCCCATCATACATACAATGTTATTACCCAATTCATAGAGGTTGTTGATCCATAATGAATCTCACTCTTTTATGAGTCAAAATAATGCACACTGCATATACATGTCCGTTATTATATCCGGGTTAAGAGCACAAGCATCCATAATAACAGAGGTGTTTGTTCTCTTATGTAGTCAGTACAAAGAGAACAACCTCAAGTGGTCCTGTTCAATACACACAAAGTGTACTAGTGTAAACCTATAGTCAAGATAGACTAATACCAGATTACACTACAACCTTTCCAATCGATTGTCCAAGTCCATCTAGGTTGTGAACTATTTATATACTCCATAGGGAACTGATAATATGATCTTCTGTGTGACACCACACACCATATTATCTACAATATAGAATATCAGACATTTGTATTAACACTTGCAACAAATACAATATGTAAACACTTGCCCATATGACTCTCATTCAAAATTTAAGGAAATAAGGTTACTAAAAAAGTGATGCTTTTAGTATATAACCCTAACACAACGCGCGTCAAATTCATACAACCAACCCATCGGTTCATCCAACTCTATTTCCATTGGCACAATGTCCCAACTCAATGTTCATCAAACAAACGATCTGAAGGCCATGAACATTTCGAGGCAGCGTGCCGCATTCAATAGTTATTCGATATCCTTCGACTCGTGCATTTGATGCACACCTCGATTCAGTATTTCCATGTTCTATGCCTTGGTGTTCAATGTTCTCCTACTCATGCATTTGATGCATGTCTCGACACGATCTTTCAATGTACTAGACTTATGTTCATTCCCTTTGACTCGTGCACTGAGGTATGCCTCGATAGAGTATTCAATGATTTTACAGCTCGTGCACTGAGGCACTCGCGTCGATATAGTCTTTCGATGTTCTAGTCCTCTAATTCGTGCACGAAAGTACAACGACTAATGGACTAAGGCACTGCCGATACAGTTATCCCATGTTCTTATGGCTTGCGTACCGAGGTGCTCGTCATTGCGGTATTTCAATATTCATTGGCGACTCGTACATTTGATGTACGTTTCAATTCAATTATTCTATCTAGTGTTCGACATCACTACGATTTCTCTCAATCAAGCCACGTCCGAGGACTCGATAGATTAACTTAGCATACAACGGTACATTTTAATTAGACATGGCAGAGTAGGAAAGAAGGGTCAAAATCCTCCAACCTTATGCCGATATGTCTTGTCGTTTCGCCGAGCCGATGCGGCTCGATTTCATAACTTTGTTGCACGACCAATTCTTCTGATTTATGGTCATTTGAGCATTTCGTGCTCCGTTGAACTACCCAACCGATTCGGCCTACTGTGCCCATGTCTCAGTTCGTTGCGAGGCGATGTTTTGGTTCTGCGGACACCATTGCAAATAAGGCACACGATCTCTCTCTTATAATTCAGCGTAAAAGCTTAGCCTGCACGCGAAACCAACTAAAGATCAATACTTGTTCGAATCGGACTTATGCTTCGCATCGCTTTGATTTATAGATTTTCAAACTGACTCGATGCTTTCTCTTTCGGGCCAACGTAACCGTTGCATTGATTAGACTCAATGCATTCTTTGGGTCAACGTAATTCTTCGAGTCAACGACTCAGCATAATGCACCGTGCGGAGCAGGGCATTACAAAGACAAGAAACCTATTAGATCGAGTTGTTTTGATTGGTTGAAGGAAAATCAACAAGCCCCTTTTTAAATGGTTGACATCATGGTAGTCAAAGACGTGCCTCGGACGCGCCTCCCAGAGAGGCGCAGCATTTGCGTCTCGCACCTCACTAAGCGACGCGCCTTTCTCCGAGCGCACCTAGGGCGCGCTTAGGCGTGCCCTTCTGCAAGGTGCAACTAAGAAAATGCGTGCCTAGGCGCACCTTATGGTTTTTTAATATATATGCAAACGATATTGAGGCATGGAAATAATCCTTACCTCATACAAGTGAGATGTAGATAGCCCTTTCTACGGTTGCCAAAGTTAATTATAGTTGAACTAAAATAACTAAAATTTGCTAAATACGTGGTAGGGAGAATATAAACCAGGGCCGGCCCTGGCCCATGGCGGCGAGGGCGACCGCTAAGGGCCCTATGGAATATGTAGGCCCAAGAAAGTTAATTTAAGCATATATATATATATATATATATATATATATATATATATATATATATATATATATAATCTTGTATCGAAAATAGAACTAATATATAAAATGACCATTTTTTAAAACAAAACAATTGTGGTGTAGTGGTTATTATGTTATACTTGCACACTAGAGGTCCTAGGTTCAATTCTTGGTTGTAATAGTTTTTTAATTTACTTTTATTTCAGTTTTTAAATTTTTTAATATTATATATGAGCTCAATTTTGAAAGTTTGTCTAGGGCCTCCATGAACTCGGGGCCGGCCCTGATACAAACTCTTGTTATTTCTGCTAACTGCTACCGCTATTACTGCTCTGCTAGTTCACTTGGTTATATTTTAACATGTTTTTGTTGGTTTTAATATGTTATTTGATTTTATTTCTTACATTACTATTTATGTATGTTATTATTATTTATTATTCTTGTGTCTCGTTTCGCTCGGACGTGCGACTGTGCGCCTTGCACTTCGGACGATATGGATCCTTTGCGCATTGAGTGTGCCTTGCGCCTTTGCGTACCTTGGTTGGCATTTGTGCACAGTTGGTTGACCCTTTTAAAAAAACGCAATTTGTGCACAAATGACAGTGTAGGGTAGCATTATATGTTTGTTTTTCTTTTGTTGTCTGCGCTCACAGTGGCATAAGCAAGTAAAACTTTGGCTTGCTTGACACAATACACAGAACCCAATCCAGGATAGAGGCTTTGTTGTTGTTGTTATGTTCTCCACAGACATTAATAGTAACTAGTCTTATTCACGTGAAACGTACCAAAAAGAAAAAATAATAATTATATGATATTATTAAAAAAATAGATAGGAATTTAACTTATATTAAAATAGTTTAAGTATGATTTTAATATATTTTAATCAAATTTGTTATAGATATGTTATTAGAACTTTGGATATATGTTTAGATAATAGCATGTAGTTAGTTTAAATATGATTTGAATATTGAATATATTTTAATTTGGATTTGTTATAGATATGTTTATAGGATTTTGAATATATGCTGAGGTACTTAGAAGGATTTTAGGATTTTTTTACGTGAGGGATACACATACGGTGGTAGTTAGAAGGAGTTTAGAATTTTTTTTAATTAAGATATACATACGGCTTAGACTGCTTATTTTCAACTGTTTTCAATCCTCTTTATAATAGTAAAGATTTTAATTATATTTCTTCTCCAAACTATTTTGAAACAACCAACATGAATACTTGAAGTTGGGATGTTGCTATGATGATTTGGTCCTTTTGTCCATGCAGGACATGCCATAAAACAAGTATACTTGGGTATATTGTGTGCCCTTTTAGAAAGCAAAGTATAAATACTAAAAAAAAATTGTTAGGGCACTGCTGATTTCCTACCAGTACATATGCGTCTTACTACTTCTTAAAGCCAATTACTACTTGCTGTTTAAAGCTATCGTGATGTCCCACTGGGAATGACACCAAAGCCGTTTTAAGGCATTTCTCTTGGAAAATGGGGCCAATGCACTTCCTCTGTAATCTAAGCTTTTGTAGGATTCTAATCAGTTGTATCATGCATTTTTATAATCATAAATCACTTTGTTTAATAAATTGTTTTTATGATAAAATCTAAGTATTATTACCTCTCTAAATGCAGGTATGACAAGTATTACCAGACTCCTCGAGTGTGGCTCACTGGATATGATGAGGTTATGCCTCTTTAAACTAAATATTTATAGAGTACATGTGAACTCTTGTTTAGAACAAGATGATGTGTATTAGATTGACTTTTATTATTTCCTTTCTCGTAGTCTCGTAGCGAAATACCAACTATGGAATTGTAGTACTTGGAGGTCCACTTAATGAAAGTAACCTTTTAACACATTAAACTGGAGAAAAGTGCCCTAGGAATGACTTCTTCACCCAAATTATCTATCTACTGTATTTTTTTTTTAGTAATACTTATACTTTTAGTAGATTTTTCAATTATGATTCGCTATCTAGAACCAATAAAAACATTTAGGAAAAGGTTTTTCTTTGTGTTGTTGTTGATGATGTTGTATTTGCTGGTTACCTATGAACAAAACGAGCAGGTCTTATTCAAATAGTACATCCGGTAATTTTTTATATCGTCCTTTTTCTTCATTTTGAGTGATAAACTATTCTTGCTTTAGTAAATTTTCAGTCAACATGCTGGTTTTAAGAAAGCAATAAGCAATGGTGCGTGGAGACTGGGTTTAAGTAAAAAAAATTCTGATGTATGAACACGGACATGATATGATGAAGACATTGTAGAATGAATATGATAAACGATTCTGATGTGCTCGTATATGTTTTGGCTTGTGAATGTTGTGTATATAGTGGCGTGATAATGATTTGGTGTGTGCTTCCCAGGTGAAATTAATTCACAAATGGAAGTAAATTCAAGTTTCTAAATTTTGAACCATACAAATACGTATGCCGTTTCTATTAGGTTTTGAGCATGCTTTACCGAAACCTGCTAAAGAATTAGCTATCAACATATTATGACCAATTATGGTCAATATTGGGCCTTAATAGTAACATTTCAACTGGTATAGGGCAAGTTGTGGTCGGTACAAAGATGAGAAGGGCCAAAACTGATGGATCTCTTGCCGTGATACCCAAAAAGGAGAGAAGCAAAAGAGGAGGAAATTTACTAGGCAAGATCCACCAGTCTCTTCCATGTACCAGTGAGTCTCCCTCAACGAGACGGCAAGGGCACCAAAAACCTAACCTAGTCTCCCTCAACGAGACGGCAAGGGCACCAAAAACCTAACCTTTCCTATGTTTTTTACGAAAGATGACACTAGACGACTGGAAAATAAGAATAGAAGGGTAAAACTTATATAGTGGATGCTCTCTTCGGAATCTATTTCGGTATAACCGTTTTATCAACCAATATAAATGTTTCAAAGGAAACTCGATACGGTTTACCCAACCGGTCCAAAAACGGTAATCGAACCATTCATGACCATATACCAACCGATATATTAGGTATATCAGACATATTGGGCAATAAGCAATTTTCATTACGCACACTATCCATGGTTTGTTACATGTTAATAGGAATTACTTATCCGATTAATCACAATTACGTAGCCACTTGAATTTTTTATTAATTGGCTTCCTTGTAATCAAATAAGCGACATATTACTTAGCCTACTAATCGTCCATTTATAATTTTCTAACAATTATATCGAAGCATATGTTGGTTTGAGCTTCCATTAACACAAACAAAAAATCTAATTGCAACAGCAATTTTCTCTCTCAAGAGAGAAAAAGAAGCGAAGTTTCCTTCTACATCGAGTCGGCAACGATTGTGGCACTTACGTCGTCTTTTCTCTTTCTACTTAACACAATTGACTTTTAAGTTGATCAATTATTATACTTTAGGGATAATTATTAGATATATATGTGTATATATATTAATTTTTCTCCTTAAAACAATCGTCTTAAGTTCAATTGTTATGATTATCTATGGATAGTTATTAGATATATATTAATGCTTTGATACTTGTTAGATACCATATATGATACGAACTATTATTCTATCTCCATTGGGTCTTATCTTCTGATATGTCCAATATATCATCCGGTATCTGCTTTCCGATATGGGGATCTTCCGAGTCCTGACCTGTATGGGGCCGGTATCCAGAAACCTTGAGTAGATGAGTTTGTTCTGACTAACAGACCAAAATAACGATCTCTTTGATTCCTTATAGATCCCTTCATACTTCACTATATATATATATATATATATATATATATATATATATATATATATATATATATATATGAAAATGGCGGCTGCGGGAGAATCCGGAAACCCTAGCTCTGCTAGGGCATCGCCAAACCGAGGTGTGGAGGCGGCCAACCGCCCCCCGGACCGGGGCAAAGGCAGGGGCGGTCGGTGGCGACCGGCAGGAGGCGGTCGGCGGCGGCCGGCCGCCGGAGACGGGCGCTGGAGCGCTGCGGACGGACCGGGGAGGTCCGGCGACCCTCCCCCGGGGACGGGCGGCTGCCGGCGACCCCCCCCCAGGCGGGGGGGGGGGGGTTGGCCGGGGCGGGCTGCGGACGGTGGGCACGGTTTCGGCGGGGTGTTCGACGGCGATGGCCTTCGGGGGCTCCCCGATGGTGTTCACCGCCCAAAGAACATCGTCGGGATTGGAGGATGAGGAGGGGGCTTGGACTACGGTCCAGAATCGGAGGGTTAGACGAGGAGGAGGGCAACGATCGCAGATCCCTGAGGCAAGGAGAGGCACAGCTTATACGCAGGGATCGGACAGGAGGGCGGGGATAGCCAGGAGAACGGGTCCAACGGGGGGTCAGGCTCACTCGGTGGAACGGGGGGGACAAGCCAGGATTGCGTGGCGGCCTCGTGCGAAGGGGTCGACGGGGACGGCTGTCCCAGGTATCGGGGGAAGCGCGACTGCTGCGAACATTCCACCTCGGAGTTCGGGCTCGCGGCCTGTATCCTGGGCAGATGCATGCAAGGTGGGGGTCGCCAAGACGCCGGCATTGATGGAGTACGTTGCACCTATGGCGATTGGGGGTGAGCTTTGCGCCGACTTTCCGGCCGACGAAGTGGCGAAGGTGACGGCATTCTAGGAGAACACGTTAGTGCTATATGTGTTGGGGAGCAAGCCCTTCTACGGGCAGATCCGCGGATATGCGGACAGAGTCTGGCGGCCGAAGGGGAGCATGGAGTTCTTCTCCAAGGAAAACGGCTTCTACTTCGTTAAATTTGGGTTGGCAGAAGATGTGACTCGGATACTCCAGGGAGGGCCATGGACGTTTGACGGCCGCCTCATTATCCTGAAGCAATGGACCCCCGACTTGAGGTGTGAGAAGGAGGTGCTCAATGCGGTGCCTGTGTGGGTTCGGTTTCCTGAGTTCCCGGTTCGCTTCTGGAGTGTCCCCCTTCTTATGAGACTTGCCAGCCTCATTGGCAAGCCGATTAAGGCGGATGATGCCACCGCTTTCAGGTCTAGACTGATGTATGCACGGGTATTTGTGGAGATTGATGCCAGGTTGGACCTGCCTGAGCAGTTGAAGTACAGGACACCTTCTGGCCAGTTCGCTATGCAGAAGGTGGAGTATGAGTGGGTTCCCCCCAGATGTCCGGCATGTGCCTGCTTTGGGCACCTCCCGAGTGCTTGCAGACGGGAAGGAGCTGCTGAGGTGGTGACGGAGGAGGTAGTGCAGGAGGCAGGTGGTGCTGATGACCCCCTGTTGTGGACCAGGTGGGCTTGATGGAGGATGAGATGGAGGCAGACACTCCTTCCATCTCT
Organism: Iris pallida; assembly: GCA_029216955.1. Lineage (NCBI taxonomy): Eukaryota > Viridiplantae > Streptophyta > Magnoliopsida > Asparagales > Iridaceae > Iris > Iris pallida. The sequence continues at coordinate 8,095,508 of JANAVB010028000.1, read as the reverse complement.
GGGGAATATAAGGGGTCTCCGACGGAGGATCTTGCTGGAGCGATGGTTGAGTATATGGGGACGAGGACCATGACCACCAGGAGTATGGGGCAGGAGGACAGGCGACAGGGAGATAAAGACGCGCTAGCACTTCAGGTGTACAGTCGGAAGCGCCAGGCTACGGAGTCGCATAGTGAGGACAGCGGACAGGGTGGGACGGAGAGAGTGTGGAAGGTCAATCCTAAATGGGTGGCAGTCCTTGCACAGCCTCCCCCACAGAGGGACCCACACGGAGATGAGGATACCAGAGATATGGAGGTTGCACTCTCCCCGGGTGCCCCTCCAGAGGATGTTCAGGGGACCCCACCCGCGGTTTAGATGTCGGCCCTTGCCTGGAATGTCCGGGGGGGTGTTCTCTGGGGAGATGGAGGGAGATTAGTGAGGTGCTGAGGAAGGAAAAGTGTGAAATCTCGATCTTACTAGAGACTAAGATCAGGGGGACGAAAACTCTGACCCGTAGAACTCCTACGGACTGGGTCCAGCTTCACAACCTTGGTCTCTGTGATATGGCGAGGATCTGGGTTAGATGGAATGGAGCTAGTTGGGAGGGTGAGGAGGTTTTCATGTCTGACCAGCTTGTGGCTATCTCCTTCACCAACAAGGGTGGGTTCCGTTTCTTACTTGGTGCCGTCTACGGGCACAACGACAGGAGGCGGCGGGAGACCTTGTGGCAGGACATCATCAGGCTGAGTTCTTTAGCGATGCATCGTCATCTCCCCCTACTTATTATGGGAGACTTCAATGCTACGCTATACAGGGGAGAGAAGCTGGGGGGGCGGCCGGTCCCGGACCAGATCCTTTCAGATTTTCAGTCCTGCTTGCTCCAGTCCGGGCTCAGGGATCTGGAGAGGATAGGGCACATATGGACTTGGCACAACAAGGCGGTGGTGAGCAGGGTGGCATGCCAGCTGGATCGTGCTTTGGGGAACAGTGATTGGTTCCGCCTATTCCCCTCCTCTGTGGCTGAGGGGCTCCCTGCGGGGACCAGTGACCACTCGCCGATCCTGGTGCGCTTCGTGGAGAGTCCCAGCTGGAGAGCCCGTCCGTTCCGGTATGACAACAGTTGGTTCCTATCGGCTGGTTATGAGGAGACTGTGGCGGGAGGTCTTGGCCAGGTGGCGGTCGGCACTGCCCAGTTTTGTATGGTTCACAGGCTGAAGAAGACCAAACGCGCCATCAGAGACTGGGTGAGGACTCTTCCCCGGACTTCCTTACAGGAGAAGGAGGCGGAGTTGAGAGACCTGCAGTCAGAGCTGCAGGGCGACATGATGAGTGGGGAGATGGCGGCTAGAGAGAAGACGTTGGCTGCAGAGGTCAACACCTTGCGGCTTCAGCAGGAGATTAGTGCGGCCCAACGGGCCAAATGCTCCTGGCTCAAGGATGGGGATCACTGCACCAAATTCTTCTATGATGTCATCCGGGCTCGACAGCACCGGAACCGTATTCAGAGACTGATTGGCAGGGACGGACGTCTTGTGACCGACCAGGTTGCCATCCAGGAGGAGGCTGTCCGGTTCTACTCTGAGCTCTATCATCAGACGGACTATCCTTCGGTTTTCCCGCAGCTGATTACGAAGACGTTGATTACGGAGTACGGCAATAGTCTTCTTATGGCCCCTATCCGGATGGCGGAGGTGGAGGCGATTGTGATGCAGGCTGATGCTTCCAAGGCTCCTGGGCCGGATGGGTTCTCCAGTGGCTTCTACAAGCGCCATTGGGGTATCCTCAAGGTCCAGGTCCTTGAGGCTGTTCAGGAGTTCTTTGATACGGGCAAGCTCCTGAAGGAGCTGAACCACACCTTCCTGACGCTAGTGCCCAAGAAGGAGGGGACGACTTCTCTTGCTGACTTTCGACCGATTGCTTGCTGTAATTATTTGTATAAAATAATTACTCATCTTATATGCAGGAGGATGGAGGATGCTATGCAGGGCCTGGTTTCTCGGAATCAGGCGGCCTTCATCAAGGGGCGGTCTATTGCGGAGCATAGCCTACTGGCTCATGAGCTGATTCGGGAGTTCCACAAGCCTGGAGGGATGAAGGCCTGTGTGAAGCTCGACCTGAGGAAAGCCTACGACACCGTCAACAGGGACTTCCTATGTCATTTGATGGGTGCGATGGGCTTCTCCGAGACTTGGGTGGATAGAGTCAGAGAGTGCATCACCTCTCCTACTTTCTCGGTCCTCATTCAGGGTATCCCTTACGGGTTCTTCGGCAGCAGCAGGGGGCTTCGCCAGGGGGATCCGCTTTCCCCCTACCTATTCACCCTTGTGATGGAGTATTTCACCTGTTTGATGGACATCGCGGTGCATCGGGAGAGGATTGTACCGATATACAGCAGGGTCTCTCCGGTGGTCTCCCATCTCATATATGCAGATGACCTATTGGTCTTGTTGAGGCCTTCCATGCGAGGGATGAGGGAGCTAGCGGCAGTGATGGAAGAGTTCGGACAGCTATCGGACCTTCGGTTAAACAGGGACAAGAGCAAAGTTTACTTCAGCAACTCTTGCACTTTGAAGGAGGAGCGGGCCCTGGAGCTTGGGGTGGAAAAGGGGGACCTCCCGGTGAAATATCTGGGGGTGCCCCTTTCCGTCAACTACGCGAAGGACCGTGATTGTCAGAGTCTGGTGGATTTTGCACAGAGGAGGGTTGAGGGCTGGCAGGCGGCTGGCCTATCGTTTGGAGGGCGTATTGAGCTGGTTCGATCGGTTATTTCTGCTATTGCTCTGTTCTGGCTCCAATCGATTATGGTCCCTTTGGCTACTATCAGAAAGATTGAGGGCATATGTGCCAAGTTCATTTGGCATGGGGGGATTCATGCCATCTCTTGGGAGCAGCTCTGTCGGCCCAGGAAGGAGGGAGGTGTGGGTCTGCGATCCCTTGTTTCTGTCAGGGAGGCGGCGGGGATCAAGCTGGCGTGGAGGTTCCTTCAGGGTGATTCTCTATGGTCGGCCTGGATGACTAGTCGGTATCTCCGGGGCAGGAACTTCTGGGTATGTGAAATTGACAACAACTACTCTGTGTCTTTCAAGCATATCCTGAGGAACCGTCCTGTTCTTCGGACGGCTATGCGGAGGAGGATGAGGGAGGGAGGGGAGACGGACCTATGGCTCGATCCGTGGATATCAGGTCAGTCTCTCCTGGAGATTCTGGGTCTCCAGAGGGACGGCGTGGCATACATAGGTCTGACTTGTAGGCACATCATCCGTGGTGGAGTCTGGAGCATCTGGGCAGAGCAGAGCCGGAGACACTTAGGAGGGGTTGGAAGGGAGCGTGACTTCAGAGAAATCCTTAAGTGGATTGGTGATTGCAGAGGCAAGGAGCAGAGCTGGGCCAGGCGTGCTAGATTGAGACTTGCTGCTTCAGTTTGGCATGTCTGGAGGGAGAGGAACCGGCGCTTTTATGAGGGACTGTCCACCCCACTGGTGGGCATCCTTCATAACATTGAGTCGGATGTACTAGTAATGTTCCCCTGAGTTGGGATTGTATCTCTATGTTGTAACCTTATTGAGATGATTGTGGAATAAAATTTACCCTTTTTCCAAAAATATATATATATATATATATATATATATATATATTAAGTGTTATATTAGAGTTATTAGTTAACGGGCTTTAGTCCCACATTGCTTAGAATAATAGGAGAGGAGGCTAGCCTCTCCTATATATATGTAGTCTCTCAATAATAATAATCATCTCATTATTTCTATTCTACATGGTATCAGAGCCAAAACCCTAGCCGTCACCCCCCACTCTCTCTCCACAAAATCCTAATCTCCACAAAAAAAACCTAGCCGTCACCCCCCCCCCCCGGCTACTGCTGCCCGCCCTCCCCCCCTTTACGACTTGCTGCCCCCCCTCGACCTGCTGCTGCTGCCGCACCTCTCCCCCCCCCCTCTACGACCTGCTGCCCGCCCCCCCCCCCCCCCCCTCGGCCCCCTGTCAGCCCCCACCCGGTCTCCCCCCCCCCCCTCCACGACCTGCTGCCGGCCCTCCAGCCCTCCCCCGATGCCTCCAATCCCTAACCCTAACTCTAACCCTCTCCTTCCATCAGCCGTCACCCACTCCCTCCAAACCCTAGTTTAGTTTCTAAAAAAAAATCATTGTTGGGATTCTCATAGGAAACATATTTGTTGGAACCTCTGCCCATCAATGCTGAAAATTTAACAAAGAGCACACATATGGTTTGTTGTGCATGAATCTTTGTTTCTTTCCATGATCTTCACACCAGAATCTATCAGAGGTTACCATGGGTTATCTCTATGTCCTGGTTTGTGATCCACACACTGCTTTCTATGCGCGTGTGCCGATTCTGGCTTCGGTTTTAGCGCATTGGTATAGTTGCTGTGTTTATCAAGTAGAAAGAATATATCGACAGTCGAATTTCTGATAAATGATAGACTCTATGGCGAATAGCAGTGCCACATATACTAGTGTCAGCAACACACTTAGCGGGCACCAGCACGACGATTTCCTCCATTCGACTTGTCGATCGACGGTTGGAAGGACCAGAGGGCTACTCGACATGAAGAAAGAAGATCGAGAAGACACTTCGAGGAATGCGGTTGTCCAAACATCTGACTGACAACCCTCCAGCAGACGATGATCCCATCTTTTGAGCAATGGGAGACAGATGACAGTCGACTGTTTACACAGTTGATGAATTCCATGGAACCATCAATGGAAGACGTGGTTCAGAATACGGAATCCGTGAAGGAGTATGGAAAATGTTGGCGGCGACGTTTGATGGTAAACGCGATTTGTCTCGTATCTATGACTCGGTCGTTGGTGTGTACCGAGTAAATCAAGGAGACAAATCTCATAAAGACCATTTTCGGGCCTTTAAGGCTATGACAGATGAGGTCGACCGCGTATTACCCCTTACGTCGGATATTAATGAAGCACGGGCTCAACGTGAGCAGCTTCATGTCATGGTTTATCTCGTCTCTCTCCGTCCTGATGCGGACTCTGCTCGTTCTCAGATTATTGCTGGATCTGATGTACGGTCCCCGTTGGAAGCACACTATCGTGTCCTTCGGGCTGCCAAAGTCGTTGAGACCACTCCGGGTGATACTCATGTCGATCGTTCTGCTCTCGGGGCCGCTCGTACGGGATTTCGTGGTGGTCGTGGCGACCGACAGGGTGACCGTAATGCTGGTCGTGATGGAGGACGGGGCAATGGCGGTCGTGATGGAGGAAGACCGCGCACATGCTTTAACTGTGGTCAGCTTGGCCATTCTTATTGGCAATGCACTAAATCACATACGGCTAATATCACCACTGATGTCTCTGATGATGGGTCCGATCTATTCAGATGACTTCGGACTCATATACAGAGTTTTTTGATTTCCATGCTCAACGTCGGGGTGAAACATCCACGTCTGGTTCCACAGCCGGATACTCAGCCGCGTGTATAGTGAAACCCAAGCAATGGGTAATTGACTCTGGTGCATCCTCTCACATGACTGGTGACGCAGGTATGATACATGATTATGTACATGTACCTCGTGCTTCTGGCATTACTATTGTCAATGGCGGTTCCCTGACAGTCCGAGGCCGTGGAAGTGCCAATCTTTCTTCCGGACTGTCACTCAATTCTTTTCTGCTTACTCTTGGAAACCCGTTCAGTTTAATTTCTATTAGTCAAATTACTCGTAAACTACATTGCTCGGTAACATTTTATTTTTTTCTTGATGGTTGTATTTTTTAGGACCTGAAAACTGGAAAGACTATCGGTAAGGGGCATGTGGCTGGAGGCTTGTACCTGTTTGACACAACTCCTTCTGTTGTTTGTGCCGGCATGAAACTCGATATTGTCGAGTTACATTGTCGGTTAGGCCATCCATCTTCCCAAGCTCTCCAGAAAATGTACCCATTTTTAGATATTTTCTCTTCTTTTTATTGTGAGCCATGTAGTTTAGCTAAGCATCATCGGGTTCCTTATCTGGTGAGTCCAAATAAAATTGCTTCCGCTCCTTTTGAGTTGGTGCATTATGATATATGGGAACCTTGTCCGACTGACTCTGTAATGGATTTTAAGTACTTTGTTACTTTTGTCGATGATTACTCAAGTGTCACTTTTGTTTATTTGATGAAAAATTGCTCTGAATTGTTTAACATCTGGTGCAACTTTCATGCTGAAATAAAAACACAATTTGGTCTTCCAATCAAAAAATTTCGGAGTGACAATGACCGTGAGTATTTATCTCGTAATCTCGATAAACATCTGGCCTCAATGGCATCATCCACCAAACATCTTGTGCGTACACACCACAACAAAATGGTGTAGCCGAACAAAAGAATCGTCATTTATTGAAAACAACATGTGCTCTTATGTTTCAAGCACGTACTCCCAAGCGATTTTGGTCGGATGCGGTTCTTATTGCTTGTTATCTTATTAACCGCATGCCATCGTCTGTTTTCAATGGTAGCTCTCCCTTTTCTAGGCTTTTTTCTGGACGAGAACCATTTTCTCTGTCTTTCCGCATCTTTGGCTGCTTATGCTATATTCGGGATACCCGACAAACCATTTCTAAATTAGATCCTAAGGCAATACAATGTATTTTTCTTGGGTATCCTAAAGATCAGAAAGGGTATCGGTGTTTCTCCCGTCTTAATGCGATATTTTTTTCACTCGGAATGTTACCTTTGTAGAAACCGAATTTCCACCATTCCCACAATCAACGGGTCCGGCTCCTCTGGTCTATCTAGAAGAGGATTTTTTTTGTTATTTCCTCCTCAAACACAACAGCTTCCCATACGGGTGCCCTCCCTTACCGAGCCAATCTCCCAGGCAGATGGTCCACATTCACCGATTCAGCCATTGCTGACATCGCCCACAGAATCCTCCTCCTCTGGTTCTACCAGCAGCTCCGGCTCCAATGAGTTGCCTCCATCTGTTCCACCAGCAGCTCCACCAGTTCCGCCAGCAGCTCCGGCGGTTCCGCCTGCAGAACGTCCTCGTCGTGCCTGTCGTGATCATCCCTTATATGTTGACAGCTACAAAGGACTTACCAGTCACACTCAGTCTCTGGTGGCTACTATTGATGGGATTCAGATCCCCAAGACCGCCGAGGAGGGTCTCCGACAACCTGGTTGGCGTGCTTCTATGAACGAGAAGATGAAAGCTCTCCAAGAAAATCATACTTGGGACTTAGTTGACTTACCTACTGGTAAACAGGCAATCGGCTGCAAATGGGTGTTCACGATTAAGGTAAAACCGGATGGCACTCTTGATCGACTGAAGGCTCGTCTGGTGGTCAAAGGATACTGTCAAACCTATGGTGAGGATTACTTTGAGACATTCTCTTCTGTGACCAAAATGACATCCGTTCGTATCCTCATGGCCTTGGCCATTCGATATGACTGGCGTTACTTCAGCTGGATATAAAGAATGCTTTTCTCTACGGGAATCTTGATGAAGAGGTATATGTGATGCAACCTCCCGGGTTCTTTGCAAGGGAGGGTAAAGTGTGTCATCTGAGGAAGGCCCTCTATGGTCTGAAACAATCACCTCGTGTATGATTTGGTCGATTTACACATGTTGTTACTCAATTTGACATGTGTCAATCAAAGAAGGACCATTCAATCTTCTATCGACACACATCTGCTGGAAGAATACTCCTTGGTGTTTACGTTGATGATATTGTAATCACGGGAGATGACAGCCAGGGTATTTCAAGTCTTAAAAAGTTTCTTGGAGAATAATTTCAAACCAAGGATATGGGATCCTTGAACTATTTCTTGGGCATTGAGGTCACACGGGATAAACGGGACATTGTAATGTCTCAAAAAAAGTATGTGCTGGACATACTAAATGATGCAGGTATAATGCAAGCAAATGGAGCAACCTCACCTATGGATCCAGGGGCGAAGTTACTTCCAGACGAAGGGGTCCTGATGACCAATCCAGATCAGTATCGTCGAGTAGTTGAAAAACTCAACTACTTGGCGGTTATGACGCGTCCGGACATTTCTTTTGTAGTGAGTGTTGCAAATAGATTTATGGCTTCTCCAAGAATTTCATACTGACAGACAGTTCTCAGGATTTTGTGTTATCTAGTAAAGAATCCAGAAAAAGGAATTCGAATGAAGAATAATGGACACACTCGCATTGAGTGTTTTACTGATGCTGACTGGGGAGCAAGCCTGACAGATAGACGGTCTACATCTGGCTACTCAGTATTTATTGGCAGAAATCTAGTGTCATGGAAGAACAAGAAACAAAGTGTGATAGCACGCTCAAGCTCAGAAGCAAAATATCGAGCTATTGCTCATGGCACGTCAGAGATATTATTAATGAAGCATCTCCTACAAGAATTGGGAGAAGACGCAGGGTCTCAAGTGGCAGATCTATGGTGTGATAACCAGTCTACTATTCACATTACCACCAACCCAGTATTTTATGAACGGACGAAGCATATTGACATTCATTTTGTTCGTGATGAATATACAACGGGAATGATAAAGTTTCAACATGTGAGGACCAGCGACCAGATAGCTGATATCTTAACAAAGCCTCTTCTGGGTCCTCGGGTTCAATTTTTATGTAACAAGCTGGGCATGATTGACATCTATGCTCTAGCTTGAGGGAGGGTGTTAAGTGTTATATTAGAGTTATTAGTTAATGAGCTTTAGTCCCACATTACTTAGAATAATAGGAGAGGAGGCTAGGCCTCTCCTATATATATGTAGTCTCTCATCAATAATAATCATCTCATTATTTCTATTCTACAATATATATATATATATATATATATATATATATATATATAGTGATAAACTCCAAAGATTCAAAAAAGGTGTTTGGTACGACTTGCTGGTTTCTTTGGTCTATTGACACACATTTTTATTGAGGGGGAACTGGAGTCATGCTGTTGTGATGAGATTACTTATATATCCATGTGGAATATTGAGCTATTGACTGTGTTAATGGGATGCATGCTAGTTGTAGTGTTTGCATAATTACTACATAGAACTGGATTCTGCATCTTGTTTACTGATCTTATTAAATCTTTTGCAGTCAAGGATGCCATTGCAACCAGAACTAGTACTTGAAGATGTTAGCCAAGACCATGCACACAAAACGGTAAAATATATGTACTTATTTTAATGTTTCAATGTGGCTTTAGAACTTGAACAAATTGGTTACTTATACAGAAATTATTATACAGAAATTACTGATCTGCCTATGGCCCTCTCTCCCAAGTTTCATATCACGGATTATCCTCTGTCACACAAACATGAACCCACCACAACTTACTTGGAGGATGTTCGTGGAGAATAATTTATTGCGTAATGCATTTATTTACATTTAACAACTTAAGTTTCTATGAATGTGACAATTTTACTTATTTTGGATTCGTCAAAATTGTATGTTATCCCTATAGCTGACCTTATCATTTACCTTTCCATCTACTCTGCCCTGTTTGGAACTTCGAGCGATGCTCATTTGTTCATGAGCATAACCTGTTAGTCCAAAATAGGTTGGCAGCTTTCAAGAATTCATGGAAAATTCTCTTGCTTATAGCTCCGGGAGGTAGAATTTGGACATCAGCTCGAAGCCTTGAAGTTGATGAAAAATCTTGCATGACAATAATGGGAGTTCAGTTTTGATGGTATTCCTGAGAATCAATTGGGGATAAGATGACCGATAATTATCACAGATGGTTTTGTGACTTTTGTCATGTGTAACATAGACCTGGTTAGGAGCATCAAGATGCTAGTTAAATGAGATGCTAGAACTAGGGGTAGATCTAAATGAACTTTGATCAAGACTGTAAAGAGGATGCAGTTTTTGTTGAGGGGCTGTTTGGTTCGAAGAAGTAGGGAGAAAGTTGGGAGAACTCAAGGAACTTTTGCCTCTATCCCTTGGTTCGGTTGTTTGGCAGGAAGTAGAGAAGTAAGTGTGTGTGTGTGTTTGGGGGGGGGGGGGGGGGGGGGGGGGTGACCATATCCTGAATTCATGGGTGGGTGTTCCCCCACAACGTCAACATTATTTTCTTGGGTTCCTATTCACATTTCCGCTCAAAAAGAGCATGAATTTGGAGAAACTTGGGAGAAGAATTGCCTGTGGGCTTATGAGTTCTTACACCCAGATAAGAAGTAGCATGGGACCCGAAGAAGTAGAAATGGGCCCCACAACCAACTTTCACTTTATTTATTTAACTTCTAACTCCTCCCCCCAAACACACACACACACACAAAACCCACCCGCCAAGCTTTTTTGGAACCAAAAAACCTCCAACATTATATAGTACACTGCCCTTAAAAGGGCTTAGTGGAAGAAAAAACTCAAATAGTTGACAATTTTCTTTTGGAATAAAAACTGTTATTGTAGTATTTGTTATCAATATTGTTTTACTTATAACTATGCGAAGGGTGTACGCGACAATGTGGATGATCCTACCATACATCACGATTTCTAGTTAATGTTAATAGATGAAGAACCATACAGTTTGAACATTTACAAGTCATTATCAAGTGGATCCATTTTAACGATTTTTCAACAATAAGAAAAAAATAAAGAAGCATAACCATTTTCAGGTTAATGATCTTCATATCATATAAACACATGTTCATTTTAGGGCATGGTGATCATTATTAATGGTATTGGTTGCCAAAGCCACCCCTTATTTAACTTAGGTAAGGTATTACCTCATTTCTCTAAATCTAATATTTACAAGCTGCATATATCTATAAAAGTTTTCGCTAAAATGTTTTAGAACTCTCCCGGTGCATCTCTTTGATTGTGTGACTATGGCTCTGGCTTCTTAAGATTGTTTTACTTATTTACCTATATTTCCTCAAGCTAAATGTTGTGACACATGACAATCCTCATGAAGAGAGTAATACTAGGTGGCTCTCCTTTTATCTCATTGCGCCATCTTATATAAAATTCTAGATATTTTTCTTGTGATTGTGTATTCTCATCCTGCGAAATATTTGTATGACAAGCTACTTATCATAATTGCCAAATATACAGGTTACAATTGAAGATCATCCTCATTTGCCTGGGAAGCACGCATCCGTACATCCCTGTCGACATGGCGCTGTGATGAAAAAAATCATTGATGTTCTGATGTCGCGTGGAGTTGAGCCGGAAGTTGATAAGTATTGTTCTTCAGCTTATATACTATATAACTGCAACATGGACATTGTTCTCATGGAACCTAAAAGTCGATTATGTTTTCTTGTACTTTCTTTCATGAAGATGCTACAGATTTTTTACTCCTGCAAGGAAATGAATGGATCGAAGGCTATGCATCTTTTAATATATTTTCACTTTTTAGAATAATTTTTTTTCTTCAATTTAATCTGATTTGTTTCCTCTCCATTTTCATAGTCCAGATTTGTTATTTGGTAGGTTCTTGAGTTAGTTTTTTTCCTAAAGTTTGTCTCCACTTCTTGTAGGTACCTTTTCTTGTTCTTGAAATTTATGGCCTCAGTGATTCCAACAATTGAGTATGACTACACCATGGAGTTTGATCTTGGTAGCTCCAGCCACTGATTTCAAGGAGGTATGCCAACTTCAATGTTCCATTAATCATTTCTGATTATCAAGTGTAAGCATGCTGATTGTGTATATCATGAAGAGCTGATGAACTAGTCAAGAATGACTGTTATGTTTGCCATGAATGGACGCCTTTGAGCTCTTACAGACATCACTAGATTAAAACAAGTCTCAGAATCGACTAATATATTGTTTAGGAGTGATAGAATCTTAAATGAAATAGCTGCTTAGACTAAGGTTTAGACCAAAATAAACATGGATTGGGGCAGTAAAATGGGACATGTTGGTTGCCAAGATAGAAGAAAAGATGGCAGTTTATAGAGCTTAGAGGATGACAAGGTTAATGTAACTGACACCGAAGATTTGGGTTGAAGATTACAGTTGGCTAAAGACTGTCATGTGAGACCTAAGACTTTAAATCCTAAAAAAACATTGAGTTGTGCCCCTATGGGGCAGTGAGCACATACATACTACGAGTGATAACCTAGGAGAGGCACAATTACTCCAAAGTTGGTGCTGTATCATATCACGCTATGTTTTACTAGGCGCTAGGCGAGTCAAGGCGACATCCCACCCGTCTCGCCTAGGTGCCTGCCCAGGATACAACTACTATTTTGTAGAAATCTTTGCAGTTATGTATATTACTGTTATTACAATAAACAATATAACATGAACATCCACCATGGTAGTCAAAGGCGCGCCTAAGGCGTGCCACGCATAAAGGCGCAACAGCTGCGCCTCGAACTTCACTAGACGAGGCACCTTTCTTCGGACGCACCAGAGCACGCCTAAGGCGTGTTTTAGCGAGGCGCAACCATGAAAAGGCGTGCCTTATGATTTTTTTTTTTTATGTATATGCATAAAACTTTGAGGCATAAAAATAACCCTTATCTCATACATGTGAGAGGAAGATAACCATTTCCATGGTTGCCAAAGTTGGTTACAGTTGAAATAGATAAAACTAAAATTTAATAAAAACGTGGTAGGAAGAATACAAACTCTTGTTAGTTTTGTTGACAACTACTATTATTACTGCTCTGCTAGTTCACTTGGTTATGTTAAATTTTTGTTGATTTTAACATATTATTTGGTTTTATTTCTTACATTACTTATTTATTTATTTAAGTATATTTTTATTATTTGTTATTTTTGCGTCTCGCTTCGCTCGGGAGCGCGCCTTAAATGTGCCTTACGCCTCAGGCGATATGGACCCTTTGTGCTTCCAGTGCGTCTTGCGCCTTTGTCTACCTTGACATCCACCAATGGACACAACAACATAGCCTTAACATGAACAGAACATAAATGAAAACTAAAGAGAGGGAAGGTATACAAGAATTCGAATAATGAAAGCAAAACAAAAAGAGAAAGTTGAATAAAAGAAAATGTTTATGTTAATATAAGAAGCAACAAAAGCATAAAAGTAAGCAATAAGCAATATAGTAAGCATAACATAGATTTATCCATGGTCGACCCTAGACGTCCGTCTTTAAATTTCTCTGGTCGACCCTAGGCGCCCATTGCCTCACACAGTGGATTTTTCCACAGGTCAAGGAGAGCTCCCCTCAACCTGCACGCCTAGGCCGCGTAGGTGTCACCTGGGACAACATAGATATCATGTATATGTTGGATACATATTGGACATTGCAAGACATCAAAATACACTAGGGTGTGTGTGCATAAATCAGTGCCATATCCGTATCGTTGTGTCCTTATTGCGTCATATTTGTTGTCATGCACATGTTAGGTCGAAGGACAAGAAAAACTTTCATATGGTAATTTATGATATATTGTATTATTTTAACATCTGGCTATCTTTGTCAAAGAAATTTAATTGTTCTCATGCATGATCGTATTGATGTTAAATTATGTTTGTTGCTGCACCACTAAAGGGCCTATAAGGAGGCCATTGGAGAATCAGGGATTAAGAGGAGCTCTAGAGGCAAAAGAGGGAAAAGAAGGTTAGGCAGGTCAAGACATAGTAGGATGGTAAAGATTATGGATCAAGCATCAAGGAGGTTCTAGGTTGGATCGGTTTAATTTGTGACTGTATACTTTCCTTTCTTTTCCCTAATGTTAGTTATACCATCATAAAAAGGAAACCTGAAGTTAGTAGCGTGGCAAGCCTGCCACATATTACATTTAAAGAGTTCAAGGTCTTTAATACGTAACTAAAACCGTTCAGTTGTATTTCTGTGCAAGGAAAGGTGCTTGCACGTATGGTTTGTGAAGCATAATTTCCATGCATAAAGCAGTTTCATAAAACCAATTTGGTAAATGGGAGCACAACTAACAACCAAGAGAAACTTGGTTATGTTCTTCAAATCACTATCCATACGGGAGCCAGGAACGTAATTTGTATTAATATGTAGTGCGTAAGTGAATTGTTGCAAAAAATGCTTGAGCTTACAACTATTACTGGCATGTTGACATTGTAAAACTTCAACATGACAATATGGATCTATATGGCTGTTACTCGAGTAAAACCATCCATAGAAATGACCTGCTGTACTATGCTGGGATAGCCAGCTGAGTTTTGTTGTTCATGGTGACCAGAAAACATTTAAAGAATACTGAAACAGGTTTTATTGAAAGAATTAGACACACTCGAGTTGAGGGTTATATAATAGGATGTTGAGCCTCGAAGGTTAAAGCATTATTTGGACTTGCTGATAGGATTTTGCCTGGTTTTTTCTTGATTTAGTTTTTTTTTTTTTTTCCCTTCTCTTTTTTGAATGCAGGTTGAAAGTACAAGGGAACTCCGCCGCATGAGGAAAAGCAAGCTCAAGTGAAGCCTTCTACATTGTCATTCAAACCATGGTTGCCATTGTACATACATGGAGTGCATGTATTCCACTTGAATGAAGTATCTGCAACGCATTTTGTAGATTCCCGATGCTTGCTGGCTGTTTGTGAATGAATATATATAAGTGGTGTTTGTTTCCTGACATTTAACATTTATTAAAATGATGGGCAGTGGCATATGCAGCCGCATTCTCTTTCTCAAGTCAGCACTTGAAGTATGCTCTTCTTTTCTGTGATCTACATCTTTCTCAATTCAACTGGGATCTACATCTGTTTCTTGAACTAAGTATACGCTTGGCTATAAAAATAAGAAAACAAATGCAAATGTGAATATCCGGAAGAAAAAAAAAAAGAATTTGTTTAGAAAATTTGAGAACATTAACATTGCCATGAGGCCATGAGGGGAGATGATGAGGCTGGTGGCTGCCATGTTAATACTTTTGTCTCAGAATCTTGCATTACTATTTATCCATATTATTAAAATATCCATGGACAAACCAACAGCTGTTCTGATCCAACACGTAGACGTGTCCGTGTCCACATGATCCCTACTTCCCGCCCCCATGCACGTGTCCGCAAGGGCTAGAAATTCGAACTGGCGGGATGGGATAGGATGGGTTAGGCTAGGTATAGAGTGAGTGACTCATGAAAACAAAACATAAAAAACTATTTTTTTTTTTCAGAGTTGGCTGGAGCCCACCACAACCCCTAAGTGGTTCCGCCCTTGCGTGTCCTTTCTCTAATCCCCAAATGTCACTATAAATAGCAAATAATTCTAATTTATTGAACTTGTACATCAAAGTTATTGGATTGCATGCATCTTAGTTGTTTTTAAGAACCTAAACATAAAAATTGAAGGTCTACTAGTAACCTAGAGCTGTCAAGTGGGCCGGGCTGGGCCTCTCAGGTTCACACGTTATAGTGGGCTGGACCAGGCCTAAGGGTAAAAATGTGAGTCCAACCCGACACATGACCCATGGCACGTCGGACTTTGGGCCGGGTCGGGCCTGGACTGATACGTGACCCGCGGTACAAATACACATAAGATCTTGAGGAATACAAAGAACAAATTCGAAATTATTACTGTTGTATGTATGTAACAAGTAAAAGTTTCAATAGTGAAATTATTACTGATACCTAACCCATAGCATTTTCCTCTTATGGGTCGAGTCCAGGACTGCAAGTACGAATGCTCGTGAATGGGATTGCTAGTAGGAATGCTAGTAGGAAAATGCTAGTGAATGGGTAAGAGTCCAGGATTGCTACTAGGAATGCTAGAAGGAATGCTAGTGAATATTAATGCTAGTAGGAATATATGTAGCTGACTTGGGGAATGATCATAGTGAATATTAATGCTAGCATTATCCAAGTTTGGGACGTGATTGAACTACCCTACATCAGTAAAAGTACAGAAACTTCAAACTGGAAATTGCTGAGGAACCCAATTTCGGGATTGGTTTTTATGAAATACCCATCCGCATGATGTGTTTTATGAAATGCCCAGAATTATATATTTCCACGTTAAGTATTCCAAGATTCCCTTTAGATGCTCTGTATTTACAAAATTAATACCATAACTACCCCTCCGCACAAACTCAGATCTGGATTGCGATTCTCTTCTTCTTCTTCTTCTTCATCTTCTTCTTCTTCACGAGAGATCTGAATTTTATTGCTCTCATTTTCAACAGAGATCGCAAAGATCATTCGTAATTCACCATATTTTTTTCAGTCGAACTCCGATCATCGTTTATCTTCTTCTTCTTCTTCTTCTTCTTCTTCTTCTTCTTCTCCGACAATTAGGTCAATTATGGAGAGAATATCTTCTTCTTCTTTTCCATAAGAGTTAGCATCGTTTTGAAAGAAGAACGAAAACTCTTGAATCTTTATTCATGTCAAATTTCTTTCCACAAAACAAAAAAATAGGTTTCTGTCAACTGTTCTCCGTCGATATCGCACGAAGAATAGTCATTCTCCTGCATTTTTAACAAGGAGAATGCCATTCTCCGTGTTGAATGGCATTCTCCGTGTTTCTAACACGGAGAATGGCCATTCTCCTGTGTTTTAACATTTGAATGACCATTTTCCGTATCACTTAACACGGAGAATGTCATTCTCCGTGTTATTTAGCACGGAGAATGGTCATTCTCCGTGTAATTTAGAAACGGAGAATGCCATTCTCTGTACTAAATTACACGGAGAATGGTCATTCTCCTACGTTTTAACACTGGGAATAACCATTCTCCGTGTAAATTAACACGGAGAATGTCATTCTCCGTTTTAATTAAGACGAAGAATGTCATTCTCCGTTTTATTTAACACGGAG
This sequence comes from Iris pallida, assembly GCA_029216955.1. Classification (NCBI taxonomy): domain Eukaryota; kingdom Viridiplantae; phylum Streptophyta; class Magnoliopsida; order Asparagales; family Iridaceae; genus Iris; species Iris pallida. The sequence continues at coordinate 8,078,835 of JANAVB010028000.1, read as the reverse complement.
AATGACATTCTCCATGTTAATTTACACGGAGAATGGCATTCTCCGTGTTTCTAACACGGAGAATGGCCATTCTCCTGCATTTTAACATTGGAATGACCATTCTCCGTGCTAAATTACACGGAGAATGGACATTCTCCGTTTTATTTAATACGGAGAATGGCATTCTCCGTTTTATTTAACACGGAGAATGGCATTCTCCGTATTTCTAATACGGAGAATGGCCATTCTCCTGCGTTTTAACACTGTAATGACCATTCTTCGTGCTAAATTACACGGAGAATGGCCATTCTCCGTGTAAATTAAGACGGAGAATGACCATTCTCCGTGTAATTTAGCACGGAGAATGGCCATTCTCCGTGTAAATTAAGACGGAGAATGCCATTCTCCGTGTTACTAACACAGAGAATGACTATTCTCCGTGTAAATTAAGATGGAGAATGACATTCTCCGTGTTACTAACACAGAGAATGGCCACCCTCATGCGAAATTAACATTTTTCGTGTTCTAACACGGAGAATGATCATTCTCCTGCATTTTATGGTCAGTTGAAACTTTGAAGGGCCATAACTTTTGACTGGGAGGTCGAAACGAGGCCCCGTTTATCCCAAAACGAGCGTATCTTCGAGGAGCCTGAAAGTAACCGCTTTTCCGTTAGACGGCCTTCCGAAATTTTAGAATCGCAAAAAAATAATGTTTTGACCTCCGTTTTAACACTTTTGCCGTTTGTCTCGGTCTTTCTGAAATTTTCTGACGAGTTTTTGAAGATTTTTGAGGAGAAAACCTAGATTCGAAAGTGAGCAGCGTATGGAAGAAGATGAAGTATCGAAACGTTTTTTTAAGAGTAGTTTCGTGGGTGTTTTCAATAAATTAGAAGGAAGGGCAAAAAGGTCATTCGGAACCCTCTTTATATATTTTTTGCTAATTCTGGGCACGCGATGAAATTTTATAGCACGGTGGATTTTTCTTAAAACTTTTTCGTTTTTTGGGCATTTCATAAATTTCCCCAACTTCAAAAGCTGCATATGTATATATGAACCTATCTTAAGGGTCGGGCCGGACCTATTTTATGGACCAATATATGTGACTCAGCACGATCCAATATATTGGGTCGGACCAGCCTAGGCCTACTGGGTCGGTACATGGGATCATTTTTTTGGGGCGGGCTCGTGTCAGGCTGGGCCGGCCCGGCCCAATTGACAGGTCTATAGTAACCACACTAGTAGTGAACAATGAGCAAGAACAATTTTTTTTCTTTTCAAGATTCGATCTCGTAGCAATAATTGTCTTCATTTAAGTTTTCATCGCTTCTTTTTTTAATTATTGTTTATTTCTTGTATGATTCTCGTTGTCTCCAACTACTGACAAATGTTTCTCAAAAGTTATTTACAGAACAGTACTCACCTCACAGTCATATACATTAATTAAGGTTTTTTTCTAAGGGCACCACCTTTTTGCAAGGGGCTAGCCCAAAATAGTTCAAGAATATTACAAGTTTGCCATCAAATTTTTTTGCTAGGGGCTAGCCCAAGCAAACCTATAAATACCAATTTTTCTTTTTATTTTCTCTCTCCTTCTCTTTTCTTTTCTCCCTCAACTCTTTTCTTCACTCCTTCTTTTAGGTCAAAGAATTTAAATCCCAACTCTTTTCTTTTCTCCCTACATTTTTTCCAAATTGTTCTCTCCCTCTACTCTAGGTCATTGACTTCTCCAATTTATTGGTAAGTCATCGAACTAAAATATGTTTAATATTTTAAACAATAATTTCACATATAAAAGTTGAATTATGTGTTAAATGTAGAAAAATATTGAACATGGATCAACCGGGATCATCAAATGTTCTCGCCACGTCCGAAGAACACGTTTTCGCAACGTCCGAAGACAACTTTGATGCATCGGAAGCCCTCTTGGTAACTACATTTTAACTTGTCATCAGGTTAAAATTCGTGTTGTGACACAGAGGACTGCCAACACTCTGGCAGTCCAGATCATAGACTAGGACTACCATAGTGGTGGCAGTCCTTCACAAAAGAAGGACTGCCAGGACCCTGGCAGTATGTAGGACTGTCAGGGTCCTAGCAGTCCTTCTTTTGTGAAGGACTGCCACCACTCTGGCAGTCCTAGTCTATGAAACCTGAATGCAGGATTTTAGTCAGTAAAGGTGTTTGAAATTTATGAACACCAATTGCTGTACAAAAGACGGTCTTGCTATTAACACAATTTGCTATTTATGGACACCAATCTTATGCACGGTCCTAATCTATGAAACCTATTTGCTTTAGGATGTTGTCTAATTGTACTAACCTTTAAGTTTTATTGTAGGACTTGAGATCTTCTAATTTTGCGGTACCGGCTCCAATTGCAGTCAATGTAGCCCATTTATTCTGGACCGATCTATGTTTTGAATCAAGCGAGGGTGCGGTACATTGGTGTCGAGAAGTCAGACGGGAAAACAATATTGTTCTAGTGATATCCAGATCGGCCCAAAATCGACCGGGACGACAAACTGTGGTGGTTGGCTGTGAAAGAGGTGGTGTGTTCAGAACGCACAAGAAAAACACAGTTATCCAAAGTAAAGTTCCAAGAAGAAATGTTGGAACGAGAAAATGTGGTTGTCCATTCACGATACATATTAGAAACGAAGAAGAAGGAAAATGGACAGTAGAAGTGAAGAATAGAACCCACAACCATGAGATTGTCGAGACACTATTGGGTCATCCGTATGTCGGACGGTTGAACAATACGGAGAAGAAGATAGTCGAAGACTTGTCCACCCCCAGAGTTGCACCGAGACAAATATATTTCGTCATACGACATGAAGATGAGAAGAACATGTCTACAATGAAGTCAATATACAACGCCCTATCTTCTTCAAACGCTGTCCGGACAAAATCAAGAATGGCGATGCAAGAAGTGCTCAAGTTGCTTGCCGATAATCATTATGTTGAGTTCCATAGAAGACATCCCCAGAGTAATGAAGTATTATCAATCTTTTGGGCTCATCCCGATTGCACAAATTTGGCCAGGTCTTTTACCGACGTATTAGTCGTTGATTGCACGTACAAGACAAATAAGTTCAAGATGCCTCTCTTTCATGTTGTCGGGTTCACCTCTACTTGGAAAACATTTCCAGTGGCATTTTGCTTCATGAAGAGTGAGAAACTTGAAGACTACACATGGGCGTTGGAGAAACTGAAAACACTTTACACTGGTCATACAGAGCCGTCAGTATTTGTTACCGACAGAGAGTATGCCCTAATTAATTCTATTCGTATTATTTTTCCTCAAGCGGATACATTGCTATGCACTTGGCATGTCAATCATAATATTCAAGCCCAATGTAAGTTGAAGTTTCGGAAGGAGGATGGTAAAATCGACATGCAGATTTTTAACGAATTCTACAATGATTGGAATTGTGTGTGACGAGCCTCTACGATTGCCAGTTACGATGCCGCATGGAACTTGTTCAAGCAAAAGTGGGAGGCGAGGGAGCCGGCATGCATTTCTTACATCAAAGATACATGGCTTGAACCGCATAAAGAACAATTTGTCTTAGCATGGTCGAATATGGTGAAGCATTACGGCACGACAACTACCAACCGTGTCGAAGGAGCACACTCTTTTTGAAGAGGCACCTAAAATCATCTCTCGGCAACTTCGTCTCTGTTTGGCAAGCTATACATTTATCAGTAGACCGAACGGTGAATAAAATTAAGGCATCATTTGAGATGAGTTTGAATATAGTCAAGCATGAGCATAGAAAGGAAGTACTCTTAGATGCTTTAATGCGCGTGGTATCTCACAAGGCGTTGGCCTTAATAGCTGATGAGATTGAAATATCAAAGTTTGTCGGGCTTGATCCCGAGGTTTGCGGGTGTGTATATCGACATATACTGGGCCTCCCTTGTGCACATCAGATTAATGAATATCGTCGTGAATCCATTCCTATTCCAGTAGATGCTGTCGATTAACGTTGGAGGCAGTTGTCTATGATGCCCCTGGTGAAGACGGACGATGATTTCTTCTCTTTGCCACAAGTGAAACTTCTCCACGCAAGGTGGTGTGCCTCAGTAGGAGCGGAACGGATGTCCATTGAGCTTAAAATCCAAAAAATTGCATGTCCGATGACTACTAGAATGCATGAGCCGTCCGTTGTTTCCAATCCTAAAGGCAGACCTCAAACAAGATTGACTAGTTCACAGAAGAGAAGGCTGGAGTCGACTAAGAGAGATCTATCATCCTTTGAGCATGTTGAATGAAGCTTACAGCAACCTTCGCCTGCACGGAAGGGCAAGCTTGTCGTTCGCCGAAAAATGGAGAAAATGGACCTTCCAAGAGAAGATACTGTTGCAAGCCAAACAACGAGTTTGTATATTGACAAATTTTAACCTGCACTTCGAAGTTACATTTGGTCTATTGTCGATGTCCCCGGTGATGGCCATTGCAGATTTCATGCCCTTGCAAGGCATCTTGGTTATGTTGACAAAGACGGATGGAGACGGGTGAGGCAGGAGCTGTACAAGGAGTTAGAGACTCGTCTTCTATTCTACTTCCGCATCCTAAGCGAAGAAACTGGTACAAGTTTGTTGTTAAGTATCCCTTGCACCGACAGTGTTACCGGGACAGACCACTACATGTCAGTCCCGTCTGCCGGCTATTTATTTGCTAATAGGCACATGATACCTGTTGTACTTATCTCGCCAGATATTAACAATACATTCTTTCCGATGTGCGCTCCTCCGACGGACCACGAAGTGTCTAACCTATGTACTATAGGTCTGATCGGGGATCACTTCGTTATACTAAAGATGATCCCTCATTCTTCGATTCCTCCACCTTCAACAGTTTGGTACAAAAGAGCACCGGTCGAAGCCATCGCTTGGACCACACCTTTCGTTGATCAGATCAACCATTGTAAGAAGTTGTTGAAGATTGAGGAGCCAAGAGACTTACCTGCTGACCACTACGACGTCGAAATCGACTAAGTATAGATATATTTACAGTTTGACATTTTGTATATGGAGGACCACTTTTGTATACAGTGAAATATGAAGTCCACTAATATATATGGAGTAAATTTTGAGTTATATGTGTTTACCTGTGCCTTCCTGTGTTATATGTGCCTACCTGTGTGCTATCTGTATCATATGTGGTTACCTGTGTGCTACCTGTGTTATATGTGCTTACCTGTGTGTTATCTGTGTTATATGAGTGTACCTGTGTTATATGTGTTCACTGTCACAGCGTTTCAGTTTGAGAAACTCTGTCACAGAGTATCAGTATCAGGATTGCCACACCCATGGCAGTCCTACACTGAAGCAGGACTGCCAGGGTGATGGCAGTCCTAACTAAAACTTGCTGTTAGTTAGGACTGCCAGCTCTCTGGCAGTCCTAATTCAGTGTAGGACTGTCATGGGTGTGGCAGTCCTAACTCTAATACTCTGTGATGATTTTCATGTGTGAATCAAATCATCACAGAGGTTGATAGTTAGGACTGCCACACCCATGACAGTCCTACACTGAAGTAGGACTGCCAGGGTGCTGGCAGTCCTAACTAAAACTTGCTGTTACAGCAAGTTTTAGTTAGGATTGCCAGCTCCCTGGCAGTCCTACTTCAGTATAGGACTGCCATGTGGCAGTCCTAACTCTAATACTCTGTGATAATTTTCATGTGTGAATCAAATCATCACAGAGTATTAGAGTTAGGACTACCACACCCATGGCAGTCCTACACTGAAGTAGGACTGCTAGGGAGCTGGCAGTCCTAACTAAAACTTGCTGTTAGTTAGGATTGCCAGCTCTCTGGCAATCCTACTTCAGTGTAGGACTGCCATGGGTGTGGCAATCCTAACTCTAGTACTCTGTGATGATTTTCATGTGTGAATCAAATCATCACAGAGTTTGATAGTTAGAACTGCCACACCCATGGCAGTCCTACATTGAAGTAGGACTGCCAGGGAGCTGGCAGTCCTAACTAAAACTTGCTATAACAACAAGTTTTAGTTAGGACTACCATCACCCTGGCAGTCCTACTTCATTGTAGGACTGCGATGGGTGTGGCAGTCCTAACTATGAAACTCTGTGATGATTTGATTGTGTGAATCAAATTGTCACAGAGTTTGATAGTTAGGACTGCCACCCCATTGGCAGTCCTACACGGAAGTAGGACTGCCAGGGTGCTTGCAGTCCTGATACAGATACTCTGTACATTAAAAAGAATAATTTATCACAAGTACATAAACAACAATAATTCTTCACAACTTAAGATTCATCACAAAAACTAAATAATCCAACTACAATAAATTCATCACAACTACAATAATTCATCACAACTACTTAGTCCCGAACATTCCACATCCAAATTAAGTTTCAAACAAGTAAAATATCCACAATAATTCATCATAAGTACGTAACTATTCCACATCCAACTTAAGTTTGAAACAAGAAAAATATCGAAATCCATCTACATATCATGCCGGGCCATTGAACGAGACTCCCTATTGTTCATGAAGGGGAAGTCGACCACGTCGTCGATGCGATCAAGCTCGTTGGCGACCGCGACACAAGTGTCACTTTGGCAACCTCTCCGGAGTGTCTGTGTCAATTCCTTCACCCTTTGAGACTGAAAATGAAAGTATAAATGAATTAAGTCTACAAACATGAAAATCTCAGTCTTATTACAAATACGGAACTCACCATCCTCACCAACCCAACATACAAGACATTTTTGGAAGGAAGAGCTCTAATTGCTCCGACGGCCACGGGACCCGGGTTGGTAGGGTTCGACAAATTAGGATGTCCGACCCCCAGGAAGTACTGCATGTAGTCCTCGTTGTAGTCGGCCATCTGGGTGACCGGTCTTCTTTCAGATTTTCGAAGTACATGTCGTTGCCACTCCGAGTAAAAGTCGGTCACCCAGTCGAATTCCGCCGGTTTGTAACTTAAAGGTTGGGTTTCGCGCGGAGGCTCCAACAGCCGTAGTGTGCGCTTCGGCACAGTTTGCACGAAGCCAAACTGACGAAGTACTCTATCGGGCATGTACGGCTCCGTGATTTCATAGCATGTGATCATGCCATGAAATAAAGAAACTGATTGGACCTCACGATTCAGCTCACGTAAATCCCGGTATGGATTCCAAAAAATCTGTAGGAAAATAGTTAACAACAAAACAAAATCAACATGAAAAAGTTAGTCAAAAATTAGTACCTCTTCTGGCACCAAACTGTCTAATACTTCACGAATGGAAGCCAGTGTTTGCCAATTTTTGGTTTCCAGCTGGGATGGCCTCCATCGACAAACTCTAGGAAGGTGTTCAAGATACTCTGGGTTTTCGTCAGCCCGTCTAAGCATCGGAAAGTGCTCGTATATCCATGCCTATTCAATTTATAAATGAATAGTAAAAATTAAAACAACAAATTGAAGTATACAAGATTAAATTGTTAGAAGTTTTCTTACATGTAGCAGAGTCTGACAGCCCGCCATTGTCTTAGTCCCGACACGGGATGCGATGTCGAGTTCGCAGTAAAGATTGGCTAGGATACCGCTTCCCCAGGATATATTAATGAAGTCATCCACTTCAGATAAGTTGAGCATGTACCGAGCATGTATCAACGTTCCGGACTTGTCCGGAATGCCGACCGTTCCTAGGACGAACAGCATATACGCACGGGCCACCGCGTCGACCGTATCATCGTCATCGTCATCCACCTCCATGTCCATGAACTGGTCCACCAGAAATGATAGAGGAATTCCGTACGACTTCTTGAAGCCTGGTAGAGTTGTAAGACTCGTAGCCGGAACTCCAAGGTCAGTTGAGACGAACTTGACAATCTTCTCGTACCATTTCCCGGATTTCTCATTCGTGTAATGTTCTTTGGTCATTACGTGCCCGGTCACTGGCAGCTCCAATATCTGGTAGACGTCGTCAAGTGTAATAGTCATCTCCCTGTTGGGAGATGAAATGTGTTGGTCTTCGGGTGCCATATCTTCACAAAGGCAGATATGATGGCACTATCCATTGTTCGGTAGGCATTTTGTGCCAAATTGTGCAAGCCGCTCGTTATGATTTTGCTCCGAACGGCCTCCGATAAGCTTGCAAACTGCCAGGACACGATTTTCTTCCCGTGACTCACAGCCCTAAGGATACGATATGTCTTCTGTATATCGAACAACAAAAAACATATCAATTATGAAATACATATATATATAGTATACTAAACTGGTAGCTTACAAACGTCATGTACATACCGTGTTCTTTCATATTTCATACGCAATGTGGTTCTCAAAAGAAACCAACATTGAGCAACCGGGCGGACGGACAGGCGGCTCAGAAGGATCGGCCTCCTCAGAAGGACCAGCCTCCTCAGAAGGATCGATCTCCTCAAATGGAGCAGAACCGTCTTGACGTGATAGGAGTCGGGCAATTGGCACGTCGTCGTCGTCGTCGGAAGGAGGCGTAGGAGTAGGAGCTCGTTGCTTCGACCGAGTTTGACGTGCCGGTGGCGATGTCCGAGACCGAGCTTCGGGCACCGGTTCGGTAATTGTTATCGGACGCTCGAGAGGACGTCCCGCACGTTCCTTCCGCTTTGATGCGGTGGGCCGTATTCTTTTGTTAGCGGCCGGTGGACTGCATGACAACATACACTTATTAAATAATAGAAACAGCATGCAGTTACCCACCCCCATATGTCATAACAGTAGGACTGCCAGGCATGTGGCAGTCCTAATAAAAATTAGGACTGCCACGGTCCTGGCAGTCCTCTTTCACAAGAGGACTGCCAGGACCGTGGCAGTCCTAATTTTCATTAGGATGCCACATGCCTGGCAGTCCTACTGTTGTGAACCCGAACTGCCATAACGACATCCTAGTTTGTCGTGTTCTAGGGTTAGGGTTTCAATATAAAATTGGGGTTTCTTGTGTTCGAAAATTAGGGAAGAGAACGTGCAAGAGATTATAAACCTATTTTATCAAAACTTTTTCAAGAATTAAACAAATTCTAGGGTTTCGAATATAATGTACAAAAATCTCGAAGAAATTAGGGAAGAACGTACCTGGATTCCGGTTGCTTTGACTTGCGTGTCATCTCTTCGAGAATCTTCGTGGAGGGATTGAGAATGGAGTGGTGGAGAAGAAGAAATTAGGGTTTAGGAGAGGGAGAGGGAGAGAGCTTTTTCTTTTCTTCTTGAGGAGAGAGAGTGAAGAATGGAAATGAGAGTGAAATTTTTGGTTTGTGGGGTTGGGCTGCCCCCTAGCAAATTTTGGGTGCCCCCTAGCAATTTTTCTACCTTCTTGGGCTACCCCCAAGTAAGGGCTGCCCCCAAACATTTTTGGTGGTGCCCATAGAAAAAACCTTAATTAATGTACACGAGACTCAGGAGTAGCAAAATGTGTTTTTATTTTTATTGTTACTGTATGGTCTTTGATTGTGAGTAGCACCATTTAGAAATTCACAATTTACAAATTCTTGGTTGGCAGTGGAATTACAGTCGTGATTACTGAGACACGAAAAAGTATTTTAGGCAAGAAACTAGAATGGATTTTGTTCAATTATGCTTGGATGTGCCAATTGCGGAAAAGTGTCAGGCTTCTGTCAGTTTAAACCAGGCTCGTCTTCAATTTCACCCATGTTAAAAACATTTTTTGGTACTCTTAATCGAATAAAATTTGTACTCATGTTAAACTTTTAATCGAATAAAATTTGTAATGTAATCAAGTTTGTGATATAGCAAAATTATAATTACATAATTACGTTTGTCTGAAACACACTATTTCTACTAATATAAGGTGGCTAGTACACGTTTCAAAATTGGGTCATCCAAATTGTTTATAAATAATTCATTAATTATTTTTAAAAAATTAACTAATTATATTTAACTATTTAATATTTCAACTCAACTCAAATAGTTAAAGTAGGAGACATTTTTTTTTGGTTGTATGAGTTCAATTCTGATGGATAATAATTTTATTTATAATAAATTTATATTTTTTTTCAATATTTCATTTATTATGTAATATAATAAATAATAATTGTTATTTGTATCATTTGACAAATATAATATTTATATTGGTGTAGACATATCTTACCTTTTATAAAGAATAAAAAAAGTTATTAAATAAATCAATAATAAAAAATTAATAAATTTTAAAAACAAAGAAACTGAAAGATTTAAAATTAATTTTCAATATATAAATATTAAAAATTGGGGAATAAAAATAATTTTTTTAAAATATATATTTAGACTTAGAAATTAAAATAAAAAAAAAAAAAGTGAAAACAATTGAAAAGGAAAGAAAAGGAATTTTTTTTTTAAATATGATAATTATGTAAATGTTAAATTGTAATGTAATGTGATAACAAAAGATTTATGATGTAATAAATTTTTCTAAAAGCGATAATATAATCAAACTTGTAATAACAATTATATTATATCCAATTCTTTTTAACCACCCAAATACCTGGATTAGATTTATAATATAGTACCAATTACATTAAATCCATCCAATCAAACCAAATTGTCCACCCAAGAAAAAAAAACGCACCCAAGTATCTTACAGTTCAACCTTAAAAACATAAAACACTCAATTATGTTAGCAGAGAAGTGACTACCTTAGAAACATAATATTTACTTTTGCGTGCCAGAGAAGTCTTACATTTGACACACTCAAAACATGTACGGCCAACAAACTTTTCTCAACGGTGATACAATTGCAAGTCCTCAAAACGAACATCCCTGTTGTTGATACTAAACAAATATGTAGAGGATTGCGCCAAATGAAAGAAATACACTTCCAAACCTTGTCAACTTTTCTGACACACAAAACTCATCCAATCAAACCTCGTCAACTTCTAAAACACAACTCATCCAAGACAGACAAAGTGCAAAACACTAAATTACTGAAAAGCTGAAACCTGTGAAATGAAACAATCATTCACTATTGTCATTCACACGGGAAAATGTACAAATTACATTACAGAATCCATCGAGCTCTTACAAAGTTTATTCACGCCAAAACAGCCCAACTTCAGACTAATTTCTTAGTGTACAGCACTAGCTATGCAAGAAATTGGGTGCCCCTTGTTGGATCATGGAAGAATACTTAGGAGTGGGTAGAGCTGCCCTTGAATGGAAGTAGGTGGTTATGGGACTATACAAAGACCAGGCAGTAGTAACCATGAACATATGGGATCGACAAGCCAAAATATTGTGGCTGCAAAATCCTTCCAGTACAGTTGGGGTATGGAGTATCCTATGCCAACAACAAATTCCTGTCAATATATGATACAAAAATAGGCTGTAGCAAGATACATGAATCTGCAGACACTAGGAACTTAAGCAGGGATTCCACCACAAGCATCATTATCTTTTGTATCATATGTATATGGGTTTGACATCATTTACTCCAAAACCGGCACCACAAGTAGGACACTTGCGATGGCGACTCTCCGGGGTCCTCTTAACACATTGGCCACAGAACAAGTGGAAGCATTTTGCAATAACCACCTGAGATTCAACAATATAGTTAATTATGAAGTAAAAAAAACCTGAGGCCCAGCAATGAAGAAACCTACATACATGAGAAATAGCAAGAGAGTCTTACATTTTTTCCATCAGGATGTTAGTAGATGAGAGAAGTAATAATTACAAGTTCATATATTGCATCCTAGTTCTATGATAATGAATTATAAGATATTAAAGCTTAGGTATAGGTTTCAATAGGGAGATGTAATTAGAGTTGTAATCGCATCAGTGATGTCTCTATACAAGGGGTTGATAAAAGACGAAGCTTACCTCCTTTTGACGGTCGCGACAGATATTGCACTTCAGTATTCCCTTATATTCTCTGATTTCTTGTTTTAATTTTTCCAAGACTGTTGAGCCCTTACTATGTCCCCTAAGGTAAGTAGCTTTCCGATACGCGACTTCTAAACTTTCTTCCGTCCTCTTCTTCGAAAACCTAATTGAGGGATCAAAAACTACATTAGCTTCAATAAATTTGGCTTGTCATGAACAGAACACTACTAAATTATTACCTCTCCTTCTCTAGTTCTACTAACAGCTCAGCAACGCCAAGTCTGCTTTCCTCAACCTTGGACTGCTTTTCATCCAGTAATTGTCTTCTATGAAGATAGGCACTCTGTATATCGGTTAGTCTCCTCTGGGCATCCACGATACTATTAGAATTCTGCCACCCATCCTCAGCAAGTCTCCTAACCTGATCCGACCAATTCTTCAACTGAAAAGAAAGTATGATTAGACACCAACAATCCAAGCATAAAATCTGTGGCCAGAGTTGTCACACAGATTTACCTGGTCATCGAACCGTGCAACTTTCTGGTGGAGCAGATCCAAGAAAGAATTTGTATGTTGGATCTTCTTGCCCATGTAACAAATCTCACTATACAGAGCATCATAAGACTGCCTTGCTTTTAGACCTTCCATAACAAGCTGGAAAAGGATGACTAGATAAAGACAATCTCCAAGCATATAAAAATATTATTTATTTGAAAAAGAAAAAAGTTTGATCCACAAAGTCAATAAAATTCAATGGAAGACACGAGCATGCATTAGCCACATGAGTAACTTTTTTATGAAAAATTAGAGACAGGTGATTAAAAAAAATTGGTAGGATAAAGGAGAAGGCAAAGAATTCAGACCAAATAGGAAGATAACATGTACCAAAAGATGCCCCCAACAACAGAGCCTAGAAAGGCAAACTTGCAGATATTCAAAAGAAAAGCATAATCTCAACTGATTTGAGGATCAACCTTGTATAGGGCTTGTGCCCCTCCAATCAAGATCTGGCCTGATTAGAATGGATGGGTTATATTTTAAGACTTTTCCCTCGGTCTATATAAAGATCATGACTTGCATCTCCGATAATTTGATACCACAAAACAATTAAATTGTTACAGCATCCAATCATAACAGGTCCTTTTAACCAGTTACTGGTTCCATACTATTTTGGGATAACACAAAGGAACTAAAGCATTGTCTAGTACTGCTACCGGCTCGGATCGGTCCGGGTAGTGCTAGTCCCAGACCCGAATCTGTTTACTCCATGGCTCCAACTTTTGAACCCGAGCTCTACCCATATAAGCTTATTAGAGAATGACACTATTCACCACAATTTGGCTCAGAACAAAATGGGGTCCGGGTATTTCACTTTATTACAAATTTACTAAAATCTTGCATTTGTAATCTCTAACTTTGCACCAGGACCATGTTAGGACTCGTGAAATGGGTTAGGACTCATGAGGAGCGGGTATTTCACTTTATTACAAATGTACTAAAATGGGGTCCGGGTATTTCACTTTATTACAAATTTACTAAAATCTTGCATTTGTAATCTCTAACTTTGCACCAGGACCATGTTAGGACTCGTGTGAAATGGGTTAGGACTCATGAGGAGCGGGGCTCCAGATTTGGTGAGCAGACCTACCCGCTCAAAGATGGACATGTATCACGCTCAGATAAAACCGTCTAGGGCCTACTACCGGGTCTGGGTACTCAGGTATAAACTATTTTGCATGGATACTCATTATGAGGATCGTATCCATCACGTATTCTATAAGATACTTCTTTGACACTCCTGTCACATATAGCTCACCCATGTTTACACTCCAAAGAGACTCAAAACATAGTTGAAAGTAATTTCTATTTTTGTGATAATGCCAAACATAATTGAGATGTGAGAAAGTAATATTTCTTTGCATTAACCCTCTTTAAAACATTGTGGAACCTAGTTACTATCTAAATATGCTTAAATATAAATGTCATGAAGGTGTAATACAATGTATGAAAATATCTTTTCATGTATGTATATATAACTGTATGGATGCCGTACTCATATCCCAAAAAATTCAAAATACCGTATTCCTTATTCTTATCGTATTCCTTATTCTTATCTGCATTCGTATCTAATTCTAGCACTTCCGTTTCCTAATCTAACATTTGTATTTTGTAATTCTATACAGGAGAACACCTGACCCAAAAATTTGGGAGAGGCTTTTGTTGTTGTTGTAGAACATATTTCCTACTTTTAACTCCTGATATTGTTGTAATTATGATATTTTGCTCACTTTATATTTATACACCCCGTTCACTAAATACTTTGTCTCCTGCTCCTTGGTGACGAGAGCTGTAACTGTCTAACCACCATAGTCTGTAACTGTCTAACAGGCTTTTTAGTGAGTCAACTAATTACTTCTACAAGGTGGGCAACTAGTAATTAGATTTGGCCAAAAATCTACGCTGCAACTTCTCAAAGTAAAAGTCAGACATCATTTTGGTGGATAGATGATGATGAATTTATCTTACAGGTTTGATGATTTCCAAGCATTATTAACATGCATCATGCAATGTATCAACACTATTTTGCTGCACTATCAACTCAATAGTGCAAAGGTCAAGCAAGAAAGATATACGAGTCCAAAGCAAAATTGAACCCCATATCGCCAGTTACTCAGTTAGTGCTCATATTAAGAAATGAATTGCCTAAGTATCGGAAGATTGAAAGTTGAAGAAGTTACCAATCTCATATAGTGGTTCGTAAATAAATAACGTTTTCCAGTAAAACTTAGGAAGCACATGCTCCAAAAACGGATGATGTATCCGTGCCCTGTCGTGTCTCACTTGTATCTGTCACAATATGAACAGGACTATAATATATCAAGCCAAAATAGGTGTTGTGTCCATGTCACTGTCTATATCATGTCGTATTTGTCCGTTTAACATAGTGTAGAACTAATTTGACTCCCTATAATGCAATCGTTATTTTTAAAACTCAACTCTGATAGTAAGTCATCTTCGTAACAAATGACATTCAGTGCTCAAGCATTAACCATGTAAGCTGACTGAATAGATATGTGATAGTCCTTTACAGAATCAAGTTCTCTATGAAGCATTGACACAAACATGTAAAAGTAGCATGCATACATAATAAAAAACATTCTCTTTCACATATCGTTTTCTCTTGGATAAATACAGTACAGGATCTTCCTGTAGCACCGAGATTCACGTTCATCTAGTCCCAAGCTATCGCTTTTACTTCTTCTGGTGCCTCCTTATACCATCATGTTCTCTAACGAGATCCCAACATTGTGCTGGAAAAAGAACTCTTATTACTTTTCTTTCTGGCGAGTTCTCCTATGCCCATGATTTCCAGCAAAAGAGAGAAGGCTTCAACCACCCTTTATGTAGCAGGGCCATATTAAAATTCTTCGACAAAAGGTTGGGCTTCCTCCCTCTACTGTTTGAAAATTAAAGATTGAAGGTTTGGCCAAACCAAAGCCTAACTGAATTCATGATACAATGTGAATCTAGCCTTGAAGCTGAACGTACATTAATGATCGAAAAAAGATATGAAAGAAAACGATGTTTAGAGTGAGGTGAATGATCATTTTGTGATCTTTTATTTGAACCGTCAAACCCTTTCACCTGTGATGGTATTTCATAATTTTTCGCAATGAGAACTGTTATTGTCATCTTAAATTTCATAGTTCTCATTTGCAAACAATTCTAGTGTTTGTCAAGGACAAATGTGAACCTGATGCCCGAAGATGAAGCACTCCCTAAATAGATCCAGACCAGTTACCACATGCCGCATTAATTCCTTAAAAATGTTTGTAGCAAAGACCAATCATCAGTCTACTCCAAAAAGATACGTCCACCAAATATGGAATACTGTAAACCTTAATTCTGTGCTTTGGACAGTTGTAGGTTACTTGAGCATCAAGAGCGTTCCTTTGCATACTTGCCTCAAAGATGATATATACAAGATACCACCTGCTTATAATTCACACAACAGTAACTACATGAAGAAATCAGGGCTGATGCACTCCAGTTACAGAAGTGACATGATTCATTAGCTAGAAGTTACCAACTAACAGGTTAAACTCAGAGCATAAACCCTTAATTAGTACAAAAAAATCAATAGTTATTGTTTAGGTGGTGGATTTGTGGCTGAGTCATAGAATACACAAGTT
Source organism: Iris pallida (assembly GCA_029216955.1). Taxonomy (NCBI): domain Eukaryota; kingdom Viridiplantae; phylum Streptophyta; class Magnoliopsida; order Asparagales; family Iridaceae; genus Iris; species Iris pallida. The sequence continues at coordinate 8,062,852 of JANAVB010028000.1, read as the reverse complement.
GAGGCAGACTAGTAACGCTATCAAAAAACGAAGAGTAACAATAATCCTAAATAATATTGAATGTGATTATAAGAAAGAGTTTGGAAAACCCTAGTACAGTACCTATAATTGCCCCTTATCTGAGATGATTTGTTAAGGAGTGGAAAGCCAATTTCATTTTTCTCATGGGTATTACTGTATAGCCTGTAGGTGCTGTCAATATAACGAACAGAACACCAAAGACTTCGTCCTAAATGCTGTTTATGGACCTGTGGCAAATAGTTGGCGAGACCATGAATAAACTAAAAGAGTGGGCAATGTTTAGAAATTCATAGTCAAGGTTAATTGAGTTATTTAGAATGGAAATATACGATCTAAACAAGAACCAGTAAACCAATTAAATTGATGAGGAAAAGTGGGGCTCTCATATGAAAGCACATGCTTAAGATATGTGTTTATATGTATTAGATAAGCTTCCTTTGGCCCTTGCATGGTCTGTATTCTCGGATTCTATGCCCCCAAGAGTTCCACGAACCACCGAACCGGGTGGGCATCCTAAATGCAGGAGTTTCGTATCTAGATGTGTCAGAATTGGAGTGTAGACCAAGAAGGAAAGAGCAAATCCAGAAATTTGTAACTCGAGAAAAAAGGAACTTTGAAAGGGTTGTTACAATCTTCCTATCTCCTCTAACGGGAATGCAAACAGCCTCATTACTAAGAGTTGTTAAAGAGAACAATTAATAGTAGACTTAGTAGTCCTTTCCGGTAGCTATCTGTAAGAGACCATTCCCATCCCGTCACCTACTAAGCCTACTGCTAGCATATTGTGTACCAGCTTAAACTAACTTATGTATCCTGTACTCATTACCCGTATCACATACCCAAAGCATACCAAGAATGTGGAGACCCTAGGCAGTATAAGTAGCTCATAAGTCAGGATTTCTGCTAATCCTCTACATAATTACATTAAATAGGTTGTACATATATGTTTAATTGATGGAAGCATCAGGTAAGATGATTGTCCAGTCCACAAATCCAGGACTTGCAAGCTGTAAGTTGGGGCACTATCCTAGCATCTATATGGGCAGGCAAATACATAAATCAACCCAACCAATGCATAATATCTCAGGGTTACATGTGCATATACAACAATAATAGATTTATAGCTGATCAAGATGCTAACTTGTTTATTGAGTTTTGTGTTAGTGTTGAATGTCTCTGTTGCCCAGAAACAACTCCAAACCATGCTTACATTATAATGTGTTTCCCCTTAACAGTGTGCAATATCAAGTGGCTTTCATGCTTACTACACTTTATTTGGCAATATGAGCAGACATGCAAACTTTATCTTTGTATTCATTGCTCAATCCTCATTTCCTATGTTGCACAAAAATTTCAAACCAGGTACAGTACCCCTAGAATGTAGAAAATAACACCAACTACAATAACACCATTGTGTGACTCACATACTCATACATACAATGGAAGCTAAATCTGAACCAGTTAAGACATGTGGTTGTTGCTGACAGTATCATTTGGTGGACAACTTGTACATTTCATGGTATGAGCATTGCTTTCATTTGGGAACCACAAGTTATCATCTGTCATTTTGGTGCATGTTGGCCAACGTATCAGACTTGGGTGCACTATCAGTTGACATATCATGTTGTAAATTGATGCCTAATTTACAAGTCAGCTTAATGTGTTCAATAACCATGACAGATCAGCACGGGTATAAACTGAATGTTCTTTACCATTTATACAACCCCTAAATAAAACAAGTCAGGTTCTCTCCTCTACTATAGAGAAGAGAACTCTTCCTCTATCGGTTCCCTTGGATTTACAGGGAGGTTGGATTTAATCATGTTTCCAAGAGAACTTTTTGCGGATATTTTTGGTTTCTGGACAAGGCAATCATAGTCGCCGGTATAAATAAAATAGTTGCGATTGCAGCAGAGATCTCTCTACCAAATCTGAATAGCTGGAGAGAAAAGGAGAGAACAGTTCCTCTCCCAGCCTTTGAAATTGCGGATTTGATTACGTTTACGGGACATGGTAATCACGACCAACCATATTATTCCCGAGGGTTGGCATTGTGGCAGCATTCTCATCTAAAATTCCGTAGAGAAGCCCTAGTTTCTCTACATTTTTTCTCTTCTTCTCATAAGCAGCTCCATGACTGTAACGACCGCCACTGATACCACCTCTATTATATCGTCTTCTTCAAAGACATTATCATGCTCCCCTCAGTCAGATCTCATGTTCTCTCTCGTCATTCATGGTAATGGTCCCGAGACACCCGACCATTGCAACAACATCCACAGAAGACGGCAACCAGGGGCAGAGCCACCATAGGCCCAGGGGGGCACCTTATGAGTTTTGGTTTTCCTTCTATATAGTTGTTTATCCTATTATTTATTTCATTTTCTTTATAAAAAAAATAACTAAATAGTGGTCCAACTAATGAATTGATAAGATTATAACTTGGAAATCTTTCAATTCTCACTAGCCTGACTATGTCTAGTTTATAATTATTTTGATCTAAAGTCTTTAAGATTTTCCTTCTTTTTTAAAAAAAAATAAAGTCTATATAATGCCCCCTATGTTTTAAGTTAATGTGTTTTAGCCTCAACCAACCACCCCCCCCCCCCCCCAATTTTTTTGTGTGTCCGCCACTGATGTCAACAGTGCTATCAAAGTCTTCGACGACATCAGTTGCCGGCATTGCCTTTGTGTACTTATTCTTGTTATTTTAAACGTGTTCTTAAAGAGTTGGACATCCTTTATATATGTGTTAAGAGTAGTCACCTAAAATTTCAGGTCAATTGCATGTACATGTCAATTTTACTAAACTGTGTATATTCTGAATTGAAACAAAATTCAGAATATGACCTTTGGATTCTACGGAGCATAGCTCTAAAATCCGAAATCATCATACCATCTTATTATATTTTTTCAGAAATGGCAATGAATTCTTTACAAGAATATGTTAACAGATTTCAAAATCAATTCTGCTTGCTACATGAAAACTGACTCAGAAAAAAAAAAGCACAACATGAACAAATTCAGAACACATATATACAAGTTCTATATCGTGTCCAAACTTTTGTATAGGTGTCACATTCACTAATAGTTCTGAGAATCCTAACATAGACCACATATAAGTAACATAATGACAACCTAATACAATGATTCCTAGAAGAAAATATGAAAGGAAGCAAAATCTATGTAGAAAAATACACAAAATGAAAATTTTGAGTTATTGATGGACTTTGCCTTGAGTGTGTTGATTGAAAAAGATGAAGTTGAGATGGGAGATGAAATTTTAGAGTTTAAAAGAGTAGGGTTGCTGGTTGTATGTGAGGGAAGCTAAGGGGAGTGGTGAAGAAAGTTATGAAAGAAAGAAAGGAAACTAAAGTTTTATATAAAAAGCTTAGCTTATTTACTGAGTAAACTTTTATTATTATTATATTAGAGCTGCTAGCTTGTCATCATGTATGCTTAGTCATCATTGGATTAGGCTTCTACTTAGTTTAAAGAACTAGATTAGTTTAGGTAGTAATTGCTTTTGTTAAACCCTAATCTAATTTTCCTCAACTTATTTACTAAAGATCTTCAATTGAAAAAGATGAAGTTGAGATGGGAGATGAAAATTTTAGAGTTTAAAAGAGTAGGGTTGCTGGTTGTATGTGAGGGAAGCTAAGGGGAGTGGAGAAGAAAGTTATGAAAGAAAGAAAGGAAACTAAAGTTTTATATAAAAAGCTTAGCTTATTTACTGAGTAAACTTTTATTATTATTATATTAGAGCTGCTAGCTTGTCATCATGTATGCTTAGTCATCATTGGATTAGGCTTCTACTTAGTTTAAAGAACTAGATTAGTTTAGGTAGTAATTGCTTTTGTTAAACCCTAATCTAATTTTCCTCAACTTATTTACTAAAGATCTTCACCAACTTAACTTCCCTTGGAAGCTAAGCAAGTGGCCGATCTTCCAAGCCACCGCCTCTCATCTTTTCATTTCTCACAATTTCATTTAATATCTAAAGATAAGTTTTAGTTAGTTTAATAGGTTTTGAAAAAAGGTTTTATATAGAAACCTTAGTTTTCTTTCTTTCATTCCTAATTTTCTTCATGTCTCTCCTTATCTTTTCCCTCACATATAATCAGCACCCCTACTCTTTTAAACCCTAAAATTTTAATCTCTCATCTCAAATTCAACTCCTTCAATCAACACACTCAAGACAAGTCCTCTAATTACTCAAAAAATCTCATTTTTTGTATTTTTTACATAGCTCTTGCTTCATTTCATATTTCCTCATAGGAATTATTATGATAGGTTGTTATTATGTTACTTATATGTGTCTATATCAGAATTCTAATAACTATTAGTAAAGATGACACACATATACAAAGATTTGAACACGATATAGAACTTGTATATATGTGTGATGATTTGTTCAGGCTGCGCAATCCCTTTTTAAGTCAGTTTTCATCTAGCAAACATAATCGATTTTGAAATCTAGTTATATATTCTTGTAGGTAATGTTTTGTTGTTTCCGAAATATATAATATGATGGTATTGTGATACCAGAGCGAAGAGCTATGTTATGTAGAATCTAGATGTCATATTCTAAATTTTGTTTCAATTCAGAATATACTCAATTTAGTAAAATTGATGTGTAAACCAAACCGTACGGACTATTGACCTGAAATTTTGTGTGCACATTCCTAAGACGTATATGTATGACACCTAAATGATATATTTTCTGAAAAATATATAAAATTGGAGACATAATTAGATTTGTAGCATATGATTTTCGTAAACTTACGATGTTTCTTAGCATAACATAATTGTGTAGCATAACGTAATTGCGTAACGCAATGAAATTGCGCAGCATAATACAATTACGTGATGTAATGTAGTTACGTAACGTACTAAAACGACATAACGTAATGGAAGTACGTAACGTACTAAAACTACGTAACAAAACAAAATTGTGTAAAGTCGTAAAAATTACGTAATCAATCCAAACTTTTCAAAACCTAAGTTTTTTATCCTATGCCAAGTTAGTTTCATATGACAATAATATGGATGTTTGGAAGTTGAAGTGGTGAATCGAACATTAATCGAACATTTACATTTGATAGAAAATGGATATATACAATCGAGAAATTGTAAATAAAAAATTGAAGTACTTTATAGTAATTCAAAATGGTATGGGTAGGTTAATGCTTTTGTTTAAATTCTATTACATGTTCATGTTATTTGTTAAGTATCGAAGATTGCAACCTATGCTAGAAATCATTGTCTTAGTCAATTAAACAATCAATACCAGATGATTGTGTTTATTGTATAGATTCAGTTATATGTAGCGTACATAGTGATTTATTTGTATGTCTAGTAGTTAGGTGTATTTCTTATAACTCTATATTTTCCCAACTCTTATGTCTTATGGTTGGATGGACTAGCATATAAGGCTAAATTATATTTCTGAGGTATACTAGCTGAGATGGAAAATTTTATTTTTCTTTTTGTCTTTGTAATTCCTTGTCTACTCTATTAACTGTGTCAGTGTTGAGTTGTTCCGCCGAAGGAACTATGACCTAAGTTAATTCTACAGAGAGTTGCTCCGGGTCATTTATATTATTGTGTTTGGAGTTCAAAATATGAAGGAGACTGCCGATAACTCTAAGAATTTTGTAAGATAGTATAATTTCGAATCTTAACGTTGTAGTATTGTATTGAACCCTAAACCTAGATAATTGTACATCAATTAGAGACGAACTTATGCCAACCCTAAAAATAATTAGAGGCTGAACTGTCTACGTCTTGGACTCGTAGGGCAGGACACGTAGGCATACAAGCGTAACAATTATAAAATCAATTTGTTCTTGTTTATTTCAGTAGATGGAATATCAAGCTGAGCTATATTCACGTATTACGTGATATTGGCACGTATATAGAATTAATTAGTGTTATTCCAATAGTTGAAAATATTCTGTTGAATTGTATTCTTTTATTCATGTGAGACTTATGGTACACAAATCAAGATATATACCTGAGCCAGGAAAGGCAAATGTAATAAGATAATGGACTTAGGATTGGGTGGAGGAGAACCTAGGTAGTCAAAGGCGCAAAACGAACTCGAGACGCAAATGGTCTATATTGTCCGAGGCACAAGGCACTAAAGGCGCGCACCCAAAGTGAATAGCAGAGCAACACTAGCGATCAACAACTAACAAGAATTTGTATTTTTCTACCACATTTTTAGTAAATTTTGGTTTTTCAAGTTCAATTGTAGCCAATTTTGACAATCATGAAAAGTACTACCTCTCTCTCACGTGTATGTGGTAAGGTAGTTTTCTGCCTCAAAGTTTTTAGAAAAAAACATACACACAAGGAGCCCTTTTTCTTGGTTGCGCCTTGCTAAAAGGCACGCCTTGAGTGCGCCGGGATAAATATGCCTCGCCTAGTGAGGTATGAGGCGCAGCTACTACGCCTTCTGCGAGGTGCGTCTTAGACGTGCCTTTGACTACCATGGGAAGAACAATTTAAATCACACCGTATGAAACCTTGGCAATATAATTAAAAACTTATCAGTACATGTTACTCCTTTGCAAGGCCTTGCATTGTACTCCTTTGCAAGGCCTTGCATTGTGACTGTGAGAGGATGAGTTCTTAGCTTACTATTATTGATTTGCAATTCATGTTTACGCCTAATTCAATTAAAAATTCGATTAGGTGTATTAATTGATATAATTTTTATTCCCTACGAGGAAAGGGCCAGACTACTAAGAACCGCACCACAACCTGATCCCAGGTCTGGGAATTATTGCCTAGAAAGTACTCAAGTGTAAGATCCAAGCACGTTCCCTAAATATGCATCATTATATAGGAGAAATTGTACTGTGATCATTTTATTGACTATTAGGGGACAAAATAGTTTGGACACTAATGAATCACTAGAATTATTATCACTATATATATAGTCTTATTTCAAGTTAACGTTATATAACGTATTTAGGGGTGAGCGTTATTTGGTATTGGACCGAAAATCGAACGAACTTTATAAGAGATTCGATTCGGTTTGAAAAAAAATCGGTCCGATTTCGGTTTTGAAAATACTAAAAAAAAAAAATAATTTGGTTTTGGGTTTTGGTTTCGGTCCAAAATCGAAAACCAAATAAGACTTATAAAATTATGTAAATATCATCAATTTTATTTATATTTTATGATTAAAAATGTGTATACTTTAAAAACAACAATTCTATGTATGTGTTTTGAAGTCCAACTTTGGTAATTTAATAATTACAACTTTGGAGACAATTTTGAAATACAACAAATATGTGTATATAATTTATTATTTTACATATAATTTTACCACGATTCTAACTTCTGACTGGACCCATTAAATAATAGAAATAACCAAATCGAACAAACCGAATCAATTATTCGGTTCGGTTTAATTTCAGTTTTGGCTAATTTCGGTTCGGATTTGATTTTGGATTTTTAAAATTTCGGTTTATTGATAGGTTTGGTTCAGTTTCGATTTTGGCTAATTTTATTTCTGATTCGGTTTTGGATTTTTAAAATTTCTGTTTATTCGGTTTTGACTATTTTGGTTCAGTTGAAACCGAATAAACCGAATGCTCAACCCTACATGCACTTAAAGTTTGTTCATTTCAAATTTTCATATCAAAACTTGTACCTTTATTTTCAATATCATATTATTTCACCTTTCTTGAACGAGGACTTGAATGTCTTTGATGACCTAGTTTTGCTCACTAGAAGATGTCCGTGTTACCAGAAGAAACGATACATCTTTATAGCATGGTCAAATCTAAAGAATAAAGATAAGTCGTGAAAGGATCGGTAGCTTCGTCCTTGTTTAAATGTCATCATTTAAATGTATATTAATCTTTTTGGAAGATAGACGAGGTTGTATAATTAGATAGTAGTACATATATTGTCTTTTGGAGACGGAAGACTTGTTAGATTGTACACACAGATGGTTTAATATTGTGAATGTAAATATTTCTCACTTCGTCAATGACATCCTCTCTTTTATCCTTTTTTCTATTTCTATACAAAAAGTTGCATATTAGTTGAGGCACATTTGTGAAAGATTTCATAATATTATAGCAACTCATAATCAAGGTATTAGAAATCGGATGATTAATTTATATCGGACCGGGGTTTAGCATGTCGGATGTTGAAATGAACAAATTATAATAATGTCAACATGTTGTGCTTATACTACTTATATTAATATATTGATAAAAATAATCCATATAAATTATCCCAAACGTTCTCTCTCTCTCTCTCTCTCTCTCTCTCTCTCTCTCTCTCTCTCTCTCTCTCTCTCTCTCTCTATATATATATATATATATATATATATATATATATAGGTTCCAGAAAAAGAAACTGATAGCAGTCCCACTACGTGAGCTGAGCAGTAGCAGATGGATTTTCCTGCTGGATTACTGGCCATACCAGAATAAATATATGTTATGCCTCATGAGGAATATTGTTGGAACAGTAGGTTTCCAAAAGTCACCTTGATATTGTAGTCATCTCTCTCCGTGACTTGCTGCAACAGATGTTGATTCTGAGTTTGCATGTCTTCGTATGCTTGCCCAATACTCTGGATGGCATCATAGAGTTCCAATCAGAACTTTATAAATTATAGTGTTCGCATACAAATTACTAGAAAAGAAAATATCACAAACCTCAATTTCAGATAAATAGGATTCTCCCTCCTCATGCTTAGACTTTAATATCTCCGATGACTTGCATATATCCCTGAATTATACCGATATAATCATCAGTCCCATCAGAATGCTTGAATAAGTGTATAAACTAGCAGAACTTTCATAGTGAATGTTATACTAAACATTCTCTTTGAACCATAGGAGGTTTAAGAAAGATAAAAATAAAATGTTTAAGTTTGAAGCTAAAGGGAACTTTCAACCCCATTAACAACCTATAGACCAGACCAAGAATACAATAATACAAAAAACTGTTCTAATTCAAATATGAAATATAGCTGTACATTCTAAAGAGGAAGGGGTGCTCAATAAGCGTAACTACCTATGCACTAAGCAGGCTCTGTGAGATTTCTACACAATTTACTTCAACATTAAAAATATATGAGCAACAATAAGGCCTTTGTTTCAAGCTAAGAAGCACAGAAAATTGATGCCAAATCTTCATATCATGTCCGTGCCGATATATATTGGACACGAGCATGACACTCCAAACTACAGTAGGAACAACGCAAAAATCAATGGCGTACCAGTGTCCCCGTGTCTACATCCTATATTAATACCATAATGTCATAAACTATTACAATCACTAAATAACCCTTATCTTTCACAGTAAAACTCTTTGAGGCTTCATATTCTGAAAATATTGAACGATATTTTCATTGTCGACGGCATCCAATACATCTCTTTCAATATATGTTACCAAACAATCATTCATCATCTCATCTCTCAATCGGTCGGTTACGTAATTAAGTCTTGAAGAATCGTAGCAGCAGTAAACGCACATCCTTATCATTTTAGGGGAACAAACATCTCGTGATAAGATAATGTGGGTCAATTGTTGCAAGTAGACAAGTCTGGACTGCATGGTCAAAATATAGAATTATAGAAAGTGTTGGTTTTTGTAGTGGCCTTGATGCTTTCTATTGGAGAAAATAAAGCAAAAGTCACTTGTGATTGCTTTTAATACCAACTCGGTTGCCTATCTTTTTAGTCCCACATCAGATGGACTATGCCAAGCCAAGGCCATATATTAGTTTCCTTGTCCTGTTGGTTTGAGAATTTGTGTTATAACCCACATGTAATATGGGTGCAATGTTTGGGTGAGCTAAACATTTAGAAGGAGATAATTTTACTTAATTACAATATATTCTTCACCAGGAGGAGCTAATATTACCTAATATTTTATTTTCAGTCAGGGGGCGGAGCCGCGGCCACTCAGGACCCCCAGCTGGCTACGCCTGTCTCCATCATGTGATATCATTTTTCATATACGTGAAACATAGGTTAGCAATCTGTGTGGTCGACTGCACGAATAATTTGCAATCATTTATCTCCATTAAGGGTCACATATATAACATTAGCAAGTTCCTTATCCTTTTGACCACCACAAACAAATTTCATTTTCTTCTACCATAAGGCCTTGCAGCTGCTTTAACTAGATCCTACCAAGCGCGTCAATCCTCTCACTCCTGCCAAGCAGATCTATCAGAGTATCAGGGCTACATCCAAATCATCTCAAATAACCTTGTCCTTATCTAAATCATTAGCTTCCCACAAATGCAATTGCTTATCCTGAAAGTTCTATAAATTGCTGCTCGTCAATCTCAATTTATTCGTCATACTACACCCAAATTTTTGGACTTCACATGACTGACCAACATTTTGATGAACCATAACACAGCACTTAACTTGTAGATGTAAGTACAAAATGGATATATTGTACAAATAGAACCTGAGGCAACCCATGCATCCCACCACCAGCCTCTTAAACCCTTTACTACGTCGCTCGCCACCACCAACCTTCCCCAACAATTTAACCATCCCCCCTCCTCAATTTCCACTTTTGTGAGTATAAAGTACAAATCCCAATGCTTTTAGCGTTAGATTCCTTTTCGAACCGAAGAACCTTCAAATTTAATTCGTTGTAGAAGGGGAATGCATCTCAGTAGGCTGATGAAATTCTGAGCACATTTAGGAATTAGACAATAAACATTCTTGTGACCCAACCCAGCTTCACCCCTATGAAATGCAGACCTGAGCAATGACATGGGGAAATTAACTGACCAAGGAGAGGTGTGTTTAACCTCCATCCTAGGAAAATGATGATCCTGCACCATTCCTCAAGGACGTTGAGAAATTTCTATAGAACAGTTTGAAACACATTCCATTATTAAGAAGTTATCTAGCCGGGGATGATGCCTGCAATCAGAATAACCACATTATGTAGAAACTACACAAACTGCACTTTAGCATAACATTGTTCTATGTTCATCCTTGCCATCTCCCTGTATCCCTCTCGATTTTCTCTGTTATTATCTATATACCATTAATCTAAAAGGTTACATGCACTATTACACTAATAAAAGACATGAGACCAAAGACCCACACAAACCCAGGCAGTCAACTTTTAGTACGTACAGTAAATATGACATTAGCAAAGCATACAAACCAATAAATGGCGGCATTTATACCTTCCATTAAATTCAAGATTCCGCCTTAAATCAGCAATCTCCGCCTCAGCAGTAGCTAGCCGCTGTTGAGATATTGCTTCAGCTTCAATGGCTTCCTTAACACGCAACTCCAATTTATGCTCATCAAGAGACGATTTGAGGCTTTGAACATGAGCCCACACCTTGTACTCCATGTCCCTAGACTCCATGACCTCCCTGTGACAAGGAAAAGGTTGAGAAGGTAACAGATAATTTTTTTTGCAACAATATTTCAACATTTCAGCATGATTTTCCATCAAAGAATACAATTCAACTAATAAATAAAGCTAGAATACAGATTGATGAAAAGGCAGTAAGTTGAGAAATGTACACTAAAGCAATTCTTGTATACCAAAGAAACCATTGATTTGTCAACACACTAAATAACAGACAATGGAAATAGTTCTTGGCTTCGATGTCTATCCAATTACCAAGTTATTAACAATGACACCCACGAGAAAGCCTTTATACCAAACTTTTGGTTTCAGCTGGATGAATCCATAACTTATTGATCCATAATGAGAACAACCGATATTTCATCCAAAAAATAACCGAGTTAGCTGGATATAAGAACTATTCCTATTGCCCTAAAATTAAAGTCACTCCAGCAAGATGTTTCAAAAGAAAATAAAAACTGGGGAAACTAGAAGACCTAAAGATATGCATCTTGATGTTTGGAGTGTTTAGGAGACAGAATTGATCAGCTAACTAAATTAATTTGTTCAACCAAATTCTGACAAGAAAAATGACCAACTTGGTACCTCCATTCATAAACTAAGGCGAAATAGAAAGTTGTACAATCGAGGAATCAAGCTTATTAGGACATGCTATGAAACTCAGGGAGAAAGTAACCGAATAAAGATTACGAAAATAAAGAATAACCTTTTTCAAATCGATTTGGTTTTCTGTCAAGGAGGCCTATTATGAAAATTATTTACTTACATAAAGATTGGTATGAAGACTGATTGAAGAATTTACAGAGAAAACATCAATGTATGGTTTCCATCAGCTACGAAAGGCCTGTGATGAGGGCCCTAAGGAGAAAATGTTGTAGCTTTTAGAGAAGAAACAAGTCTCCTATAGCAATATCAAGAACATCAAGGGTATGCATGATAGAGGTACAACTATTGTTCGGAGCCTTCGGACAAACAGAGCAGCGGAGCTTTGTCTCCATATCCAATCACAATGGCATACATCAAGGATTAGCATTAGATCCTTGCCCCTTTGCACTACAAGAACAGAAGTACTAAGCATGTTTATGACGATGTTTCATTTATAATTTGCTTAATGATGTTATTGTGTAAATTGATGAGATCAAGAGAGTGAAATCACTAAAACAAAATATTGGATAGAAGTTCTGGAACCTATAAGACCTAGAAAGTAGAATCAATTTGCAAAACAAAGTATATAAACTTTATCTTTAGTAAAGTTCAAAGGGAAATGAGGGTAAAGAGATACCTAGGAGCTATAGTTTTCGATATTCAGTCATTCATCGTGATGGCAAGATTGAAAATAATATTGTTCATAGAAATAAAGTTGGATAGTTGAAGAGTGTTTTCTGATGTGGAATACATTTGAGGATGAAAGAAAATTTATCAAACAGATATAAACACGCAGATGTTTTATTGGCTGGAAAGGTGGAAATTAGGAAACAATCTTCAAAAGTAAGCATAGCCGATAAGAATTCTGAGATGGCTCTGTGAGTCAGTGGTATGAAAAATACTATAAGATACGGGTGTATTGCTATGTAAGAGATAATGACTATAAAGGTAATATAAGAGGTAATTATCTAGATAATATGGACATATGTGCAGCTAAGAACAATAGATGCACCAATAACCATAATGTTCCATTAAGGAGTTTGCATTACACGCTCTGCCCTAGGTTGTCAACTCGCAGATCGTATTGTGTATCAATCTGCTTGAGTATCGTACCATGTATCGTATGATACAATCACTCTAGGAGTTTACGTTTATACTTCAAAATACATAAAGAGATATAATTTAGTCTGATTTCTCATAATTATTTTTATTTGTTTCAACTTTACAGGTCTATCTAATTCCATATCCATAACCTTAAGGGGGCGTTTGGTACGCGGTATTTTTTTTTTATTCCTGAAAAAATTTAAGATGGGAATCTATAACCACGTTTGTTTGGCTTATAAAAAATTTATTCCCGGGAATTATAAATACCCGGGTAAATAGTTTACCCACAAAACATGGGAATTCTATCCCTGGAGAATAGGTGGGTATTTTTTTTTTTTTTGTCCGGGAAAAAAAAAATTGTCTAAATTTTTTTCTTCTTTTTTATCAATTTTGATTAGTTTTAAACATTTTTTTCTTTTTTTTTGTCACTTTTTGATTATTTTTGTCGTTTTTATCGCTTTTTTGTCATTTTTTTGTCGTTTTTACCAATTATTTGTCGTTTTTAAGCGATTTTTTTGTCGTTTTTACCCATTTTTTGTCTTTTTGTCACTTTTTGATTATTTTTTGTCGTTTTTATCGCTTTTTTTGTCATTTTTACCAATTTTTAGTCGTTTTAAGCGATTTTTTGTCGTTTTTACCCATTTTTGTCCTTTTATCGCTTTTTCGTCATTTTTTGTCGTTTTTACCAATTTTTTGTCGTTTTAAGCAATTTTTTGTCGTTTTTACCCTTTTTTGTCTTTTTTGTCACTTTTTGATTATTTTTGTCGTTTTTATCGTTTTTTTTGTCGTTTTTTACCCATTATTTGTCGTTTTAAGCGATTTTTTTGTCGTTTTTACCCATTTTTTGTCTTTTTTGTCACTTTTTGAATTTTTTTTTCGTTTTTATCGCTTTTTTGTCATTTTTACCAATTTTAGTCGTTTTAAGCGATTTTTTGTCGTTTTTACCCATTTTTGTCTTTTTTGTCACTTTTTGATTATTTTGTCGTTTTTACCCAATTTTTGTCCTTTTTGTCGCATTTTTGTCAACTTTTGTCGTTTTTGTAGCTTTTTTTGTTGTTTTTTACCGATTTTCAGTCATTTTTTGTCGCTTTTTGGTTTTTTTTATCGTTTTAACCGATTTTTTGTCGTTTTAACCAAATTTTTGTCCTTTTTTTCGTTTTTATCGATTATTTTTCGTTTTTGTCGTTTTTTGGTTATTTTTGTCGTTTTAAGCGATTTTTTTGTTGTTTTTAACCCTTTTTTGTCGTTTTTTAACCGATTTTTTGTCATTTTTTGTCGTTTTAACCGATTTTTTTGTCATTTTTTGTCGTTTTAACCGATTTTTTTGTCGTTTTAACCGATTTTGTCCTTTTTGTCGTTTTTATCGATTATTTTCGTTTTTGTCGCTTTTTTGTTATTTTTTGTCGTTTTAACCGATTTTTTTTATTTTTTTAACTGATTTTTTTCGTTTTTAACCGATTTTTGTCATTTTTTGTCGTTTTAACCGATTTTTTATTTTTTTTGTCGTTTTTGCCGCATTTTAGTTTTTTGTCATTTTTACCGATTTTATGTCATTTTTGTCGTATTTTAGTTATTTTTGTCGTTTTAACCGATTTTTTGTCGTTTTTGTCGTTTTTTGTTATTTTGTCGTTTTTACCATTTTTTTTCGTTTTTACCGATTTTTTGTCGTTTTTACCCTTTTTTTATATTTGTTCATTTTTTTCGTTATTATTATTTTTTATTTTTTCCCGGGAATATTTATATTGTCACCAAACATGGGAATGTAATTTTCCAGGGAATTTAATTCCTTGGAATTTGATTCCCGGGAATATAGAATTCCCGGCTATATAGTATTCCGCATACCAAACGCCCCCTAAGTATACATTACATGACTCAAATAAAAAAACCCAATACAACCTATTAGCATGTACGTATTGTATCGTATTGGATCAATTAATAGGTAATGAAATGGTAGTATATCATATCGTAAGATACTAAGAGCGTAGGCTCAACCCATGTCTTGTTACTGATTAATACAATTACTCGCCTTATTAATCTCAACTATGTGACCACTTGGAATTATGTCAGAAAGCAGGATGGTCGATGCAGAGTGCTTTGTATGTAGTTGAAGTACTTGCCCCATCAATCTCAATTATGAGACCGCTTGGAATATTTCAGTAATCAACATCAGATAATTGTATTAAGCACTTGACTACTCCGTCAATTAGTTCTTTTTTAGAACACTGCCAGTTAGGAGTAAGGGTACCTCATTAAAGTAGTTGCTATAATCAGGGTAGACCCAAAATTTGCATTGAGGCAGTAAAAAGGATATGGTATTTGTTAATGTCATAGAAAAATGGCCCTTAATTGAGCACAATGACAAAAAAGGATCATGTAGGCTGTGTTTGATTGGGCTTTTTTTCCATGGAAAATATTTTCATCGCAAATTTTCCACCAATTGCAGTGTTTGATAGCTTATATTTTCTATGGAATTATTTTCCAAAAAACTATTATTTTTCATATTTTCTTCTAAAATGGTGGAAAATAAAACTGGTCAAACTCATAGGAATTTATTTTCCATGGAAAATAAATATTTTTCGTGGAAAATAATAACAATCAAACTCAAGTAGCTGAATTTAAAATTTTAGGAAGAAGGCTCCGATGTTGTTTCATGACATAGTTTGCAATATCGGCCTATACAGATATGGTTTGGCATGTCCCGATGTGATACCTACCGCTACCGATACTGACCGATACCGATGTTAGTGGTCTCTTTTCTGGTCAATGCGGTAAAGAAAATTGAATTAAAAAAAGACTAATCAACAAGGGCATAAAGGCATAGTAAGGTTGTAAAAGCATGTAAATGATGAATATTTATTTATCGCAGGTAAACCAAAAGGGTGACTATTATTTTATTCAATTTCAAAACTAATAAGAAACAACATATAAAATACTTAAAATTATGCCTAAATGTATAAAATATTTTTTTCTAATTTTTTTTAGTAATTTATAAATAATTATTTGCTTTTCGATACCAATAAAATCCGATACTCCGATTTGAAACTGCTGATACCATCAATCCCGATACTCATAGGAAGGGGCCGATTCCGATACCGATACTGCGAACCTTGCTTTTAAGGACACCTTGTTGCAAAGTGGTTAACAACAATCTATTATAGTATTGTTATTTTCTACGAAGATATATCCAACATGAATCTGACATTGAAAACTGATATATACATATATATGGACAACACAATTGGGTCCATGCACCATGTCATATTAGGTTGTGGTGTCCTGGTGTCTGTGCAAGAGAATATTTCTTCTGTGTTGCTACTTTCCTGTTCACTAGCTTAAGTCATTGACATTTGCAAAGAAAGATCAATAATTCAAGAACCCACAACTTTCATTAAGACAAGTGTCATTTTTCAGCTGCATAAACATGTGATGCGCATAAGATGCAAATATTTACAGTGTTAGTCAAATAAAAGATTTTTTTAAGTTCTAAAATAGTTGGAAGGTCTGGTTTGTATAGGTAGAAAGTTTTCCCATGTTTATTGGTATGCTAAAGAAAAAAAAAATCATATTAGGTGGTGGCCTTCCTACAGTCAATACTTCAAAGATGACAAAAAGCTAAACGTTCTAGAAATCATGACATTTTATAAAACTACTCCATACAGTTACACCTAATAGCAAGACATTGAAAAAATGCACTTGGTAGAATATTCATATCCCTACAGAAAGACTATATATGGCAGCTGCCAAGTCACAAGTGAGAGATCTTGATACAGATGCCCGTTACTCGGATGGATATCCACGCAGCACATTTCAGTCCTCATACAGTATAAGCATAACAGACATAAATTTGTATAATAGCATATTAAGAGAAGTACTACATAGGACATGAAAGGTTGAGAAAATTCCAAATCATAAGATTTTTTTAACAATAGTGTGTAAACTGCTGTTTGCATTGAAATTTAAACATAATCACACAAAAATTGCGAGCATTTGTTTCAAAGAGCCACTTGCTAGAAATTTCACTTTTAACATAGCCATTGATTCTATTAATAGACCTTCAAGCTCACGTACAATGAAAATAGGTGATAAGTATAGAAATGTACAACGGTTTGCTAGTAATTTGTTTCTCACTTACTACTTTCTAGAAACTCATTCTTTTATTGCCATTGGTCAATGATGGTCAACCTCATGAATAGAGCGGACATAGCAACAATTCATTTGCACATGTACGCATATATTTACTGATCAACAAAATGAGAGCAATCTAGTTAAGACAACCTTCTCTCTTAAAGGCCTAAAGGCCACAAACTAGTCATGAGGTCTGGAAGATTTGAGCTACATATAGCACAAGTGTTTGTATAAATAACTAATTATCATTTTACAAGAAGCCAGAAAAAATTAAAGTATATCAGAAAAGGAATATAAGAGAGGCAATTGGTCCACAGTAATGCAATTTTAACTGATCCTATGCTCATTTATGTGTGATATAATTAATACAGGTTAAAAACAACAAAATATAACTACAAGTATGGGATACTTTCAGATTTAGTGTGAAATACAATAACTGTTTCCAATATTATAAAGATAGTAAATTTCTTAGAATCACGAAGAAACATACAGAACAGGAAAGGCACAAGTATGATGAAGAAGAAACAGGAACTATAAAGATGAAAACACGGAACATGTGCATAGCATCATACCTATTAACACAGATAGGAAAATGATTGGAGAAAAATAATAATAGCCCAATAACCTATCTTTTTAACTTGAACTTTTATGGGGAGCTTCCAAAACAATAAAGAGAGAAGTCATTTTGCTTAGACAACTGAAATCCAGATTTTTTTTGTGTGTGACGGTGAATGGATCTGTATTATATTTTACTGCATTGTATATTTTCTATAAAATGTTTGGTGCTCATAAAATATCATGGTAATCTTACAAGTTGTGCATCTAAGCAAATCAATCATATACAAGTTTCTATAGGATATTTAACATAGACTAAATTATTGCTGCTTATTGACAAAAATGTCTTTCTTATTTAAATAAGAAAGACGAAGGTAACTGCATGGAAGTTGCGTATCATTTAGGCATATAGGGTTCCTATGCCTAGAACCACCTCTGCTACCTAAAAACACTGGCTAAGATTGAGCTCTCCAGTAAAGATTTCTTAACTGCCACCAGGATACATTCAATATGAATGTTCTAAAAAGGGTTTGAAGCACCTCAGTTTAAGTAGTAGGTGTGCAGATTACTACTAAATTTGTCATATGTCGCTAGTCATTATTAGCGTGAAGGATAGTAAAGGACTAACAGGGTACCTGCATTAGATCAAAAAGAAAAGACAATAAATCATAGTCATAATATTCTAAATCAACGAAAAATATATACAATAATATTCCACCTAAGCAATGACAAGAATTCACAGATGCCAAAAGTGTTAATGAAATATGGAGAGAATTGACAACATATCTACATGCAAGTATCATATATTTAAAGGAAGAAAAAGGTTAGGTTCCCGCTAGTTTTCAGCGAATGAGGTTACTTTCTTACCTGGAATCAGTGGATTCACGCTGATACATCTCTAGAATTAGCTTCAACTCCTGGTCACACACTTTTAAATCTTGAACCTGTATCAAAACATATGGAATAATAAATCATCTGAAGTACATCACAGCATATACAGCAAATTTGGGTAGAAGCAGGAAAAATTGAATTGTCCAGCATAGTATATGAAATATCTCAATATAAGACGACAAGATATAGAGAAATCTATAGAACTGCTATTTAGGCTTATATAGAACTAACTTCTCAAAATAGCATAGCTCATAGTGTAATGTCCTGTCCCGCTCAGCTCAATCGGAGGAATCGAAACGCCAACGGCGTTCGGACTTAGCCATGCAACGGCTGCTCGAAGACCCGCTCGGCCGAGGCGACTCCTCACTCAGGTAGGTGGCTTCGGTGAACTTGTCTCAGCTTGGCCTTCACACTAATAAAACGAAAGTTTTCAAATGCACGAGTAGGCTTGATAATAAAATAGACGAATCCACATAGCTAAGGAAATAATTCCAACTTGGGTCCAACTGAGTTAGAACATGGAAAAAGGTCCCATGGTCGGCTTAGAAGTGTTGCACGATGGCTTTCAAAACGACACTCGGTCCTTCGTCTCGTGGCTTGGGAGAAGGAAAGTCGGTCTTCGCCACAAAGTTATGAATTAGCCTAAGTCATAGACGTCGTCCGCATAAATGTTTGATAAAGCATGTACGGTCCCATCGTCAAAGGCTTGGCATAGCCTTTGCTCGTCCCACGGGTTAAGTTGCATCGCACGGCTTGTGGCATAACTCTAGGCACTCAAAGAACTTGGTTGTTCAAAGTCGAACGCGTGCATGACACGTCCCCACGATGCAAGGCTTGACGCAGCCTTTGCTCGTCAAGTTATTACACGATTAAGTTAGGCAAAGTTATGTTAGGCTATCGAAGTCATAGCAAGCACGGTCCCATGAATTCTACGGCTGGTTGTAGCCACACTGTCCTACGGTCTCAATGCTCGTCATATAAAGTACGACTTGGACGGTAGTGTCGCATAGAACACAAGTTGGCTTAAGGCACAATGTCACGAACTTAGTATTTTAAGGCACAAGCCACTGTTGATTTTAAATTGAGTTTGGAAAAGGGCCATCAAATAGTCGTTCCTGAGTTGAATAAAATGATAAGGCAACATGGAAGAATACTCGTGACCATGGGTCGTCGAGGCGGTCTCAAATATTAGAAGTCTTGAACATGGTCCTGAAAAGATAGTAACACTAGAAGAAGAATGACTGTGTAAGACGTTAGTTCGAGTCGAGTCTTGCATGGTTATTGGGCAACTTGCCGACAAGGTAAAAGTTTTCACGAGCGGCATCCCTGGGCCACGGGACCGTTTCGGCCTAGGAGGAAATACGGTATAGCTGTGCTAGATGATAGCACGGGTTAGGCAAAAAATTTCAACGGGACTCGCTACTTGCGTTGAAAGGGCCTCGACTAGCAAAGCTACAAGTCCAGGATAGCTTGTGGTGCTAGTGACCTTTCATATAGATGAGTCGCCATATAGTGGTGATCCGCGTGCATACCTTTGGATTGAGTCGAGTATTGTGTGCACGGTATCAATGAGTCGAGTTGAATGTGTGCACGATAAGAACACAATGTTTGGGCCTAAGCTTTGGCTGCAACGACGACATCGTGCTTCGGCACGAGATGTAGCGTCGAGTATTAAGTTTTGGCATAGAGTTGCATAAGTTGGATTTGAGTCGTTTCGAGTTTAAGTCAGGAAGCGCCGTAAGGCAAAGTTGGTTAAGTGACACTTAGTTCACAAATCGTTGATTAAGTCAGTTGATGATTAAAGTAGCAAAGACCGGAAGGCGGCAATATGGTTAAGTCGCAGCGAGTTGCAAGGCACGACCTCAATATGGACACACAAATAGATCTCGTCATACGATCACGATGTTAGCACAATGGCTTTGAAGCACGGTCACATGGAAATTGGATACTAGCGTGTAGTTGCGTCTCTGAGTATTGGTCGGAAGGCAAACACGACTTGATAAGTTGACGTTGCAAGCACGAGAATGGTCTAGAGACACAAAATAGACCGAGAGTCTATGTCCTAAAATCGAACCTAAGGCAAGAATAGAAAGACAATCATAAGGGATTATGTAGCACAAAGTAAATGAACGTGTTGGTTTTGTATTGGGTGGACGAGGAGCTCACTCCACCAGTACAGTTGAGTACTGACACCAACACAGTTTTCATGTGCAGGAACAGGTAGAAGCTCGTTGGCGCGGAGCTCGCTTGAATGCGTCAAGGCATGGAGTTCCTTGGCGTTTCGAGGCACGCAGCCGCATGGAGTCCGGACGTATACGGGACATAATGTATGGACATCGCCTATCTGAAGCATCCGCTGGCTTATCAAATTGTATTGAGAGATGAGAGAGAGCAGAGTGAGCTTGAGTGATTGTAATCTTGGCCTCGTGCCCACCTATGTAATTTTTGTTTCAATATCAATAAAGAGCTATTTGCATGACTTGTGTTTTGTTTCAAGTTTTCGCTGGTATTAATCAATGTTTCTGCTTGGGATTTCTGTGCGACGACCCCGTCGCTTAGCCTGTAATCGGCCGTTATGGAACCCGCCTTGCGTGAGCGCAATTTAGGTTCATGCGTCATCACGCCTTAGCGAGGACGATCGGTTCTACGGGACCGGGACATGACACGTAGCATCATTCCATCCAAAATTACAGACTCATGGATAGCATCGAAAAAATGGCCATCAATTAAATGACAACTATAAGGTAGATGTAACACAAAACAGAAAACATAGTGGCAGAAAACTTATATCTAGAAGAGACTTAGAGCCATAAGCTGTAAAATTACAATAAGAAAAATAAAATATCAGCTATTCTGCAAATCAGCTATATCATCTATTTTACAATTTCAAACATCAGGTGCATCTGGCATAAAATAAATTTAACAAATATGGGAATACTCGGAAATTTTGAGGGAACAAAAGCTCGTTATAATATTATATCACCTGGTACATATATGACAATAAAGAGGGGAGTCTGTGGGAGAATGAGAAAGACGATGGATTACTAATAATAGAAACAATAAGGACCAAGAAAGAGGCCAGGCATATTCATGATAAAAGCTTTCTTACATTTTAAAAAACCAACTAGGACAAACTGAATTAGATGAAAGGTGTGATTAACCTAGTAGTTTACTGCTACTCGAGTAAGAACAGTGTTCTAAAATGCATTAAAAAGCGGCGTCTAGACGCTATTCGGTACCCACCGCCAAAAAATTAGTATATTGTGCGTTATAGATGATAGACAGCATGATGCGAAAAAAAGTAACATTATGGAGGAAAAAGCATCATTATGCGGCCAAAGAAGAAAAATGTTGCCTAGATATTGGTCTAGTCTTTTTGTCAATGTTTTGTTCAAAAAAAAAAAATTGCCTGATCACTTTTATTTTCCTGATCGTATTTGGGATTGGCCCAAAAAATTTCTACTAATCTTTTATTTTCATATTATATTATTTTTGGTGAATTATAAATTATAATTCTATTTGTTCAATACCTATTATTGTAGATTTTGGTCCATTTGAGTGTTGGCTAAAGTTCTTTATAATGTAATCCTTGTTTTATATATACATATAAATATATTGTTTTGTACTACTTTCAATGAATTAAAAAAAATATGCTTTTTTAATGGTAACGCTTTTTTCGCATAAATCCGTCTAGCCGTCTGGGCGCTAAGCGTCCCCTTGCAGCATGACAGCCTAGCGCTAGGCGTCCCCTTGCCACATAACGACAGCCTAGCGCTTTCTATAACATTGATTAAGAAGATCCAACAAGACTTTAAAGTAGTTAGAAGAAGTGCCACTTCAAGTGACTTCACTTCTTTCAAATTAAATTGAGACAATGTACACGTATTTAGATATAAAATACAAATACCATAGAAAGAAAATGCAGTATTATGTATTTCTACTGATGGCCACAGTTCATAATTCAACCTCACATACATAATTCGTTCATAACTCAACCTCACGTACGGATACATTCATAAGAGGTTTAAATGAAGTCTTCTTGCCCACAACAAGGAGAAGAAATTCCAGGTTTTAGTAGATATCAAAAGTTAGTCCAGGTGCTCACCATAGTTTGCAGTATCGTCCGATATCAATCCGATACAGCCGATACCGATACATTTTGGTATGTCTTGATCCGATACCGACTAATACTAATACTGACTGATACCGACATTGAAGATCTTTTTTCAGTCAATTTGGCAAAAAAATCAGCGTTTTAACTTCGCTAGGCGGAACCGGTACGGCGGAGGGACGCCCAGGCGGCCGAACAAATTTTTTTTTAGTTGAAATCCAAACATGTACCTTCTAAATCCATAAAAAAATTCATAAAAAAATTAACTTCAAATTTTGAATTTTGAATTTTGAAATTTCAATGCTCAAAAATCCAAATCCAATATTAAAACCAAAACAAATATCCACGATACAACTAAGCATAAAAAATAAAAATAAAAAATAAAAAAGCGAAAAAAGATTCAGAAAAATTCAAAACCGAGCACGGCTGATTAGACCCGCATCATTTAGCTTCTAAGTTCTTTAATGAATTCGGTCGGATGAATAGTTCCTACCCGCTAAGAGACCGACCCGAATCAAACCCTAACCTAATAAATTGAAATAACATAGAGGAGAGAGAGTCTCCGCCTTCATTTCCCTCTTCCCTTGTTCCTCTACGAGTACAATACGACAACACACTAGAGTGTTCGAGGGTGATGTTCCTCCACGAACATGATTGAGGGCCTTGAGGCCTCGAGTGTGATGTTCCTCAGCGAGCACAGACGACAGTGGCTAAGAAAGGGGTCGCAGGTTGGATAACAATTTCTAAAGAATTATGTGAATTTGGATCGAAGTGTTGCGGGTCCGGATTGGAAATCAATTGGGTTTTTCCTAGTTGATGTAAGTTCCTTTTTGTCCGTTATTCATAATTTTTCGGTTGATGATTATGCTTTAAATTTCTCCTAGTTAGTAGTATGGAATATAATTATTTAAGTTTTTCTATGGTTGTAAACCCTTTTGTCTTTTATAATTTATGTTTTCCCCTTCTTTTTGGTTTTTGGGATGTGGATTATCGATATGAGGGTGGTAGACGAGTTCTTATCGTCTAAAATTTTGATCTTTTCTTTGTTTGATCATATGGTTCATTTTTTTCTCAGCAAAAATATTATTTTGTTATTGAGGTTGGGATTTTGTTCGTTTATGTACATATTTGTGATTTATAGGCAGTTCTTTTGGGGTTTTGGGATCTTGGCTTTTGATATGGGGGTGGTAGATGGGTTGTTGGCAAGTAAAAGTTGGATCTTTGATATCTTTGATCATCCGGGTCATTATTCTTCATCCTTGTTAGTGTTCTTATATTTTTGAACATGAGCTTTTGTGATTTATGGGTTGTGGGTTTTTGATTTAGAGGGGTTAGATGTGCTATTGGCATACCAAAATTGGATCTTATGTTGGTCTGATCATCTGGTCTTTGATGGTCTAACTTAAAATTATATTGTTCTATGTTAATTTATTTGTTATGTTAATTCATTTTGATTACTTTGTTATGTATAATGTACAATTGAAGATTCTTTTCCTCTCTTTTGCAAAAGTGTGCCTAAATTCAAAAAGGTACGTGCCATGTGCCGAGGCGCTTGGAAGCCTTTGCGCCTAGAGCCGTTAACAACTATGCCCGGCCTGGATCCACCCCGGTCAAACCCAGTCAAAACCGGGCCGATTCGGCCGAGGCCCAGCCCACCGACACCTTGAATTATCTCCAATGTAGCATCATTCTCTATAACTTCTAATAATCAATGGAGCCAGTCATGGAATTGAGGGGCACTTGCCAAAAATTCTTTTTAGGAAATTGGCTAATAGGCTATAACTAACATTATTGACCATGCAAGAGAATCAAAATTCACCTAGGATATGACAAAGACATGCCAATTATGATGAGCAATTGCATTCATGTCAGAGGCACAACATAAGCCGAAAAGCATAATCAAAATCTAGATGAGCAACATGCTTTGTGATTATCGCATAGCATATATAGGACTTAAAAGCATAGTTTGCAGTATTGATCGATACCAATCCGATACAGCCGATACAGATACCGTTTGGCATGTCCCGATCCAATACCGATATCCATATTGACCGATACCAACATTAGGGGTCTTTTTTTCAGTCAATTTGACAAAGAAAATTGAACGAAAAAGAAGGGTAAAGTGCATTTAAACTCTCCCTAGATTTGCCTCGTTCGCAAAATAAGACCTTTTAGAAAACTTAAGCAGTATGGACCTCCCTAGATTCTGTTTTTGCTCAGAATGGTCCTTTCCGTCAAGTGGCCGTTAAAAATGGTCGTTAGTCCCATTTTTTTTTTCCAAAAAAAAAGAGAGACTAAACTAGCCCCCAGCCCCCCCCCCCACCCACCCCTACCACTCTCCTCCTCCGCCGGCGAGCGCCCGCCCCCCCCGACCACCCCCCCCCCCCCACTCCTCTCTCTGCCGGCGTCCGCCCGCCCCCACCATCGGAGAGAGAGGGGGGCGCCCCCTCCTCCTCCCGTCGCGGGCGAGCGCCCGCCCGCCCCCCCCCCCCCCTCCTCCCTCCGTCGGCGCCCGCCCGCCCCCACCACCGGAGAGAGAGGGGGGCGCCCCCCTCCTCCCGTCGCCAGCGAGCGCCTGCCCCCCCCCCCCCCCCCGAACCCACCCTCCTCCCTCCGCCGGCGCCCGCCCGCCCCCACCACCGGAGAGAGAGGGGGGGTGAGGGAGGGGTAAAATCGTCTTTTTAGGCCATTTTAACGGTTATTAACAGCGGGAGGGGTGAATTGAGCAAAATCGAAACAGAGTGGATTTTTTAAATCAGGAAGTCTTTAATTGCGTTTTCGTGACATCTAAGGAGGGTTTAAATGCACTTTACCCCGAAAAAGAATAATCAACAAGGATGTGAAAGTATAACAAGATTGTAAAAGCATGTAAATGAAAAAAATTATGTATTGTACGTAAACCAATCACTAATGGTAACTATTATTTGATTCAATTTGAAAACTACTATGAAACAACAAAGAAAACAATTAAAATTATGCCTAAATGTCTAAAATATTTTCTCTAAGTTATTAATAATCATTTGCTTTCCGATACCAAAAAATCCAAACCGCCGATACCTACCGATACTGCCGATACTGATACTCAAAGGAATGGCCTAATACCGATTCTGATACTGCAAACCTTGCTTAAAAGTGCAAACAAATCACCATGTTGCCTTACAATATGAAGCAACCTTAAGTTGTAGCCGAGGGCATTGTCTCCACAGTAGAAACCTAACTCGACATGCAATTTGACTCCATTTTTCCATCTAAAGTAATTTACTTTCCTCCCACCAAAATAGCCATAAAATAATAATATATGATAACCAATGAATTTATAGAGGAACGAAGTTCTAGCAGAACTTCATACATCAGCTTCCTCAACATAAGCAGTACGTCGCCTTCTAGCAACGCCTCATACATCAGCGTGGATCATCATTTAAGTGAAATAGAAGAGTAAGAAAGGTACAGGAACTAAATAGTAAACTAGTAAAGACACTAGGAAGAAATGCAGCAAAAACAGGTGTACTAAAGACTGCAAAAATACCACTGCATGCAGTCTTTTTATTTCAGACAGCTGGTTCGCCCATCTGCCAGATAGTGATTCCAGCTCATTCACCTGCATTCATAATACAGTTTGACCCTTTCAGAGTTCTACTTGCACAATAATGAAGCAATCAATTTTGTTGCAAGTATGTACTGGAAATATCACCTTCCTATCTACTACACTTGAGAGTGACTGGACTTCGGCTCGTAGAGAATGAATCTCGGAAGCTTCCTCCTTATATTTACTCAATTCAGTTTGCATGGCACCCATTTCCTTGGGGAGGGTTGAGAGAAGTGCTTTAAACTCTGCAATGATTTCTTTCCTACCTGAAATGCACAAGGCATGTTCCTAAATAGATACTATACAATACAAAGTCAAAAATGGATTATTTTTACACCAGAAAATCTGTCTTATTACCGGATTCTCTCGATGCATCTTCAAGTTTGGTTTCCAGCATAATTCGTTCCTCAACCAATTTCTGCAAATACTGCTCTAGCTCGGCTATCTGAGATTCTGAAAATGCAGCCACACTTCGAGAAACATCAGCTAAATCAACTTTCGCGTTCACTTCTTTCTCATGGCAGATAAAATTATCCTTTTCAACCTGCCATAATTTAATTTAAGTGACCAAATTAGTAAACCAAGAGAAGAGTAGCCGCAACAATGCTACATAGGCTACGCATCTATGGACAAGTTACCACCTGTAGTTTCTCTAAGGACGTTCGGCACTGATCCATTTCAGTCTTTGATTTATCCAGCTGGTCATTCAACGATAGAAAAGGTTGGGAAGAAGAGAGAGCTTTTGCATCCGTCAGAGCATTCTGTCAACCCAGTTCTCCATAAGAAATTAAATTTAAATTATTTTTACCCAGAACTAACTAGTAAAAATTACTAATATCAACAAATAAAAAACTTAGCCAAACCTGCAAACTGGCCAGCTTCTTCAAAATTTCTATCCTTCCTTCATGCAGGCTACTTATTTCTACTGCCCTGCTAGCAACTAAATCCTGTCCAAGAAACCAGTGAAGAGATGAACGCACAACTTCAATATAATTAGTGATGTCTAACACGAGGAATTACCTTCATCTCCTCGAGCGTAGATTCCAAATCCTGCAATTCTTTTTGCCTATCTCTGACCTTATTTGCACCAGCCTGTTTATCCCCTAAAGTTGGAAAAAGGAAAGGAGTCCCTTGTGCTGTATCTTTTTGTGCTTTAAGGGTAGCCAACTTACACTTACTCTCTTCTAGTTCCGCAATGGTCTCACTCAAGTCCACTACACAATTTACCAAAGATGTCAACAGTCAATGTGTAATATTCTATAAATGTTTCGCTCATAATCTGAAACCAACAAGCCCTCCCCTCGGTAAAATATATAATACAACATTTCTAGAATTTCCTTTGATATATGTGGGAAAATACCTGACAAACGTTTCCGTGTGGTCTTATATTTTGCATCAATATCTCGGTGCTTCCGAACCTTATCGGTTAAAACCTTGTGTTTCAAGTGAAGGTCACGGATTGCTACTTGGAAGTTCCTAACTTCTATCTGCCAATCATTACAAGTCTTCTGTAGTTGTTTATGACACTCTGTATAAGAATATAATAAAACAGAGTGAGAAAGAAAAGTACTGAGAGTAAAATATAGTAAATAACATAAAAAAATAGATGTAAGCACAGGTCTTACCATCACCTGACAGAGTCCCCAGAAGAGCAGAAATAGCTTCATCATGCACACGCCACATGTAACTGACAGAAGATATAGTATTTCGTAAAATGTTTTTGGTACTTGCTTGTGACGTCCACGGCTCCGCTTTCATTTGACTAGGGCATAAAACATCTGAACAGCTTTCGGTTGCTCCTGGTTCCAGCAGCCTGCTCAAGAACTCATCTTCCATGGGGCAGCATGCACCATCTGATTGAGAAGTTAATTAATCTGATATAAGCATTTACTCAACTTAGTCTCCATAACTGGAGAACAAAGTATAATGGATGAAATAATTTATGCAAACTTTTACTATATACATAAACAGGATATTTTAGGAATTGGTGATAGTAGATATTAAGATGACTCTACATTAGACTAATTGGGTAAGTAACATGCAAAAGATGATCCCATGTAGTCAGCTAACTGCTTGATGGATACACGACACACAGCTTTAAGAATCGACAAGAATCATGGGCAAAACCAAAAGGAGATTCATACAAATCTCTAAGAAACAACACAGAATTTCCAGGGACAGATGAAGCAAATAACAAATAACCATATGCGAACAATAAGTATTCAAATACTTATCACGATGCTAACTTGAAGAAGCCCCCCATCTCCAATTAGATGATCATAACATGAGAATGCAAGACATGGGTGCCAAACGATAACTTTATGATAGTCTATCTAATTAAATATCATGCAAATCCCTCAAACAGCTTTTCATTTACACGGCACCCCACAATGATAAGTTCTAAACTATAGTGGGGGCGTGAAATTACAAATCTACGCCAGTGATTATGAGGCAACTTAAAACTCAGTGAATCTCAGAGGTTGCCTTTCTATCATTAATCAGATAAAAGTTTTTTTTCTACTAATCAGAGTTGTTTGTTTCTCTAAACTACGGATGCAGAGATAAAGGCTCCTTTAAACTTTTCAGTAACTGTTTTTTGACAATGTAGACATTTTTGGCAAGCATTGATTATGTAAACATCACCATTTAAACCACAGATCAAATTCCACAGGTTGTCTCTTTACCATTCATCTCATCAAACATACTTCTCTGAACTATTTCAAAATTATTGATGCAAAGGCAAAAGACTCCCAAAAACATTTCTGTGTTTGTTTGAAGACAATACAGATATTTTACACCAGTATTGGTTGTATAAATTCTACTTCATAATGAATCCTCATGACCAAGAGCGCAGGTCCTAATTCTTATTTATACGTCCACATACTCTTAAGTAATCTAATCTTGCTTCATAAAGAGTTTCCAGATCAAACAAACCTACATGTGAATAACTACAGATCAATTTTAACTAATATTGCGTCGTCGTCGTCGTCATTATACAAACATTCACACATCAGAATGGAATCAGATATCTAAAGGAAGGATCTAGTATGCATTTGCTAAAAAAAGCGATGTAAGAGAAGAAAAACTATACAGCGCAAGCCAAAGAATGGATGTCTCAGCCATAGTTTGCAGTATCGGCACCAATACGGTTGGGCATGTCCTGCTCCAATACCGACCGTTATCGATACTAACCAATACCAACGTTGGGCTTCTCTTTCTGAGTTAATTCGGCAGAAAAAATTGGATAAAAAGGATAGAAAAATAGTGTCAACGCAATGATTCACTGACAATGTGTATCGATATGATTCCTTATTGATAAATTGTATATATTTATAGACTCAAAATTCATCCATATTAATATTATATTATTATTCCATTTAAAACTAACAAGAAGCAACATATGATACATAAAATTATGTCTAAATGTAGCAAATATTTTTCTAGCTTTTTAAGACTTTTTATCATTTTTGTCATTTTGAAACCAATAATCCAATACTCCGATCCGAAACTGCCGAAACCAATACTCATAGGAAGGGGCTGAAACTGATCCCGCTGGGTCTCAACATACACAACCCTATGGACCAACCTGTATGATTAACATGAAAACAAGTGTCATCATCATGTATGGAACATAAGAAAACCTGGAAGTGCTGCATTCTCCCAACATAATGGGGTCATGTATGGAACATAAGAAAGCTCCATAAAGAACTTGACATAGTTTCTATAGCCGGGTTGTCTACCTGACGTCGGTGTTCTAAATGGCGTCCGCCTAGGCACGTAGGCGGTAGGCAGTCTCTTTCCGCACCGCTTTTCGGTAGTCGGTGGAGTAGGCGACCAACGAAGGTTGGCAGCATAGGCGAAGGTGAGGCGGCATAGGTGGGCACCTAGGCGGAGCAATACCTAACAAGATATTTTGGCCAAAAAAATTTTGTAATCATTATGGACCTATGGTTCACTTTTATAAAACTAAAACTTTATAAATCTTCGTTCTACAAATTAGTTATGCATGAAACACCCTTAAAATATGCATATTATGCATAAACCAGTAGTAAAATATGTTCAAAATGTATCGACCGTCTAGGTGGCGTCTAGGCGTTGCCTAGGCGGTCTAGGCGGTAGGCGGACTCTCTCCGCCGCGCACCCGCCTACCGCCGTTTAGAACCTTGACGTCAACCCTCTGTGTTGATGCATCATGCCATAAAACATAGAGATGGTTGGCCAGTAGGTAGACCTAACTTTTGGATATGATGTTTAAGCTCATGCGACAAAGGAGGAATATTTTCCCCTAGACTATAAAAAGTCTAATCGAAGAGGTAAGAGATACATTTCGCTACAAGGAACTGCATTCGTCTCTATCACATGTTAAGCCAAAGAGTGAAAAGGATTGGCAATCCCATTGGAATATATACAATGCTGAGCACAATGTCATATGGAAATTACAGATACTTTATACCACAATTTGTATACATGGCTGCTGGCATGGAGTTGACAGTTTGCAAGTAATTTGTAAATAACTGTAAAAATGCACATATTTACATAACTGCTTCCTTTCTTCAAATTCTTTATAGATGCACATTTTGCAAGTAATTTGAAAATAGTTGAATCGAGTTAACAGTTTGAACATGCCACATATTTCTGATGTCAGATATCCATTTTATCGTAATGCCAAATAACCTTTAACATGCTAAAGCACCTATATGCCCATTTTCTTATCATTAAACCAAAAAAATAAAGCAAGTGTGCTCTAATTTCTGAACTTTTATCATGAAACCTCTTGTTTAAGGATTTCCACAGTCTTCCAACTTAGACTTGGTTTTGTATTTGCTTAATTTGCCCCGTTCTGCTTATTTCTTTCAAAAGCAGCTGCAAAAGCTCTTTGGTAACAGCTGCTTATGCTTACTTTTTTGATAAGCTAGTTCATTTTGTTGGCAGCTTGTTAAAGTAGGGAGGTCTTCTTTTGAAAATGTTTCAGCTTTTTGAATAACAGCATCAAGTCCAAACTGGGCCTTACTTGATATGCTCATATGAAATTGATAAGTTGGGGAATAATAATGTCATCTATGATCAAACACACTCAATGGGCACTAAATTCAGTCCAACAGACAGGAGTTACTCACAAACATCGTCTCAATTGTCGGTTGACATGTATGGCATGTCAACTTGGAAGGAAAACAACATAACAATGCATCAAATATCATTTATGACGATTTGGAACATATCAGCAGAGATCTTGGGATCAGCCAATTCCCGACATCGAAAAATGTTGGCAATTTTTACCAAAGTTGTCTGGATGGTTTCAATAACCATGAATATGGGTATAAACTGTATGCTGCTCTCACTTGTTATATAATCCCAATCCTTAAATCAAAAGTTAAGACCCCTAGCCTCTCGACATTCCTCTCATGTTTTTTCTCTCTTCTGCAGAAAGCAACCTCAACGATGCAACCACCACCAGCCACCAATATTAACATTCTCTCATGTCTCCCACAATCGTCTCCTCCTTAGTCCTCTCTCAATATGCACGACGGTGATTTCGATGACTGCAAAGACAACAATTGTCCCATGCCGGCCACCAATGACACAGCCTACATCGGTATGTATTTTTATCATGTTAGTTTTCTGAATTAGCCCTCTCTTTTACTCTAACCAGAGTTTCTAGAGGCAAAAACCGCCTAGCTACTCTAAAGCCTAGATGTGAAATGCAAAAGCGAGGTAGCACCAAAGAAAAATAAACACAGACATAGTATAAAAGCATTTTTAGTCATAAATATAATATTTCAAGAGGAGATGGTAATGTTGCAAGACGAGATGTGGACGAGATATGGAAAGGATTTGTTGCTGCGAGGACAAGTGACGAGATGTCAAAGACGAGGAAGATGTGAGGACGAGGTTGCAAGGACAAATGTGTATGTCCTTGAGGAAGATGATTCGACAACGAGTGGAGGAGGAAAGTCAACAGTACAAATGTGGTGTATCATAGGAGCCATCGTGATTGTCGGAATGAATCGGCAATGAACTGTGGATTTAATGAGTCGGTGCAGGAGTAGGCGTCGAGGTCCATACCAGAGAAACTGGAGTAGAAGCACTGAGAGCTCAAACCAGAGACAGGGGTTAGAGTTTTTTTTACCCTTAACAGGTCAGTTGGAGCAGTTTCGTGTTAAATTTTAAAACTACTCCAAAACTGCAACCTCACATGAGGTGCCCGCCTAGGCGGCATTTTGCCTTTCCGCACTTTGGCTGAAGTAAGGTGCTTCGCACCTGCCTGCACCTTCCTGCGACTAAACAACTATGCTTCTAATTATATTCATCCTATACCCTTTGCAGATCCCTCTCCTATGTCAATCTAATTGTTCCTTGAATCTTCATTGCGTTGCTCCAATTTTAATAAGATTATCATATAGAATTAATCAATACTCGTATCTAATATTAGCTATATCGCATAATACAAACACGGATACATAGAAGGACATGATACAAACATTTTCAGATAGGTCCATTAAGAGATCACTTCTACAGACATGGGCACCATTTTTTCGTATCCATGCAACATAGTGTATTAGATTATTCTTATGAATACCTATATATAAGGTATATACTCAAAGAGACAAGTATGCCCAATATTTCAACTTATCCCCCACAAATCCAACATGCAAAACCCCAAGCTGTCATGAAGCCAACATTAGATTTTTAATCCTTGATAACAAATGATTTAAAACAAAACATACGAGGTATTAACAAGCTAACACGACGGTGACCAAGGATAGAAATGCTAGCCAAGGATGTCTTAGATAGTGAGGAAAGTATTAACATCATCTTCCACACAAACTATGATCTTAAAGTGGCCGGAAAGACGAGAATTGACACGATACAAGAGAAGCAGGAGAAAAGATGAACAAGAAGGATCAGCAAAGAGAAGGAACAAGGAAGGGGCGCAAAATACAAAAAAGACTCCAACTTCGTACGGAGGTTAGGTTGCAAGAATTCCACCAAAGAATCTGTGGCAATTCGATGATTGGGACAAGAGAAGAGAAAGGTAAACCGCAAGAATATTGTATTGCATTGAATATATATATATATATATATATATATATATATATATATATACACACACACACACACACACACCCCACTAATTAACTGAAACTATACTCACATAAGTGTATACAAAGGATACATATAACCCAGGTTTTCAGTGTCGGCCGATCCCTAGCGGGATCAGCCATATTGTATCGGTTTTGGCATGTCCGATTCGATACTGCCTCCACCAATGCCAGTCAATACTGGAATTGGAGTTCTCTTTTCCAGACAATTCAAAATAAAGAAAAGTTAAAAGAAAAAGTCAACAGGACTTGATCTTGCTGAAGCAACATGCTACAGTGTGATCAATAAAAACTTCCTTACATCAGTGTAGCAACTAACATACGTCGATGCTATACACTATAAATTCACAGCACTCGTACATCATATAACTAAAACATTCAAAACTATTTATTGTGCAGGCATTCCGTCTAAAAGAAAGTAAATAAACAACAACATCTATAGTGGGTGAACAACTCGATAATGTTGAATACCATTCCATTTAAAAGTAACTGGAATATTTTTCTAGTTTTTAAAACAATTTCTTATTATTCTTTAGCTTTCCAATACTAAAATTCCTAAACACCGACGAAACAACCAAGAGTACCGAGCCTTCGATACTGATACTCATAAGTCATAAGAAGGGTCGAGAACCAATTCTGTGACCTTGCATATAACTAATAATCGAGTATTGACAATTGAGCTAGCTAGGCTAAGGGAAACTAGGCGTGGTAAGTAGGCAAGTTTAAAACACAGCACAAAAATAAAATTAGCCAAACTGCAACATCATGCTTCTTCTAAAAGTGGAACATCAATAAATCAGATAGATTTGAAAGCTTGAATTATATCCATAACAATGTTTAGCCAAACTGCAACATCATGCTTCTTCTAAAAGTGAAACAGCAATAGATCAGATAGATTAGAAAGCTTGAATTATATCCATAACAATGTTCTTTTTCCTTGAATATTCATAAAAGTATTATTATGTAATCCAAATAACTAATAACGATATTCAGTTGTCTGTTTTACTATTAGAGAAGAGTCACTTGACAAGAAATTTCAAGGAGAACGCATCCTGAAAAGCACCATCTTCTCATCAGTTTCCAATAGCATACTTTTGCGAGTGACAAGTAAGATGGATACAGAATTAGGATTCTTGAATAAATAAAAATGAGTTCTCCATCAAACAGGGACAAATTTAACTCCTCACATATGATGAAGTAACCTCATATGATAAGCAATATTCCACTCCAAAGATAACGCCACCGAGTACTTGAAAGCGAACCAAGACTGCAGAAATTTTAAGAAAGCGGACCAAGTAAGCAGTATGCTCACTCCATCTGTGTAATGAATAATCGGGCACTTAATGCTAAACGTTGATTAATTGGCGAGCTAGGCTACTGCATCAGGTTGGAATCCACACCAGTTAACCTAATTCGTTACTGGGTCAGATTGATGAGTCTTCCATTGAGGCATGTGAAAACAATTATAATCTACGTTGCACGGACACGAGAAAATGGTGCTTGTATCCGTAACAATTTGTGTCCGCGCAATATAGGTGACTATTTTTAGTACCTATCTAAAAAAAATGTATGTACCTCATATTTGTATTGTGCCCATATTCGTGCAAAATAGACAAGAATTCGAATGAGGATGACGACTACTGATGGACTGTATGATCGTATTGCCTATAAACTATTTGTTGTTTTGGCCCATGATTTGTAGCTCTATTAACTTTATGGAGTGTGGAGTTCTTTTCTGATCTCTAGGTGTAGTTGTAGCTTTTCATTAACTCTATGGAGCGTGAACTACTTTTCTGTTTATTTTATGACTAGTGGATACTTCATCTAATTTTATGTGATTTTCTTCTACTTTTTGTAAGAAAATAGCCTTTGCAACATGTAATTGGATTAATTGCCTGTAATCCGATTAGTCATTCCATGGTCCATGGTCCAGGACCAATCACACAATGAAATCACGGGATTTAACCTTGATGATGTGCAAACAGATTTTACGGCTCTTACCAACCAACTAGTCATCCTTGGAAAGGGAAGGTATGTGAAAGGCTCACTAAGCAAGGTTTTTACTTCGAAGAACCTTACCAGCATGCAAATACATATAATACCACAAATTTTAATAAAAGAATCTGAACTTTGATGTAGGGCAGATAATTGAGCTTTCAACATTTGTCCATACTGATTGTAAAGAAAAGCAATGAAGTAAAAGAACAAGAGAATAAATATACTAACCCTCAAGCATATGAGAACTTGTATCATTAATACCACCATCTGCATACCCACTTGTGCAAACAGAACGTGATTCCAAGTCTCCTACCAGCTTTTAAAACAACCAAGAAGATTTTTGTTTAATGGAGGATAAATGACACATTGACCATAAATAGGATGTCGACGTTGTGTTACTTACCCGTTCCCAGGAGTTCTTACTTACTACTAATGTTTTGTCATAATTCCTCTCTCTCTCTTCCACCTGATGGTATCTGCTCTCAAGAGCAGAATATTCAACCTTCTGAGCCTCTACTTGTTGAACAAGCTTTTGATTTTGAAATTTGAGAACATTAAAATCAAGCTGCAAAAAAAATCAATTTAATTAATCCATTCACTATTAGAATTTAAGTGACCAATAAGGTATTTTGTATACCCTACAATACTGGTTACTGATCACATCCAAAATGGTGGTTCTTCTACTCGAGTATCCATTCTGGTAATAACGAAGAACTAAAGAAGATCTTAGAGAGACAGTGAAATAATCAAGAATGTTAAATATGATTGTTCAAAATCATCACCACATCTGGCTGTTCGTAGTTGAGTGCTATTAAACAATAAGAAGATTTTTTGCATAAAGAAAACATATCTCATATAGCAGCAAAAATTAAACAATAACCTAAAATTGTTACTGTTATCCTAATCAAGGAAAATGTATGCCATGGGTAACACAAGGTTTGCATGGTGTTGAACAATAACCTAAAATTGTTACTGTTATCGTAATCAGTGAAAACTGTGCTAGTCTCCCTGAAACACAAGGTTTCATGATCAGAAAAATGGTCGCATATGCAGAGATAGGAGAAAGAAGACTGCACAGTAGATCCTATCAACAATGACTCTAGATGGTAGCAGAGTAGCATCATGCATACACTTTGATATTGGCAAAAGTGTAGGAGATAATGTTTTAATCAGCCTCCGAATACATAAGGCTGGGTATAAAAATAAAACCAGCCAAAACACACTTTTTTATTAACAACAGGTTTTCTAATCCAAAATGTAAAGCCTGACTTGACTAGCATAGAGTTGAAACCCTCAATTGTTTCTCTCCAAACTGCTTTTTGTCCCTTGATGACTATGAAGTCGGACAATAAACCATACCCAAAGACTACACACTCAATTTCTCAAATCTCAATATTCCCAGGATACCTCAAGAAGGACAATCTGGCCAATCAAACATTTTGGACCCAAACCATAGTTGTCTTTCTAGCTAAGGTATCAAAATAGGACAATGTCCGTACTAAGGGTCATTCTTCTGTCAGAGTGATATGCAGAACTAGAACATGCAGCCTCAAATTATCCTAGTCCTAGTCAGGTAAAGCTACTTAAATATAATTAATCAGGTAAGAAAGCAGGATAACTTCTCAAACTGGAACATTGATTAAATTCAATAAGATTATATATGTAACATATTTCATTAATCAACCCAAAAAAGAGCCCAAAAGTTTGAAATGTTAATTTTGAGAAATGCACTGAAATCCTTATATCACTTGATCACGAAGCCTAATTAGTAATTACGTCATCCTGACAGCTTAAAGACTATCTACGAAGACGCATGTCATCATAGTTAATAATTCCGTGGAAAATTTGTTTGCAACATATATGTTCGTTCCAGTGAAGAGTTCGATGTAAATGCATGTGAAGGACAAATATAGTCCTTAGAAATCTAAAAAAATCAATATAATACCTTATAAAATCAAAGTCATTTTATATTAATATTTTGACCAGGAATAGAGTACATAGGTGCCCCTCTCAGAATTTCTGACATAGGTCCAAATTCAATGTTCACAAACCAACAGGTACTTATCATGCAATGATAGAATTTCCTCCAATTTATATCAGCAAATATTGATTTGTAACTTATAGCATAGTAGATAGGAAAATTTTACACAATGCTTAATCTAACCAGCTGCAGTGTCAAAAGCTCAGAATAACTAAAGTTGATGTGAACAGAGTTAAAAAAGACGAGCAAACTGGTTTCCCAAATTTATATACATCCGGAGTTTATTATTCCAAGTCTACAACAAATAGGTGTAAGAGGGCCTATTTTCCATTCATTTCTAACTATGAAGAGAAGAGTCCAAAAATCATTGATCATGTTGTGGCGTGCCAATCACAGCAGGGACACTCCAAAATACGCTAGGACATGACATGCCAAAATAGGTGGTGTTCCCTGTCGTCGTGTTTGTATAATGTCGTAGAAGTCGTGTTCGTGCATCATAAATTTCTACACAAATAAATGAAACATAAAGCAGAAAAGCCCTTACAAACTAACAAGTACATGGTCCTGGCCAGACAAGCTTGTCCCCATCAGAATGGACCAACTATGGAACATGACAACTCCACAGAAGAACCGATGAAGTTTTATGATTGGCTGTCAACCTGACGTAAATCCTCCACCCACTCTGCCGGTTTGCAAGGTAGCTAAAGATAGAAAAAGGGCTTTGCCATAGAATCAATGAGACCAGTTAGCCATTACATAGACCTAACTATCTCACACGACCAAGGATCACCCTCCAACTATTCTGGACTACAAAAGCATCCAGATGGAGTTAAATGACATGATATGATTTTGCTATAGGGAGTTGCATTCATCTTCATGGCACATTGAGCTAAAGAACGTCTCTTCACGGCAAATTAAGCTAAAAAAGAAAAGTAATGGCGATCTCTTAATGTGATAAAATGGCACAAAAGTAATAGCTAAAAGTTATAGTGAGCAATGAAACGACTATGTTGAGTCAAAACACTAGTAAGTGTGACATCCTTTCCGCAGTATTCAGTGTCCTACTTGTTTACATTTCATAAAACTAAATGTATTATTATATTAATATATTACCTTTCCCAGGTATAACAATTCCAAACGCACAACAAAAATGGGACATAAATGCTCCCTCCTAAAATATCTACCGCACAAGCTCCATCTGTGATGCTCTCTGTATTTTCATTTAATAACAACACAATTTCCTCTCATTTACGTCAGCACATACTGATCCAATGATTTCTAGCATCATAAACAAGAAGTTGGCACCACGCCACAAACTAGAAAATAAGCTGAAGTGCAGAAATAATTAAGGGAAAAAGGCTAAGTGAAGTTGAACATATTTCCCAAATTTATACACATTGGAAGCTTATTCATAGGGACCTGCAGGCCTGTGGCCAATATGAACTTCCAATGCAACTCACTAAAACAGTATGATGCAAGAGGCAAAGTTTCAGTTCAATTCTATTAACAGATACAGTTAGTTCAATTCAATTATATAGTCCATAACTAAATGTTATGTAAAATAAAGATCTGCAATCTATGTTCACAACAACGTCTATCTTTCAATCTCCCTGAACAGCGACAAATGTTATCTAAAATAAAGATCGACAATCTATGTTCACAACCACGTCTATCTTTCAATCTCCTTGAATGGCTTTCGATCTCCTTGAACAGCGGCACAGTACAGCGAAAGGGAAAAGCAACATCCACAATGAAAACTGACTGCAAACTGCGGCAAGAAGCGAGCACCAAAGAGGTATCAAATTCATAACACCAACGAAGAATTATTAAATTAGCAGTTCGCAGGGAACTAATTGATCACCGGATTTTCAGGTAAAGCTCTTTTAATGTTTTTTGGTCTAATCAGAGAGAAGTGAGCACCAAAGCATAGTTACAAATGTTTTATCCCAACATTACCCACCATTACGAGTTTATTATTCCATTAAGGTTATTGTGAAAATTTGGTAAAAGAGTACACTTTTAAGGGAAGTTGTATTACGAATTTGCAGTACCTGGAATTCACTATTGCACTTCACACTCGCATAGGTGTTTTAATGAGCCAAGCTATTCACGAGAAGGCTCAAGTTGCACTCTCTGAAAAGCTCGTGAGCCGAGCTTTTGGAGCTCAAGATCATAAGCTTGAACCTAAAAAAATTTCATAGTTTGCAGTATCGAACGATACCGATCCAATACGGCCAATAATGATACGGTTTGACATGTCCCGATCCGATACCAACCGATACCAGATACTGACCTATACCGACATTGGGGGTCTCTTTTTCGATCAATTCGGCAAAAAAAAATTTAACGAAAAAGACCAATTAGTAAGGTATAAAAGTATAGTAATGTTGTAAAAGCATGTGAAAGAAAACTTATCTATCACATGTAAACCAATCGGCAATGGTGAATAGTATTTCATTCAATTTTAAACTATTTAGAAACAACACTGAAAATACTTAATATGCCTAATGTATAAAATATATTTTCTAATAATTTATTAATAATTATTTGTTTCCCGATACCAAAAAATACTACTCCGATCCGAAATGGCCGATCCCGATAATACTAGGAAATGTCTGATACCAATTACGATACTAAAAACCTTGTTAAGAATAGACTCTTTAGATAAACGAGACCGAGCTTAGAGGTATTTGACTGCTCATTTTATTCATGTATTTATATATAATACTAGTAAGAATTAGAATAGTAAACATTTTCAATTTGGTATGAAGTTCATAAACACTTTAAATTTGATTTTGAGCTCGTTGAGCTACACTTTCAGTCTGGGACAAAGCTCATGAGCTTATAAAAAAAAAAACTCAATTTAAGCTTAAGCTTGTCAATTTTTCAAGCTCATCAAGCTTCCTAATTTAAACAAGCATCTCGCAAGCCAAGATAGAGCTTGTGAATAGTATAGAGAGCCGAGCTTGAACTCAGATCCAGGCTCGTCTTAGGCTCTAGGTCTTATTTTCTTTAGAGAGCACGAGCCAAGCAAGGGGGGTGCCCTCACAGCTCCTCTCGTTAACACCCTAATTCCACATGCCATAGCTTACAGTGCAGGGCACCGGGTCGTAAAAAACCATTCGAACACATTCCATACAATGTTTGGTTTTGATAGACCATAATGCTTCTCATGCTTTGTATTCACTGGAAAACTGTTGTCGCGCCCCAATAGAAGAATTTTGATCAAAAACATTAGATACGCATACCTAATATAACCTAAGAAAATGGCGTTATCATACACAGATGTAACTATGTCAAACCTGATCCATCTCCATTCTTTATGAGTAAGAGGGATGTATGGTTGTGTCCCTACAAGTAGCATGTTTCCCACTTGACAAAAGTTTCATGGAAATAAGAACCAGCAAAATAGATGAAAAAGACGGCAAATACCTATTCCCAAACTCCCAGGTCACAGTATTTCATGGCAACTACACTCATTTTGAGAACTTCATGTCTAAATCAGAAGCATCCACTAATTTATATCTACTATTCATTGTGGAATGACATACTTCGCAGGTGGAAAATTCACATGAATCTTCTCCCTACCCCTATTTTAGCTTCAGGATGATCTCCAAACAACAAATAAGCAACCCAAGAATCATAAGCGACCCACTAATTCAGATATTAAACCAACTAACTACAATCTGCAGGATTTCATACTATAATAACTTTTTATTCAGTATAAGTGACCCAAAAACTAACCATATGAGCACCATCTTCCCATGCCCCCTATTAATTACTTGCAATCTAACTCAAAAAAATTACCAAATTTGAACAGATTAAGCATCAAAAACCCTAGAAATAGAACAATCCGGTCCACAATCGCAACGGATCCGGTCAATTTGGACCATACCTTCTTATCTTCAGAGCAAGCGAACGCCGGCTGCTTCTTCGCGGCGGCCGCGGGGGAGATGGAGCTGAAGTGCCGGCGCTTCCGGTCCGGCTCCCCGGTGCTCCCCATGGACGAACACCACTTAAAGCAGCAGCAGCAGCCGGAAACAAACCCTAACCCAAACCGTCCGCCCCAATCTCATCAACACAAAGGAGGAGAGAACTCGTCGCACCGGCAACAGGTTCCGCGTGATCGAGTGGGCAATCGGCAAACCCTAATTCGCAGATCACGGTGGAAAAGAGTAAAAAGTAGGTCGATTTGTTGCGGGTGCGGGGGCGGGGGCGGGGGCGGGGGGCGGGGGGCGCCGGGGGGGGGGGGGGGGGGGGGGGGGGGGTGGATGGGATCTTTTTTACAGTTTATTTTGGGGGTTTTAGAGAGAGAGAGAGAGTAGTTTGGGATTACGAGAGAGCACGCGAAATCACGCTATATTCGTAATTTCAGAAGCTTCACGCGGTCTGCTCACCTCTTCTGGGTCCCCAGGTGAACGTAACCAACTAAAAATAGCAACATGGGCCACCCGGTGAGGAATAAAGCTGCAAGTAAAGCCCATCAAGACGTGCTTTAAGAGAGGTCGCAGTCAACATGGGCCACCAGCTTGTGTTTATTTTTCTTCAAGCAGGTGCTTTTTTTTAAGATGCCACAACCTCAACAACATAAAAGCCTGTCCCTAATTTCCAGGTCTACTCAACTTCTTCCCGTCTATGTGACGTTACCAAAAAAAATATTTGAAAAAAGTCTCATTTGTCTCAATCAACTTGAGAAGAACCCTTATAACTACAATGAAGATTAACATCTTCATTAACATTATGATGACAATTAGAGAAGAAATGTCAAAATGCATAGGTTATGGATAACCAAAATGCATAGGTTATAACAACCAAATAATGGTGAACAATCTATATTTACAACACTCTCCTTTAAATGTTCACCATTAATTAGTAGGTCGTGTATGAGCATTTGTTTATATTTTATTAAAATATTTGAATTTGTCAATCTCTTGTTGAGTAATTTGACATTGCTAAAATCAATTTCCTTTTTTGCCAATGATGTCTATTTGTTTCATTTATTCTTTGTGAACCACTACTTTCACATTTGTAATGCTGATAACCATGACCATATTTTCTATAATTTTTTTCGTACCCTCTTCCACGTCCTCCACCACGATCTCTGCTAATTCCAAAATTGGCATTTGTCTCGGTAATTATCATTGATCCAGTTGGTCTAGAGTTGTATTTTTCATGAGAACGTTGTCATTTGCCTCTGCTACAAGGAGACAAGTCACCAGTTCAGAGTATTTTGTGAAAAAAATTCACGATATTGTTGCTGCAAAAGCATATTACTTGCATGAAAAGTAGAGAGGATTCTCTCAATCATTTGAGCATCTGTTACTTTTTTCGCACAACATAAGACGAAAAATAATATTAAACAGAGTATAAT
This sequence comes from Iris pallida, assembly GCA_029216955.1. Taxonomy (NCBI): domain Eukaryota; kingdom Viridiplantae; phylum Streptophyta; class Magnoliopsida; order Asparagales; family Iridaceae; genus Iris; species Iris pallida. The sequence goes on along the minus strand of JANAVB010028000.1, from coordinate 8,019,973 downwards.
TATATTATTTACAGTTTTATAGTCTTGGTATCTTAGCTTCAACCATTCACTTTGAGCAGTAGTAAGGACTACTGTCATTTTGGTGATCAAATCTATCCTTTAGAGATGTTCATAAATTCAATAGATCATCCTCACATAGATATTATGTCTTTAGATCATCACGAATATAATATTGTAGGAAAATCAAAACATTAGTGTGGCTTCAAAAGATTTTTTTTATTTTATTTCTTAATGTTATCATCAAGCTTGTTGGACTACAAGTGCAACTTCACATCCAATTTTCATAATAAATAATTGTCTCCGCTCACATCAGAGCTTTGAATTCAAGTTTTGCAAGACTTGACATCTATATGACAGAAAATAATTATATTAGAGGTAAATTAATTTAAATAATAAAATTGATAAGCGCTTTCAAGATTATAAAACTTTACATATGATACAAGTGATGAAATGCTAAAAAAAATATTGTCTGATATATAGCACATATACAACAATGTGGTCATTATATAATATTTTGGATACTTATTCATAATTCAATTCACATACACAACATTGTAAATTAGTACCTTATAGAATTCAAATAAATCAAATAAAATAATAGAAATAACAAAATCATATAACTAATTTAATGTAATTAACTAATTCCATATAGGCAAAAAAATTCAAGATATTCTAGGTTAATTTCATACTTGGATAAAGTTCATAAGAAAAGATTCGAAATAAAGTTTATACATAATCTTAAACAAATTATCATGAATTTTCTATTTTAAATGAGAGCGTTATGGCTTTTGTTTCGCCAAATTTAGAGTTATTTTGAAAGAGTTATGACCATTTGAAGTTTTATGGTTTTGAGAGCTTGTCCTCGATTTTTATGCTGCTATTTTGGAGAAGACGACCCTCTATGCGCGTAGGTAACCATGCGGCAGAAATGCCAAGTGACCATAGAACCTGCCGCATACACTCCTGACAGCATGCGCACTATGCACATAGGTTCCCTATGCGCATGGACCGGAAGCACGTGCTTGTCTCTCCATGCGCCCGATCTCGCCATGCACTTATGGTTGCTCATGCACCTGTTCGTTGCTATACGTCTTGGTGTCATGGTCGGCTAGTTTTGCGCTCGTTTACTCATGCACATACTTTTTTTCCCAGACATGACCACCATATGTGCCTATTTGGTAGATTTGCACCTTTAGTAATTTCTTGCCATGCGCCTATTTGTGCCATGCGCACATTTTATCTGACTTATGTGCATACATGTTTTATGCGCGCATTTTATCTGGCTTACGTGCCTATGAACCATTTTTGTCTGTTTGATATTTCTTTAACGATTTTGATTCTTATCATAATGTAATATTTTTTTATAGTTTTAGAATGTTGTATTCTTCACATGTATGCTTGATACGAGTTTATATCCTTCACAACACCGTGAAATTAATTGTTGTGTGCTTTAATCTACTGCATATTGGCATCTGACAATCAAATGTGAGTATTATCTAATGTATCGCGTGTTGTGAAATATGATAAGTTCGTTAGTGATAACTCGTACTCATGGCTCGTCATTCTAGGTCGATTCTCTAGTGTCCATGACTTGAGAATCAAGAAGGAAAATTGTAGGATAATTGACTAGTTAATTCCACTTATATATTGGGGAGGGAAGGATACTTTGTGCTACCAGTGACTCGTGTAGCTATGGGCACAAAAGTGGTAGTACAACCCCGATTGGTACGGGTCCCTAACCACTATAGCTACAGTGTGGATGGCACTATTGAGCATTTACTTTTCGAGTCACAAGGTATGTCGGGTTGCGGCACAGTCAGTTATATGTTTGTTTGATTTTTTGTTGATAAGTTATTTTACCTAGATCACTTATATGTTTCATATGTTAATTTGCCCCGATCAGTTATATGTTTTGTTGTATATGATGTGTTATTTTTTCTTACTCGTTCCACATGGCTACATGAGTATCTGCGGCATATGTGGTAGCAAAGATCCTCGAATTGTATATGTTAGTAACTAGGACTTGTGATAACCCTAACTAGTTAACTAGTAGTAAGCCATATAAATATTTGGCCGTGCTCTGTTGCATGTCTTGTCTTTATGCTTACAATTTAGTTCTATTTTCAGTACGTGGTTAGAGTGCTAAGTTTTGCTCGGGTAATAGTTTGCAACACCGGTCCTTGTTTGGTTTAAGGGTTGTAATCCTGCTCCAAAGTAGTTCCGATGTCCTCTAACTGAATCTTTTATGCTCTATAGTCATTCTTCCATGTCTATCATTTTGGTTCTATTGCTTTGTTACTTCTTGAGATGCATGCATTGGTACCGCACAAGTCTCGACATGTTCTTATTATTTTACCGCATTCTTGTATTTGTTATGGTTTTGAGTTTGGTCTTTCACCTTGTGCCTTCCTTGTGGTACTTATTGCTTTGGGTTCTGATCCTACTGGTTTTGCATGGCCAAGTTCCAAGTTGGACCCAACGATCTACCGTCACCTTGTCCGGATGGCTCGTACTCGAAGGATTGTAGCTCGGATTAGCAAGTAGGTTAACTTTGTCTCCCGTTCCATGTTGTACTTTTATTTTGTGGTGTATTAGCCAAGGACATGTTATAGTCCTTGTATCTGGGTTCTATGCCCTTCGTCTCTGGACAACATGGATGTATATTCTGGACCGCAGCTAGTTGTACATTTATGTAATTTTGTATATTCAGTTGATGTATTTTTATTATGTCACTTCTCACTGTTATATATGCTTTTGTGTTTGGGACGCCTTACCCATTGCATATATGATTTACTTGTAGAAGCATGAAAAATTTTCAGCAAATGAAGCCCCATGCGTCCAAGTCAGTGTAGCTCCATGCGCCCAAGTCAGTATAGCTCCATGCACCCAAGACAGTGTAGCTCCATGCGCCCAAGTCAGTGTAGCTCCATGCGCCCAAGTCAGTGAAGCTTCATGCGCCCAAGACTAGCTCCCCCGAAAGGAGGGCGCATAGCCTGAGACATGGCTATGCGCCCAAGCCTGACTTAGTCAAAACCATGATCAAAACATGCACCGAAGCACATGGCCACGTCAGTCTCCACGAGCAGTCATACACCGAAGTATGCGGCCACGTCAACACCATGACCAACCCACGATCTCGCAGCCTGTATGCGCCTACATCCTATGCGCCCAAAACAGGACTATACGTCCACATAAAAACCAGCGTGTTTTCTCATGTGGTCGCATAACATCATTCCAGCTCAAGAACGACTATAAAAGGGGGGCCTCATCCCTCTTCAAAAGACATAATGGAGAGCATTTTTAAGAGCCAAATTGCTGTACTTCTTGCCAGTAAGCCGAGAGTTAGCAATTTTCTTTGGTTTTCTCCCACTTTTGTAATCGGAGTGTCAATGGAGTAAAGAAGAAACTGCCATTCAATCTCCATCGTCCCATTTCCTAGAAATTCTTTTTTTGTACTTGGGGATCCTCAGCGCATGATCTCTCAGGCGTACTCGATTTGTGGTGCCTTGCGACAATAAAAGAAAAGACAGCGTTTTCTTCTTCTTCTTTTGTGTGTGTCCACAAAAATGGTGACTCTGCTGGGGACTACCTTTTCCTCTGATGAGAAGGTGGTGACGCAATCCGATACCGACAAAGTAGAGAGTACTCAGAAGATGCTGATCGTAAAGTTCGATCAGCAGGCGTTCGAAGAGATGCTCTCGAGGGACGGCTCTACTCCCTCAAAATCAGCGAAGCCAAACAAGTCTCGCAAGACTTGGCTTCCGAAGGCTCGCTGTGCATATCCTGCTAGTGTCATAGCAGATATGCAGCTGGAGGACTCTGTCACATGGGCGCATGACTCTGCCACAGAAGTTTCCCAAATGGAGAAGGCTCACATAGTTCCGGGCTTTACTAGTCCAGTGACTTCTTCCCTGCACAACCAACAATAGGGTGTTCAACACCCGAGACTTGGCAAAGGAAAATACTACGATGCCAAGAATCGGGGTGTACGACACTCTGGCCGAACTCGACGAGGCTCATAAACGAAGGAGGCCACACTGGGAGAAAACAGCGCTGCTCCACTAGGCATGCGCCCAAGGCCATGCACCCAAGGGAGTGTTTGGGCGCATAGCCCCAACCAGAACACTTATGTCTTCAACATGCTGGGCATCCAGAGCCATACGCCCAAGGCTATGCGTCCAAGCTCTCTGGATCCATACTATGCACCCACATCAAGGAGGCTCAGACATGCTGTCAAGGAGAATGCATCCAAGGCCAGTCTCCAAGGCCTATGCACCCACAACAAAAAGACAGGCCCCAACGCATATAGCATGGGATTGTCTTCAAGGATATCACAAAACTTAGGTGTGGGGGTTGCCCCTGCACATGAACTAAGTCTGGATGCGCCTACTCTCCTTACGAACCCGCATGCAAAGCTCGGCGATGCATGCAACATGGGTTGTAAGGCAAAACTCTCTTCTGCTGACTTACGCGATATGATAAATCATAAGCGCAAAGCGAAGGAGAACATAACTTTTTGCCATTGATTGCCGTAGGACAGAACAATTTTATAGGAGGACTAAACTTGACTCATAATTACAAACTCGCTTGTATAAAAGAGAGCCTAGGAACAAAACCTAGGAAAAGCAATCTAAGTAAAATTGTTTAGTTTTGATTCTGGGGGGTGACGGTAGAGGCTCAGGAAGAGTCTGGTTCTGAGCTTTGTGTACTCTCTTGTGCGCCTCTCTGTGTGTGTGTGTCTCCGCAAGGGAATAGCACCTTGCTATTTATAGGAATTCATAAGGGATGGAATGTACAGCTACGTGGCAAACTTCGGGCCACAAGTTGTAACTGTGCCTTGAGACTCGGTTTATAGTGGACAGCTGGGGATTGGTTGAGATTGATCATGATCTGTTTATTACAATAAATTTGAACTTTAAGACTTGGTCAATCTCTGCCATGTGTCTCAACTACTATTTTGTGGCGAGCCGCATAAAGGATGTATCCTGGCCGAGCCGCATGAAGGATGTCTTATAACCGAGCCGCATGAAGAATGTCTCACGACCGAGCCGCATGAAAGACGTCTCATAACCGAGCCGCATGAAGAATGTCTCATGATCGAGCCGCATGAAGGACATCTCATAACCGAACCGCATGAGAAATGTCTCATGACCGAGCCGCATGAAGGACATCTCAAAACCGAACCGTATAAAGAATGTCTCATGATCGAGCCGCATGAAGGACGTCTCATAACCGAGCCGCATGAAGGATGTCTCCTGGCCGAGCCGCATGAGGAATGCCTCATGGCTGAGCCACATGAAAGAATGTCTCATGATCGAGCCGTATGAAGGAACGTCTTATGACCGAGCCGCATGAAGAATGCCTTCCGACCGAGCCGCATGAGGAATGCCTTCTGACCAAGCCGTATGAAGGACGTCTCATGACCGAGTCGCATGAGGAATGTCTCATGGCCGAGCCGCATGAGGAATGCCTTCTGACCGAGCCGCATGAGGCCATCTCATGACTGAGCCGCATAAGGAATGTTTCATGACTAAGCCGCATGAAGGATATCTTCTGGCCGGATGGGTATGGGGGCCCTAGGAGAAGGTGTTGTGCCGAATGTCATGATTTGAGAGAGTTTCGTTTGTCTTCCTCTTGACTGATCTTCTTGTTCGAAGAAGTTTTGACGGTGGACTCCTTCAGAAGATTGTGACGCGCTTGACTGGGATGATTGTAGGTCCTAAAAATCAAGTTGCACCCATCAAAGAAGTCATGAAAATCAAATTGGGCATCCTTCAAGTGAACTGCGCAGGAGGCAGATTGCGCACCAACCCGATTGCGTAGACTGAACTGCGCACTCTTCCAAGTGCGCGAGCTGACGTGGCCTCGTCATCATTACCTGACAGAGAATCAGATCTTCTGACAACTGACAATACGGAGGACGAGGAAACTGTTCGTTTATCGTACAGCACAGCGCTCGAGGACAGTTGTACATGCAGCGCAATAGGCCACTCTGTGCAGCGCGGTCCATCCCAGCGCAATTTGAATCCAGCGCAATTCAGTTGGCGCACTCCATCAAGACAACTGACAAAGTACACGTGGCCTTCATGCCATCAATGACTCATTACGTGGTAACCGTCTGTACACGATCATGCGCATTTCAATCAAATAATGCCATGTATCCAATACAGTTGGCCCACGATCAAATAACTGCCAGCGCAGTCTGATGTCTGCGCGGTCCAATGCATGCGTAATCCATCTTGTGCAGTCCAGAATAACTAAAAAGTAGTTATTTCTAGAACTCTATAAATAGAGTTTCAAGTCCAGCCTAGGGGGGATCACACATATATCAGAAATCATCACCAGAGATCAGGAGTTCTTGCCAAAGTGTTGCTGCAATCTTCAGAGGCTATCGTCTTCAAAGTTCATATCGTCCAAGGGATAAAGCGATCGTCATTCAGATCGGATTCCTATAGTTGTACTTTTCCAGAATTCTTGTAATCTTTTTACAAAGTTTGTTGAAATAAAGATCAACTTTTGTTTTTGCAAACAAAATGATGACTCTGCTGGGGACGACTTTCTCCTCCGACGAGGAAGTGACAACTCAATGTGACGTTGCGTCTATCGGAAAGACGCAGAAGACGCTGGTTGTAAAGGTCAACCAGACGGCCTACGAGGTGATGATCAACTCCAGGACAACCCCTCGCACTGCAACAACTTCTGCCACAAGCAAAGTTCACCCAGTGTGGTTCCCCAAGACTGTTGCACAGTCTACTGCCTCTGTTCTCAAGACTGCTGTCTCTGTTGCGCAGTCTGCTGCTACTGCCCATGCGCAGTATGCTGCTCCCCTTGCCAGTACTTCCTATGCTGCTCTATCAAAGTGCAAGACTCCTATTCCTCTGGCGCAGTTGGCTGCAACTCTTCCCGCACAATCTACCACTCCAGCAACCAGAGTGAAACCCAAACACTCTGACAACAAGACTCCTGCTGCGCAAGCTGTTGAGACTGTGACCAGAAGAGCTTCTGCCAGAGTTACTCATGCGCAACCTGCCAGTGCGCCATCGACTACTCCAACCCATGTGCACACTGTGCCAGCACAGTCTAAAAGAGACAGCCCTTTGGCTAATCTCTCCTCTTCCCACAGCAAGGGGAAAAGCTCCGCTCCTCCTCTCAAACACCCTGTTGCTCCTGTACAATCTACTGGGGGTAGTCTTTTAGCTATTCCTCCTCCTCCCCAGAACAAAGGAAAAGGCCTGTTGGCCTTTTCTCAAACTTCCTCGTCCCACGACTTGGAAGACAACAGAGGGAAACGCTCTTTAGCTAACCCTTCTTCACAAAACAAAGGAAAAGGCCCTTTGGTCTTTTCTCAGTCTTCCTCGGTTTTTATCGAAGAAGATCAATCTGAACGTGCTCCGGCACTAGTCAGTACAAGAACTCTTTCCAATAAGGGTTCTTCTTCCCTCATTGCCAAAGGGAAGTATACTGATCAGAGAGGTATTCTGCCTACTCTGGTAGCAGAGTTCCAAGATCTCCCAACTCTCAAGATATCCCATTCAAGACAGAGAAAATTGCTAGTGTCTCAGACAGAAACCCCTGGGGGTGAGTTTGCTGATTTAAGAACTTATCTCAATCGACCAACTTCGGTGAAACGCAAACAGCCAATGCCGAAGACCAACCAGTATCAGAAGCAAACTTCCAGGACCAAAAATTCGGACACATATGCCAATAAAATTAGTACTTCCCTGTACACTCAGGGGACAAAACATTTGAAGAACCGGAACCATGTTCCGAATATTGTCAAAGAACACATCCCTCGAACTTCTTCTCGTCCCGTTGCTGTTCCCGATCTTCGAGAACACCTCAAGCAAAAATAGGACAACACCTCAAGTAAAAACTATAAATAACCTAAAGTATTTAATAATAGTTTGGGGTTTTCTAGAATTAATGTTTTAAAAGGATTTATTTAGACCAAAAATTAATTTATAAATAGGTTTTTAATTAAAGGAAAAATAAAATAAAATAAGGGCCCAATACCTACAGGGTAGGGGCTGTTACGCTCCGATTCCGAAGAATCGAAGCCTTCCCCTGGATGTGATGCCGTACAAGCCTAAGTTGTGCTCGCACAAGGAAATCTCATAAGGTTATCTGAAACACAACATCTAATAGAATACGTAGAGAAATTGAACAACACATTTGGAATAGAAGATGTAATGTCCCATACCGTATGATGCATTACGCCGAGTCGATGGATTCAAAGAGGTATGGATTTGACCCGACTAAGTATTCAAACAATTTGAAGAGGTATTAATTATGTTGGTTTCATGTGCAGGTAGCATGTGGCACCTCCTGTAACCAGCTGAAGCGTTGGCATAATAGTTTGAATCAGTCCATTAGTTTGATGGAGTATGAAGTGCTCGAATGGCTAAGTCAAATGAGTTGGCCATGCAACAAGTTAATAAATTGAGCCTCATCGGCTCGATGAAATGATAAGGCATATCGGTTTAAGGTAGATGGGTTCAGACCCTTCTCCCTTACTCCTTCATACCTAATAAAATATACCTTGTATGCGTGATATCCTCGAGGAGTCCACGAGTGTGACTCAAATGAGTATAAAGTCATAGTATGCGTCGAACATTAAGAAAGAACATTGAATAATGAACAATTGAGGCGACGTGCATTAAGTGCACGGGTCACGATAAGATAAATTGATGGTAAAATATTGAAAGGCAATATCGAGGCATGCATCAAGTGCATGACTCAAAGAACATTGAACACTAGGCCTAGAACATCGAATATAGCATTGAGCGTGCATCATGCATGAGGACTATGCGTCTAACTTAGTAAGAAAATTAGACAAGTTATGGCACAATGCCATAGAACTATTGTGACATAGAAAGATATACTTCATCGAAGTATGCAGTTGTAGCACAGATGCCATAGAACTGCTGTTGTACAAATAACTTATGAATAAAATGTGTTATATAGTATAAAGGTATTCGGTCCGACGTTGTTGGGGCATCGTGCATCAATACGGATGTGTTGGGACGTAGTGCCGATGGAACTTCAGATAGATAGATGATAACTCGAGTTGGTATGGTTTATGTGTTGGACTTGAGAAGGTGTTTGATATTGTGATGACTTCTTAACTTTTGTACATATTGCATGGTCAATGGACTTGGATAACTTGTGCATGGATTTTGGTATCCCTCGAACGAGTTACGACCAGGGCATCGGAACCGTTCGGCCTAGGAGAAAATTGAGATTGGTATTTATGGTGCACTTCATTAGAACGAATTACGACAGGCCATTGATGTGATAAGCCATAATTCTACTAAGTTCAGGATCCTTCGGATACAAGGCTAGCAAGCCATACGGGGAGCGATCACCGACTTACGTTGAGATACAATCCATTATGGCTCGATATGCCATGACCTTTTATATAGTTATGGTCGGTGGACTGAGATTAGAATCGGGTGCAAGGATAAGGTCCCGACACCCTTATGATTATGTTGATGTTGTTTGATTATTGGCTTAGATGTTTGGACGATACAGAGATGTGCACGATCATTATATTTATGAATATTATGTGGCTAATAGTGTCTATCACAGGGACACGGTACTTGACACATTTAGGTTTCAAATGTTATTGAGAATCGAATACATGTTTTACTGCTTTGAGTTATGCCATAAAACTGATCCAAGGCAGTAATAGAAAGACCACATAATAAGATACATGTTTTACTAAATTACTTAGTGTTGGTTTAGACGAGTTGGTCTCATCGATACGCGAGAGGATTAGTACTGATCCCCCACTAGATTGCTTGCAGGTTCAGGAAATGGTTTGCTCGGGACGGACTTCATTTGGACATGCTGAGGCATAGAGTTCCTTAACATTTGGAGGTATGCGACCGCACTGGAGCTCGGCATGTAACATGAAAATGTTTCGGCCAAGGGTCATTGGATGTGCTATAAAATACTTGATGTATGGAACAAATTTTTTTATGAGCTACAGAGATCATAAGTGTTGTAAGCCTATTTGGCATATTCATTGGGGCTATTCAAAGCCTTTGTAATCTGCTTCATTGTCAATAAAGATTTATTTTGTATACTTTGATATGTCTCCACCTTTTTTCGTTGCTTATGTTTTAGAATTGAGACAACCATTTTGAGAATCTGTCATCTTGCTTTGCACAAGTGCAACTCCAAACTCGTACAATATCATGCCCCAAGTGAGGAAGATTAATTCGGGTAAAATCGATGGAAGGACGAACGATTTCTCGGGTCGGAGCATGGCAAAGTGGGATCAGAGCGGTTGTATCCTTTGGACCGTGAACATATCTCTCTTTGACCCTGAGTTGCTTCCGCTATCAAAATAAGTTGGCCCTAAGTTGTTTCCGCAATCACATGGCTTAGCTCAATGCTACATCGGGTGTTCCATATAATGTCTAAATACTTTTGTGTGACTTGCTGTATATGTTTGGAAATTTACGTGATGCTATCGAATAACGTCGAGAGATAATTGTGCATTGGTACAATGAGCTGATATGGGATAATACATATTATATGGCTATGCGAATGGATAGCAAATGTGTCGAACAGATTTGAGTAATGGCTTGAGTATTAGAAACGAATTGTTGCACGAGTTGTAACGAATGGGATTGAGAAATCACGAAGCGATAACGAATGGGATTGAAAAATCACGAAGCGATAAGAGTGAGTCGAGTTGATCACTAGTCGAACTTGAATAGACGAATATATAAGTTTGTCGAGTTGTGTCAAACTTTGAGTAGGCGAACATGTATGTTTGCCGAATGTTGAGTTAAATTTTGAGTAAGTGAATGTTGCATTTGTGATCAGCATGATCACATGGCTAGATCGGAATAGATGTCGGAACAATGCTTGGAATATTGCGAGAGGTATGACTCGACTTCTGAGTGGTATATGCCACACCCCTTATACGATCAATGCATCGAAACATTTGTATCGATAACGATAGGCTCGATTTTTGAGTTGTATATACTGTCACGACCCGCACCCGCTTTCTCGGATACGAGACGTGTCCAAGCCAGCCTACGCTGCAGAGTTGGCGGTAGAACGCTGTCAAGCCCGCAAGAAATAACTGCTCAAGAAAATAACAATTGCTGCTCATTCACATTTCTAAATTGTTACAACATTTACAAGATTTATAATTAAAGAAAATACAAGACTTTACAATTAATGAAATTGATACAATTGCTTTCTATTTCTAGGTTGTCTTCAGCATACCCAAGTCTTCCCCAGTGCTAAGAGTGATAGCGGCTAAACCTGAAAAATATTGGTTTCCAGTCAGGAATGGAACAAGTACACAAACCGACGACAAAACGAAAACATAATAGAATTAACAAGACATGAAAATAGCATATGGAATATGAAAGCTAGTAAGAAAACTGATGATATTGCACGGTAGAGAAGTAAACAAGGAAAAACTAATAAAAGACATCTATCTAGGTGGTGTGAAATATCCATTTCGACATGTGAACGGTTAGGGGATAAATACGGCTCACTGCACGCGTCGTGTGCAGCTGCTATCATTCAAGAATAGACTCATGGGAAAGTTCTGGGTAGTTCACATGTTTACTAAGATATTTCCCCTCCCGACAACTCCGTGTGACGAGCGTGTCAACAAGCAGCAAGATATATGTATAGACATGAAATGAAAAGACTACTATGAATCGGAAAGCAATCAGAAAGTGTACTTGCCTGAGGTCCTTAGCTGGTGAAACCAATAATTCCGTTGAGTTCAGTATAGTCCAGTTGGCTAGAAGTTCGGGTTTGCAGACGAAATAAGAATATGATTAGTCACTATTTTAAAATATTTAGGCTAAAGCCCCAATTTTGTGAAATTATATTTTTAGGTCAAGAGCCATGTCAAAATACCATAATAGTAATATAATAATTAATCTAGAGCCTATACACCAATTCGAACTTGAATATATGCCAAAGCCCAAAATTACATTTTTGTTACCAAATAATTTTAGAAAATATTATCTATATATTTTTAATGAACAAAAATACTAAAGATAATAACAATACATATAACACATTATGTAGATACATGTAAGTGGTTTACTTACACATATATAAATAAGCCCAATACATAAGTTTTGAATAAATAGCCAAAAGTTACATAAATAATAAGCCCAAAACATTAGCCCATATATTTTAACATAAGCCCAATACCTATAATATTATTATTTTAGAAACTCTAAGCCTAAAATCCCAAAAGCCTAGCAGCTATTGCTCTCTTCTAAAACACACACAACAATGCAATAAAATAAAATAGAGTGATTGAGAAAGAACGAGAGAGAGAGAGTGAAGAATCCTTCTCACTGAAGGAAAGAGGAAGAAGCAGAAGAAGAAGATGAGAAGGAGAGTGAGGTGAGAAGATTGAGAGAGAGGGCTTGGGAGGCTCAACGGAGGCTCGGTGCTTGGTGGTGCGGCTGCACGAGGGCTCGGCCCTAGGCGGCGACTGCCGGTCACGGCCACGATGCCGGCGCGCACCTCGCGGGAGGGGTGCAGGAAGCACGACGCTCGAGGAGCGCTGGTCCCACGAAGTCGGCGCGGCTGGATCTCGCTGAGGAGGTCGGCGGCGGAGGGGAAACGTCGACGAGGGGGTCGCGGGTGAGCGGCTCCAGGGGTGGCCGATGGCCGTTGGCCGTTGGCCGGGCGCACAGAGGAGGTGTAGTGGTAGATCTGCGGGGGTGACCGCCGGAGAGGCGACGAGGGACGCGTGCGGGCGCTGGTGACGCCGGTGCGGTCGGCTACGCACGACAAGGTGGAGAGGCGGAGGGCTAGGCTAGCCAACGCGGTCGGAATGGTGGTGGTCTCGACCGCGGGACACGGCTGTGCTCGGTGGTCCGACAAATCTGCGGTGGCGAGGAGCAACGAGCAGTCGGGCGACTCGACGAGGCCGGCGTGTCTCAGAGCGATGGTGGCCCTCGCCGTGGCCGGCGCGACTGCGCAGGCGGCGTAGCGACTATCAGCGCTCCGTGCGGCCGAGGTAAGGGTCAACTAATGGCGGTGATGAAGATGATGATGGTGGTCGCCAGCTACGGGCACGGAGGGGCGGCTCCGGCGGTGCTGCACGGAGACGGGCGCACCGCGGTGGACGCTTGCGCTGCTGAGCGCGTCCGGGGAAGGGCTGACCGTGATCGCCTGGCGCATCTGCTGGTGTGGAGCAGCGGACAGGCTACGACCACGGACGGCGGGGCGGTCAGCACCGGTAAGTGGTGGTGTCTTGGTTGTTCTGTCGGTGGGAAGTCGGAGTCGAGGGGGTTGATGATTTTGCTGTGCGTGTCGGACACACCGACATGAATTAGGTTTGTAATGTATAATGGAATAAGATTGATTGGACACGGACACATGGGTCCGGACACGGTATCGATTGATGGTGGCTGTGCATGGTTGCGATGATGCTTGTGGCTATGTTGCTGCCGATACTGGTGGTGGCGTGTGTGTGGGTTATTGTTGATGGTAAACGAGGATGACGATGAGGATGCTGGTGGCGATGAATTTCGGATGTGGCTGTGTTGTGGAGGCAGCAAAAGGGGTTGGGCTGCTACTCCTTATATGAAGGGATGATGGAAAATGAGCTTTTTATACGCAATTCTGACTGAAAAGAGATAAATAACTAATGGCTTGAAAGCTTGAACGTGACGAATAGGCTGCTCATCACAATAGGTGGAGTCTTTATAGGAGCATGAGACTGATTCTGGCATCAGTTGGTGTGAATGACTCCGGCCCAAAGGCGACCGAAGGGAGGGCGAAAGAAGGAGAACAAAGTGAGGCGACCGTGCCGGGAGTAAGCGTGGATTGAGGCGACCGACCCGGTAGGGAGGTTTTCTTTTGATATCTCAGGAGTAGTCAAAGGAAGTACGGCGGGCATTCTTGAATTCGGGGTTGGCACGCGAGGAAACCAGACAAGGAATTCTATCCCCTTCACCCGGTAACCTGCTACTGCTACCGGAAAGAGATCTGATCTGCAAAGCCGGCTTATAGAAAAGCGGTACATGGTACGGTACGCTTCCCGCAACAAGAACAGGAGTTTTGTCGCTTCGCTCTCTATAGGCCTCAACCGAATAATTTATGGGTTGCTGCTAGGGTTCGGCTTAATGAGGATGTTGGGCTCTCGGGTTTTAGTGTTTCGAATCCTTTCTTCCGCTCGGCTCTTTCTCTATTTCGCGTTTATATATATTTATATATATTATATATATGTCTGTTGTGTACAGGGCTGGGGAAAAGTCGGGCCTCTGTCGTGGGCTCGGGTGTGGTTAGCAGGGAAGGCTGCTTGGATTGGGGAATTATTAGCTGCATCAGGCGGAACTTATAAAAACGTAGACAACAAGTATAAAACTAACATTTCAAGGTCAAACTATGTTTCATGGACTTCTCATATTGGCCTAATTAAATTCTAAGGTCCACCTTGCACACACTAGCATACTCTGGACAAATGAGGTGAGAGAACTCATCCATACACAACTGGAAAAGAGAGAAATGAGAGAACATACAACATAAACTCCAAAATCTTAGAGAACCTGGGGAAAGGGTTTGTCTTCTATTTAATAACATGATAGCATCCCTTGGCAATTGATACTTGTGTAACAATTGCATTCGAAGTTCTATGAGAAAAAGTAAAACCATAAGAGTGCATTTGAACTTACCAATCTTGCTTCTGCAAGATAGACTTCGAAAGTAAATCTGCAGGTAACAAGTTGATCATGGCAATACTTGTGTTACAGGATGAAGGTTTTGAGGGTATAATCACCTCAAAACTAAGATGGAACTCAGGAAGCAATCAAGAAGAGTTTGGAACCTAGGAAGCAATCCGAAACATACAAGCTTTACAGCAACAACTTGCCCTTTATCATAAGCTTCTCCTAAGGACTAATGACTACAAAATGCAAGATAATTTATAATGTTCTCAGTTCTCAACCAACAACTAACAAGAAGTATCACAAAAGCAAGATAAATTATGCAAGAAAACAAACAATAGCACTACCAGCTCTAATAATGCTTGAAATAACATCTGAAGTACACAGTAATAAGTTTGCTACATGACTTATGGCATAGCTCTAGAAGCAGTCACACAGACAAAGAGACTTAAACGTTAACGAACTCAGATTGCTGCAAGGACTTCTATCTTCATATAGCCGTGAGATCACCAAAATTGCGCATCAAAAATACCGTGCCAGCAAACAATCCAAATGCACGCAGAAACTTCGCGTTCTGGGCCCACTTCTCTTCGTCATGGACCTGAGAGTTCCAGAGGTCCTTCAATTTCTCCACCGCGGCGGCCGCTCTCGACATTGCTAAATTTCTTCCGAGCTAGGGTTAGGGTTGGGGTCGGTGTCGAATGACCTTTTCCTTTTCTTTTTGTTTTTCTCTTTATTTATATATATATATATATATATATATATATATATATACCCTTAAACTCACCAAAATCTGTAATACTTTAAATACATATTATAATTACCAATACTTCTATTATCTATATATAGAGAAGCAGGTTTATATCTATATATATATGAATACTAGTAATAATATCCATAAAAATCAAATTAAAAACCCAATACTATCTATTCCTAGATTAGGGCCTATTTCCTATAAATATGATCACCTATATTATAACGTTTATTCGACACAAAATATAATCCATTACAA
This sequence comes from Iris pallida, assembly GCA_029216955.1. NCBI lineage: Eukaryota > Viridiplantae > Streptophyta > Magnoliopsida > Asparagales > Iridaceae > Iris > Iris pallida. The sequence goes on along the minus strand of JANAVB010028000.1, from coordinate 8,004,292 downwards.
TAAAGTAATATTATCTAGTAATAACCTTAATAATATTGATAATAAAATAATAATAACAATAATCATAACGAAATTCACTAAACCAAATAAAGGCGTATATACCAATATGTACATTCTGCAAATCATCATTTAAATAAAATGAAATAATAAAAATATTTTACAATTTTCGGGAAGGGGAGCTACATATACAATATCACTTAGTGATAGCTATGTCGAACCTTTTGGTGCCTTGCGATAGATGCGTCAAGACGATTGTGTCGATAGCAATAAGTTTGTCCGTAACAGACGAGATAGTGCTGAGGCTTGAGTGGGAACGGTTCGATAGAAATTGATGCAAATATGCTTCGATGAAATTGGTTAGAATGATCAGGCGCAGACTCGTATCAATAGATGATGAGTCGAACAAGAATTCATTGAGTGTAAGACGAACGATAAGCTGAGTATAACAGTGGGATTATACGTTGAGGAAATGATTGAATCTGTCGATTTGAGTTTGACTAAGTGCAAAGACTTTGTTGGAACGAATTTTAGTAGATGCAAAGATTCGATAGTGCGATTTAGAAGTTCATTTGGAGAATAAGTGAATGATTATAAGGAATTGGAATTTGTGTTGCTCGATGATGAGAGCTAGATATGACTGGATTGATCTTGATGCGTGCAAGACTTGATTTTGTATTCAGTTCCTTGCTAGCAATTCGGCAAATGGAAAAAATTCCGGACGACAAAAATACGAGTATAAATCGGCTCAATACAAATAAATACGTTCAAAAATTCGGTCAAAAATTCAAAAAATAGATATATTGAGGTTAGAAACTTCACATTCTCAAATATGTTGTCAAATGTGATTTATTAAACAGGTTCCCATCACATTTTTTGTTCCAAATTTTTCAATAATTTATACAGAACACGTTTAAAACTTCGCATGCTTAATATTTATGTACTGCTTTGGATCTGTCAAAAGTACGCAAGTATTATACATTTATGAAAGATACGAAAAATTCGCGTATAATACGAGTTTTATTCGGGTTATTGCTAACACGGATTCAGTTTGGATGATAACAATGATTGCAATGAATTGGAGTTTATAAGAAACAAAGATGTTCAGGTTATGCACATCGACGATGGTATTGAAACGTATCAAAGATGATATACAACAACTCGGGGATACTCTGATTGAATGAACAAAAATTATGTTAAGCATTATTGTTGGATGAATAAGATGCATGTCAAATTAATATTGAGATTGGGTGATTTTGCTCGCAATATTAAAATTGGATATATCATGTCAAAACGAGGCACGAAAAAACATAAGTGCGAACACTGATACAAAGTAGAGCATGTTTACGATATCGAGATTTTGGTAGGTAACAGTACGAGAAGTCAAACAAAGTGATTAGAAGTTTCGTGATAGATGCGATGCAAAACGATTTAGTTATATGAGGATAGTTGCGATGAGTATATAATGTATCAGATAATGATCATAGGTAGATAGACTCGGATTCGAGGTGAGTAGATATCACATGGTTCACAAATTGTTAACGATAGTGCATGAGTGATTTGGGTGGTAGTGGCACACTAGTTGCGCGGGTAGGATGAGGTATCTTAGATTGGAGAGATTATGTCAGATTGGATAAAGTCCCATAGGAATTGTCGAAAATTGATTTGGCACCAAGATAGGATATAACATGGTTTGTAGTAACTGTCCCTCGTTGATGATCTACAATTATCGAGTGTAGCTTCAGAGCAGCTAACCCTAGAAGACTTGACCGCCAAATCAAGAGAATGTTAAAGTCTCATAGAATGACCCAATGATGTCGTATAACGAATTACGTCGAGGATAAATATAACATAGTGCATGTTGAGGATAAGTCTAGGCGTTTGGATATGTGTTTCGAGATTTGATGGAACAGTCTTGGATTAGATTGATATAGATGAACTTTGATGATTGATCGAATAAGTACTCGCATGGTTTATTAGTCGATGATCGGATAAATATTGATGAACGTACTTAGCATATCGATGCGGGTAGGCGATTGCAAAAATTTTGTAATGCGGAAGAGCAAGGAATAAGGGAACGACCCTATGATCGAAGATTAGCGAGGCGAACAAGTCGGAATTGGATTGAGAGTTTGATTTTAAACTTCCGTGCTCGAAGAGGAAGTAAAATAAGACGTATCGTAATAGACCTTGTATCGAAGTGATTATTTCCATTGAGCATCGTGGACTAAAGTTGACCTCTTGAGTCGTGAGATTTAAGTACGATGTTTGGATAAGTTGTCTAGCAGGGGTAGCCCCAGACGCCTTGCGTAGATAGTTTCGAGAACGTGAATCGTGTCGGGATAGTTGTGTATGAGGTATGATATGGTCGTAGGCAAGGAATCTTGAGATGTTGGATTTAGTTGGTGTTTAAATGAGACTTCAAAAATAGTTGGACGAAAGACTTGAATTATGAAAGGGGAGATAATTGATAGACGCAAGGGCACCGTGGAAACTCATTGCGATCGGATGCGTAACGACTTAACGCAACACATATGTTCGATAGTGGGTGCGAAACTGTCACGACCCGCACCCTAGAGTTAGGGCACGAGAACGTAACGACGCCCAGCCTACGCCGCAGTGTCGGCGGTAGAACGCTGTCCTAGGTCGCAACATCTAACAATATAAAGCTAAGCAGTTTATACTCCCCGAATGGGGGTGACATAGCAGATACAACTCAATCACATCTAAGGTAGAGCATGATAAGAATAGATAAAACATGAAATCCAAAATAAATACGGGAGATAGAAGTCTAAGTGTCTAAGATACATGAACCCAGAAGTACATCTCAAAACTCAAATAAAGATACAGTAATCCACAAGGTAAATACAACTCCAGACAAAAAGAAATAACTACCTAAACAAACCCTACTGTGTCTCCTCTAGGCTAGCAGGCACCTCCAGGCTATCTGTAAAATTTATCAACAGGTCCAGTCAGGACTGGAGCGAGCACAGTACATCTCAACAGATCATAGCAGGTTAGAAAACATATAACATGCAGTAAAGTAAGATACATGTACTAAAGAAATGCTGTATGTAAACAGGAAGAGAACTGTAATGTAAATATCTACTATACATAGAGAACTAACAGTGGCTAGTGAGTCAGAGTACGAGATAGCACATGTGAACATGACAGATTTGCACAGGATGTCGAGGTGCACAGGAATCTACACTACAAAGGAATTGTTCACACGACTACTAGTACTCCCCCGTATCCCCAATCAATACACAAGGATCTAAACAGGTTATGTTATTGCACAGGATATCACATGGGGGCCCATATAGGGTGCACATGATAGTATACATGGGGCTCCGTGAACATAAGAGTACAAGATTCACAGGAGTGCACATGTAATAAAAGCACATGAGTACATGATGTAAGTGAAACGCACAAGCACAATGTACCCGATGCTCCCGAGGAGGATAACATCGCATGTAGAGATCCATATAGTACCAATCCGTGTGACCAACGTGACAGTACAAGTAAAGTAATCTACTGCAGGAAATAATTCTAAGTAGGATATGAAATGATCAGAGAATGTACTCGCCTCGATAACCTGAACAGCTGATAAGTAAAGGGGAGGTCCCACTGAAGCCACAGAGTCCTATTTAAAGCAACACAGGTTACAAGGTGTTCAAGTTGAAATAAATAAAACTATACTAGCCATCTATATTATTCTAGGTTCTTCTAAGTCAAAACATCTCTAGGTCGACTCCGGTCAATAATCTAGTCAAACTAGGTCAAGTGTTGACTTACAGTTGACTTTGGGTCAACTGGTCAACTTTGGTCAAACATGGTCAATTCTAGTCTAATATAAAGTGTACTTCGTTATTTGTACGTCGAAACTTACGACATGCAAATCGAGATAAGAAGATTATCGGTAAGGTTGATAATCTTATTATAGTTATCCACGTGTTCAACATGCCAATTTCAGCGATGTAAGATCACTGGAATTGGCTGATCTCAGTTTCGTTGTACTAATCCCGAAATACGAACATTATATGAATTAATTATTAATTAATTATAAAAAGGTTAAACTTAGAGAAATTATCAACAAACATTGTCTGACGATGAAATGAACATCGCCAACGTGTCCAAAATGGTCAAATTAGCTAGGATAGCCTACCCAACGGTCCAATTTGGACACAAGGGCAAAAAGATAATTTTGGGTCAAAACGGTGTCCGTGTCGGAGCCGTTTTGCATCGAAAAACGTGCAAGAAAACAAGTCTATAAAATATAACAAATTATATGTCCACGCAACCAGAATGTCGATACGAACCCAACGGTATCTCCAGAATTGGATTTCGTTGTCCCGATCTCATTTTGGCCCGTTGACCAGAACTTGGAATTCCGATTTGCACGGAAATGCGTGCCGGAGCCAAAGTTCTCAAAACTCAGCAAATTACCTGTCAACGAGTCCAGAATGATGATACGAACTCAACGGTATCTCCGGAATTGGATTCCGATGAGCCGATCTCAAAATGACCCGTTGACCCGGATATTGGTATCCGACTTGCACCGAAATGCGTGTCAGACCCAATGTCCACCAAAACCTAGCAAATTATATGTCAACGAGTCCAGAATGATGATACGAACTCAACGGTATCTCCGGAATTGGATTCCGATGAGCCGGCGTCAAAAAGTCCCGTTGACCCAGAATGTGGGACTCGCTTTGCACCGAAAAACGTGCCCGGGCCCACGTTCTCCAAATCTAACAAATTTTATATGAAAATATGCCAGAACGACGCCACAAGTTTAATGGTGGTGTCAGAAATGAAATCTGGAGTCCCGTGTTCAAAAATAGAATTTTACAAGTTGGAAATTACGAATTCGGACGACCAACTTTGGCGTCGAATTCAACCAATCAAACAAGCTCACAATGAAACGAAACTGAAGGGGTAGCAAGAGGGTTATACCAGCTTCGCACTGGAACTGGTAGCACGCCAAACGGAGCTACGGTGGAGGAGATACAAGCTGACGAAGTTGGCCCCGCAAAACTGTCCAAATTTAATACAATTTAAACGGTCAACTTGGTGGCCGGTTTTCATGTATCAAACGATAAAATTAACGGACGAAAATTGACAGGGATGAAGGTGGATATACCGAGATTGCGACGGAGCAAAGAAATCACCGATCCAACGGTCGAATCTCCGGAAAAAACGTGCGCGAAGTCGCTGCGACGGAGCGCCAAATCTGAGTTCCAAACTCGCGCGCGTCGACGGGATCTCGTTCAAAACGCAGAAATCGCCCCGACGGCGCGTCCCAGAGGACGTTGGCCGCCATGGGAGGACAGCCTAGGGTGGGGCGCGCCTACGGGGGGTGGTCGACGATGACTACGGCGGCGGTGGCGTCGGCGGTGGCGCCATGCACGTGCGCGCGCTGCTTGCTGCCGCAGCTGCTGTGACGCGCGTGCGGGGCGCGGGGTGGCACGGCGACGCACGAGGCGGCGCACGAATGCGGTGGCGGAGGCGTGGGGCACGACGGCGACGCCGGTGGTGGCTCGGCCGGTGCACAGGATTGAAATGTTGGTGGCGGTGGCGGTTTGGTGATGAAGAGGATGAAGGAGATAAGGAGATGGAGGAGGATAAGATGTCGACGTCCGGTCGGGCCATGGCCGACGGCCAGTAGGGTGGCCGGAGGATGGTCGGGGAAGAGAGGCTTTGCCATGGGGTCGGACTGGTGAAGGAGGAGTGGTGGTGATGCATGGGATTGGAAGTGTGCTGTGAGTTATAAAAGAAAGGAGAGATGGAGATGATAACATTAAATGGGGAGAGAGAAAAATGAGTGAGAAGTTATCCCACCTAGAATTTAGGGCCGGCTAGGGGAGGGGTGCTGTGAGAGTGTGGAGTGGAGGAAATGGATGGTGATGATTAATTAAGGGAAAAATCCAGGGCTAGGAATTAAATGGAAAAAATGGTTATTCGAAAGGGAGTGTAATTCAACAAAAATTCTATTAAATATAGGAAAACTGGGTAAATGAATATCTGATATTTTTGGGCAACAAAATATTAGAGTGTCATGATGGAGAAAATCCTGGAGCTGGACTGGACTCGGTGGAGCCGGATTGGGTCAAAACTGGACATTATGCGAAAATAGAATTAAAATTAGGAATCGATGATCATGGGCAAATAAGTAGCACATGGGGATTCCAATAAATGGGACACAAGTGGCGGACGGATAGTAGGCTCAAAGTGGGCTATGTCCATAGTTGGGGCTGACAGATTTTGGTCGACAGGGGACCCACAAATCAAGTTGGAAAATAAATGTGACGCCGTGGCGTGAAATAAAATCGGGTCACGCGTCGGGAAAGTTGTGCGAATCAAATGGAGCCCAAAATGACATGAATGAGTGGGAAACGAAGGTCATGGGTGACGAGCGTCTCGAGTAGATCATCAATGAGGAGTTGGTTTCAAGGAAAAGACTGGTCTGGCGCTCCCAATTTAAATGTCATGGTAACGCGCTGAAAATGATCAAGGAAAAAAGTGGGAAAATAATTATCAATCAAATGGTCTAAACCGACCCGAAGTTCAGCGAAGCAGAAAGAGCACAAGAGAACAAGTTTGGATGGGACACTATATATCGTCATGAAGGTATTCGTGTCCACTCCAAAACTCGTGAAGAAGATTTCCAGAGTTGAACATCCCTGATACTCCAAATATCAAAGGCATGGAAAAGTACACTTAAGGAAAAAATAACAAAATTAATTATTTGATGAAACTAAACAATCAAAAAATAAAATAAAATAAAATAAAAATTCAACCCGAAATTCAGGGTGCTCACATCCTACCCACCTTATAAAAATTTTGTCCTCGAAATTAAAATATCCCTACTCCCTCTAGGTCAAACCCCCACAATCAAAATTCCAGAACTTAAACAAATCATACCATCAAATAAAAGAACGGCATACAGGGTCATGGCAACGGTGACAGTGAAGTCTCATCTAGGTTTACTAGTCATGCTAACCAACGGTCATAGGGTATCAAACACACAAGCAAATCCAGGGTGCTAAACGAGAAAAGATGCAGAAATATCAAATCATCAAAACTGTAAGACAGTCTACCATCCCACATGAAAACTGGTACTCAAAAAAAAAAAAAAAAAGGTAACTACCAATCATCTGAAAAAGTACTATCCCAAGAAAATCAAAATTACAAGTTAAAGAATTGAAAGTCACTTGCATTGAAATCCAATCACAAAACATATACAGAAAGAGCGTTAGAGAGGGAAAACTAGCATCATATGTATGGGGACATGTTCATACGGTTAGATAGTAGACGTGTGTGTACGTGAACATACATGAAAGTGTAGGAGGATTTGGTTTCCAAAACAACAGCTATCAAGTTACACTAATCATAGCATTTTGGTTAAACAATCTACAATACGCAACTTATTACTTATGCATGGCTAACCATATATATAAAAAGGTAGAGACTTAGTTATGTATTTATATATATTATAACATGCATGCGTAAGCTCTATATATATATCTATCTAGATATACAATCATAACATAGAGGGGAAAGATTAGGTTACATGACATGGTATACTAAGTTAGAGTGTGTGTGTGTGTCCTTGTATAGGGTTATAGCTTAGTATTGAAAGGTTAAATCCAGTTTTAGTTCAACAGTTACATATAAAATATGAAAACAAGCTAACATTTAAACCATGGAAATATGAACATAATGCGGTCTCAGATTTTAGGGTTTGAAACATCACAACCAATCTCGATGGTCCTAGTACATCCTAACATGTTCGAAATGAAACCCTAACATACTATCCACACCTTTATCTACGCATACAGTTTAATATTACATATTAAATCTGAAACAGAACTAAACATTGGAAATCAAATGTGAAAATGTTAACATGTAACTACTTTTCAGAATTTTGGAGAACTTGAACATTAAAACCCAACTCAATGTTTATCACAACTAGCATGTAAGAATATGAACTTAAATTTATATCCTACTTCCCACAAGGTAGCTCAATATTACATTTAAGGAATAAAACAGCAATTTGAACTAACATTTGGAAACTCAGCATTAAAGATTAATATGTACACAGTCTTAAATTTGACAAATTAAACACAAATTTCCAACCAAAATTCTTTGAATTGGGACCCTACGTATAACATACATGTGCAGTGATGTAAACCTAAATAATAACATGAAATTTATATTTAAATTACGAATTTAAACATGGAAAAATAGAGAACCAAAAATATTGGTTATGAAAATTTGGACATCAACAACATATCAATATGTATCTAGATATGTGAAAAAAAATCAAGTGTAGCATGCATACGTGTTAGGCAAAGTGTCTGCTATATATATACTCATATATTCTCATGTCCCAATAAAAATTAATTAATTCTACGTTAAGACTAACATTTAAATTCCTACCAAAATTACAGAGTAGGTGATTGACAAAATCAAGATAGTTCTATTATTATCTAATACAAGAAAATAGCAAGAAAGAATAACGATGAAATCTATTTTGCTTATTTGTTTAAAGAAGGAACGATTTTGAAATCCAGAGCTAAATTATCAAATCCAAGATAAAATCTAGCAAAATTATCGATTCATTGTATTAAGAAAAACTCATAGCAAGAAGTTACACAAAGGTTTATGAAAACAACTAAACATACTCTTAAGTTAAATGACAAGAAACTAGGCAAAACAACAAACAATAATTCTTTTTTTTTACTGAGAAAAAGTAGAGAAAATATGTTCAAAATATTTTAAGCACAATCTGATAATCATATGCGTCTATCCAAAATTATGGTACTCTAAATCCTCGTCATACTAGTAAGCAAGGCTACGATAATCACAGAGCCCTTGACTTATGCACATATCTCTAGAATCATGGTATTTAACATTTTTGCGGTGCCGCATGCTTGGCTGCGAAAACCTTAAATTCCCACACCCGAGAAATACATCCAGAGTCAGACTATATGTCCTCACTATGCTGGCTAATGTGACTATAGAAGACTAGATTCCATAACATAGATGACCTAGCCCATATAATTTCATCTTGCCAAAAATCAAATTAAATCAACAATGAATACTCAAAAATCAAATCAAAATTTTATTAACGAACATCGAAATTCAAAATGAACAAAATCCATCAAAATACAAACTCAAATGCAACAGCTATCGTCAAAATTCAAAATTTGAAAATCTTCCATCAAAATAAATACAAACTCAAATTCAACAATAATCCATAAAAATCAAATATAACAACAAAAGTAAAATAAATTAAATCAAAGAAAAAAGAGAGTTTCAAATCGAAGTTAAATAAGATTCTCCAGGGTCGTCCTGGAAATCTCTCAAGGGTTCCTATCTGTGATTGAGTACCTTCAAAATATATCCTAATCCTACTGCAGGCTGTAGTGGTACTCTAGTTCGAATACCACTACACTTTAGTCTCGACCTGCATGGGCCACCACTAAAAATGTGTCACGACCCGCACCCTAGAGTTAGGGCACGAGAACGTAACGACGCCCAGCCTATGCCACAGTGTCGGCGGTAGAACGCTGTCCTAGGTCGCAACATCTAACAATATAAAGCTAAGCAGTTTATACTCCCCGAATGGGGGTGACATAGCAGATACAACTCAATCACATCTAAGGTAGAGCATGATAAGAATAGATAAAACATGAAATCCAAAATAAATACGGGAGATAGAAGTCTAAGTGTCTAAGATACATGAACCCAGAAGTACATCTCAAAACTCAAATAAAGATACAGTAATCCACAAGGTAAATACAACTCCAGACAAAAAGAAATAACTACCTAAACAAACCCTACTGTGTCTCCTCTAGGCTAGCAGGCACCTCCAGGCTATCTGTAAAATTTATCAACAGGTCCAGTCAGGACTGGAGCGAGCACAGTACATCTCAACAGATCATAGCAGGTTAGAAAACATATAACATACAGTAAAGTAAGATACAGGTACTAAAGAAATGCTGTATGTAAACAGGAAGAGAACTGTAATGTAAATATCTACTATACATAGAGAACTAACAGTGGCTAGTGAGTCAGAGTACGAGATAGCACATGTGAACAGGACAGATTTGCACAGGATGTCGAGGTGCACAGGAATCTACACTACAAAGGAATTGTTCACACGACTACTAGCACTCCCCCGTATCCCCAATCAATACACAAGGATCTAAACAGGTTATGTTATTGTACAGGATATCACATGGGGGCCCATATAGGGTGCACATGATAGTATACATGGGGCTCCGTGAACATGAGAGTACAAGATTCACAGGAGTGCACATGTAATAAAAGCACAGGAGTACATGATGTAAGTGAAACGCACAAGCACAATGTACCCGATGCTCCCGAGGAGGATAACATCGCATGTAGAGATCCATATAGTACCAATCCGTGTGACCAACGTGACAGTACAAGTAAAGTAATCTACTACAGGAAATAATTCTAAGTAGGATATGAAATGATCAGAGAATGTACTCGCCTCGATAACCTGAACAGCTGATAAGTAAAGGGGAGGTCCCACTGAAGCTACAGAGTCCTATTTAAAGCAACACAGGTTACAAGGTGTTCAAGTTGAAATAAATAAAACTATACTAGCCATCTATATTATTCTAGGTTCTTCTAAGTCAAAACATCTCTAGGTCGACTCCGGTCAATAATCTAGTCAAACTAGGTCAAGTGTTGACTTACAGTTGACTTTGGGTCAACTGGTCAACTCTGGTCAAACAGGGTCAATTCTAGTCTAATATAAAGTGTACTTCGTTATTTGTACGTCGAAACTTACGACACGCAAATCGAGATAAGAAGATTATCGATAAGGTTGATAATCTTATTATAGTTATCCACGTGTCCAACATGCCAATTTCAGCGATGTGAGATCACTGGAATTGGCTGATCTCAGTTTCGTTGTACTAATCCCGAAATACGAACATTATATGAATTAATTATTAATTAATTATAAAAAGGTTAAACTTAGAGAAATTATCAACAAACATTGTCGGACGATGAAATGAACATCGCCAACGTGTCCAGAATGGTCAAATTAGCTAGGATAGCCTACCCAACGGTCCAATTTGGACACAAGGGCAAAAAGGTAATTTTGGGTCAAAACGGTGTCCGTGTCGGAGCCGTTTTGCACCAAAAAACGTGCAAGAAAACAAGTCTATAAAATATAACAAATTATATGTCCACGCAACCAGAATGTCGATACGAACCCAACGGTATCTCCAGAATTGGATTTTGTTGTCCCGATCTCATTTTGGCCCGTTGACCAGAACTTGGAATTCCGATTTGCACGGAAATGCGTGCCGGAGCCAAAGTTCTCAAAACTCAGCAAACTACCTGTCAACGAGTCCAGAATGATGATACGAACTCAACGGTATCTCCGGAATTGAATTCTGATGAGCCGATCTCAAAATGACCCGTTGACCCGGATATTGGTATCCGACTTGCACCGAAATGCGTGCCAGACCCAATGTCCACCAAAACCTAGCAAATTATATGTCAACGAGTCCAGAATGATGATACGAACTCAACGGTATCTCCGGAATTGGATTCCGATGAGCCGGCGTCAAAAAGTCCCGTTGACCCAAAATGTGGGACCCGCTTTGCACCGAAAAACGTGCCCGGGCCCACGTTCTCCAAATCTAATAAATTTTATATGAAAACATGCCAGAACGACGCCCCAAGTCTAATGGTGGTGTCATAAATGAAATCTGGAGTCCCGTGTTCAAAAATGGAATTTTACAAGTTGGAAATTACGAATTCGGACGACCAACTTTGGCGTCGAATTCAACCAATCAAACAAGCTCACAATGAAACGAAACTGAAGGGGTAGCAAGAGGGTTATACCAGCTTCGCATTGGAACTGGTAGCACACCAAACGGAGCTACGGTGGAGGAGATACAAGCTGACGAAGTTGGCCCCGCAAAACTGTCCAAATTTAATACAATTTAAACGGTCAACTTGGTGGCCGGTTTTCATGTATCAAACGATAAAATTAACGGACGAAAATTGACAGGGATGAAGGTGGATATACCGAGATTGCGACGGAGCAAAGAAATCACCGATCCAACGGTCGAATCTCCGGGAAAACGCGTGCGAAGTCGCTGCGACGGAGCGCCAAATCTGAGTTCCAAACTCGCACGCGTCGACGGGATCTCGTTCAAAACGCAAAAATCGCCTCGACGGCGTGTCCCGAAGGATGTTGGCCGCCATGGGAGGACAACCTAGGGTAGGGCGCGCCTAGGGGGGGTGGTCGACGATGACTACGGCGGCGGTGGCGTCGGCGGTGGTGCCATGCACGCGCGCGCGCTGCTTGCTGCCGTAGCTGCTGTGACGCGCGCGCGGGGCACGGGGTGGCGCGACGACGCACGAGGCAGCGTACGAACGCGGTGGCGGAGGCGTGGGGCACGATGGCGACGCCGGTGGTGGCTCGGCCGGTGCACATGATTGAAATGTTGGTGGTGGTGGCGGTTTGGTGATGAAGAGGATGAAGGAGATAAGGAGATGGAGGAGGAGAAGATGTCGACGTCGGGTCGGGCCATGGCCGACGGCCAGTAGGGTGGCCGGAGGATGGTCGGGGAAGTGAGGCTTTGCCGTGGGGTCGGGCTGGTGAAGGAGGAGTGGTGGTGATGCATGGGATTGGAAGTGTGCTGTGAGTTATAAAAGAAAGGAGAGATGGAGATGATAACATTAAATGGGGAGAGAGAAAAATGAGTGAGAAGTTATCCCACCTAGAATTTAGGGCCGGCTAGGGGAGGGGTGCTGTGAGAGTGTGGAGTGGAGGAAATGGATGGTGATGATTAATTAAGGAAAAAAATCCAGGGCTAGGAATTAAATGGAAAAAATGGTTATTCCAAAGGGAGTTTAATTCAACAAAAATTCTATTAAATATAGGAAAAATGGGTAAATGAATATCTAATATTTTTGGGCAACAAAATATTAGAGTGTCATGATGGAGAAAATCTTGGAGCTGGACTGGACTCGGTGGAGCCGGATTGGGTCAAAACTGGACATTATGCGAAAATAGAATTAAAATTAGGAATCGATGATCATGGGCAAATAAGTAGCACATGGGGATTCCAATAAATGGGACCCAAGTGGCGGACGGATAGTAGGCTCAAAGTGGGCCATGTCCATAGTTGGGGCTGACAGATTTTGGTCGACAGGGGACCCACAAATCAAGTTGGAAAATAAATGTGACGCCGTGGCGTGAAATAAAATCGGGTCACGCGTCGGGAAAGTTGTGCGAATCAAATGGAGCCCAAAATGACATGAATGAGTGGGAAACGAAGGTCACGGGTGACGAGCGTCTCGAGTAGATCATCAATGAGGAGTTGGTTTCAAGGAAAAGACTGGTCTGGCGCTCCCAATTTAAATGTCATGGTAACGCGCTGAAAATGATCAAGGAAAAAAGTGGAAAAATAATTATCAATCAAATGGTTTAAACCGACCCGAAGTTCAGCGAAGCAGAAAGAGCACAAGAGAACAAGTTTGGATGGGACACTATATATCGTCATGAAGGTATTCGTGTCCACTCCAAAACTCGTGAAGAAGATTTCCAGAGTTGAACATCCCTGATACTCCAAATATCAAAGGCATGGAAAAGTACACTTAAGGAAAAAATAACAAAATTAATTATTTGATGAAACTAAACAATCAGAAAATAAAATAAAATAAAATAAAAATTCAACCCGAAATTCAGGGTGCTCACAGAAACATAGAGAATCAGGATGTTGTTATGATTCATGTCGTAAGTGCATAAATATTGGATGAATGATCACAAATTTTAGAATTTTGCGTATGGTAATGAATTATAGGAATGGACATTAAGATCTAACTAAGTCGAGTACAGAGTGGCTTATATTTGAGGAATTAAGTTGAACCTAGCTTTGGTCAAATTCTCTACCATTGATTTGGGTGAAATGCATATATTTCAGAGATGCCTTAAATATGCATATGATCCAAACTCAATAGTATACCGAATTCACCTAAAACTGCAGGAAGGATCGAGATGTGTTAAGTAAATTGTACGAACGCTAGAGACGGAACCACGATAGTGAATTGAATCGGTGACGAGTAAGATCATATGGATCAAAAATTCGAGTTGTCAAAAGAAACGCTTGGATTGAGTGTTAGCTTCGGTTCGATAACGAATCTTGTTCTGAGTTACCCTGCACTGCACAATGCATTATGCTGAGTTGATGGATTCGAACAAGTATGGATTGGACCCAAGTAAATATTCAAACAATTTAAAGAGGTATTAATTATGTTGGTTTCATGTGCAAGTAGCGTGCGATGCTCCCTGCAATAAGCTGAAGCATGGGCATGAAAGTTTGAATCAGTCCATTAGTTCGATGGAGCACGGAGTGCTCGAATGGCTAAGTAAAATGAGTTGGTCATGCAATAAGTTAAGGAATAGAGCTGCATCGGCTCTGCAAAATAATAAGGCATATCGACTTCAGGTGGGCGGGTTCAGACCCTTCTCTCTGTAACCCATTTTCCCAGATTTCTAAAATTTTATTTTATTTATTGTACTCAAAGATAATTGTCGCCTAGACTTTAGGAATGGTTTTAAGATTAATATTTATATCACAAACTAGTTTTAAAATTTAATATTTGAGAGCGCTAAATTATTTTAAAAATGATTTTCAATTTTATCCAATATGTTTTAAATTACCTTGATAATAAGGAATATATTTTAAATGATTATGGTGATTAATTACTTGACTAAGATTGATTTATAAATGTATACTATATAATATTCAGATAAAATTCCAAATTATTATGATATTCAATTATTTGATTTGCAGATTTAATTTATACGATTCAAATTATTTTGATGATATTAGATGATGATTTAAATTAATGTTATTATCTACTTTTGGATTTCGATTAGGTTAATGATCGATTAATAGGTTAATCAGTCTTTTGGTTATATTATAATTTATTTAAAATTTTCTTGAATAGATACCGAATATGCTTTTTAAATTATCTTATACATAAAATATTGTTTTAAATACTTATGTTAACTAATTGATTATATTTTATTAACTAGTCTTAAAAATTATCTACTCTTATCCTTTAGTAAAAAGGCTTTGTAATTTATTTATAAATAAATAAATTTTATGATTTAAATTTGTTTTGGTAATACTAAATAGTGTTTTAAACAATTTCAGATATATCCTATCAATATATTTATATATATATACACTTACAAGTAGCCAACTCTCCTCCTCACGATCTCTTCACAGCACATCCATCTCTCCCATGTAAACTCCCCTTCGTTCACCGACCCACGACAGCCTCGCCACTGTTCTGCCAGCCCGGTTCTGCCACCACAGACATCATCACCAACAACCAATACACAAAATCTGTGTCAGTGTCCACCGTGTCAGTCGTGTCTGAACCCGTGCGTCCGTGTCCAATTCATCATATTCCACCATATTACAAATACATGTTCAACTTCGTGTCCGACAACTCCGGACACCCTAACCAAGAAATCCTCTGTCAGAATTTGCATCTTCGTCACCACCATTGTTCTCAACCTCGACCCTGGCTTACGAGCAGTGACCACGACCTCGTCCACCACCATCGATATCTCGGCCCCGTCACGGTCGTCACCACAACACCACCACCTCCTACCCGCCCGACAACCCAAACAGCCACTAACACCAAACCATCGTCCCTACCATCATCTCAGGCCGCCAACTCCGGCCAAGTTTCTACCATAATTCCTACCCCAAACAAAATAATAAAAAGAAATCTAGATCCCTAACCTCGCCTGGCTGCACTATCGCTTCCCGACTACCTCGTCACGCCGAGCCCCTATGTGAGGTTCCCTCTCCCGCTCCCATGTCGAGTGCCGCCCGGCCATGACCCCTTAACCTCGGCCATCCTCAGTTATAACACCCCCGCCGTGGCCATCTCGCCACCGGACAACTGACACCGAGCACCCGCCCGTCGCCGCTTTTACCCTGCGGAACCGCCTCACCCGGCCGTCCCTCTAGCTGCAACCGCCGGTGACTGCCTCCTCCGAAGTGTTGTGCCTTGGCACGGCGACCGTCCCGTCGAGCTCAGCACCGGCGCCGCCCCGGTAGTGAACTACTAGCCGCCATCGCCACTGTCGAGCTCCGCCTCACGCGCACGCGGGGAACCCCAGGAGCAAAACCTCTTCCCATCTCCCGATCACCCTCACTTTCCTCTCCCCTCTCACTGTAAGTATAGCTCCTCCCTCTTCCTCACTTTTCTTTTCTTTGTTCTTTCGTTTTTCTCTCTCTTTCTTCTATAACTACACTTTTTTTCCTCTAATTAAGGAACAGAGTAATGGTACAGTCAATATTATTATTATTATTATTATTATTATATTTACTTTATAGTATTTCGAAATCAATGGGGAAACTGGGAACTCAAAGGGTCGAGTGGGTTTGTGTTAAATTGATGTTATATTTTTTTCTACAAAAGTCAAGGCAGGCATAGAGTAGGATTAGTTTTGATATGCTGCTAGTATTAAATTTATTAGTTTGGACTATAGTAGAAATTCAGTTTATGGTAAGTATGATATTATTATTATTTGGTTTTGTTAGTATTAGTATCTATTAGTAAAATTGTAATATGGTATTTCATCGTATTTTCGATATGATTTTGACTAAAAAAGGTTATAGTATTTGTGCCTATTTTTCGAATATAGTTTTAACCTAAAAGGTTTTCCTATAAATTTTCTAATAAGTTATATAAAGATATTATGATACATTCTCAATTATCATATCTAAATTGTAACTAGTATAAACATTTTACAACAAATGGACTTGTAGATTCGGGCTATAAAGGAATAAAGGAATTTGTTATTAGGCTTTGGCAGCCTTAGTATTAAGTAAATAATTTTGAGCGAAATTTATTATTTATTAATTTGGTTGGTGAATTATATTAGGCTTTGGTCCTACAATTACTTTCAAAAATGGGTTTTTGACCTAAAATGATTTTCAGGATTTTCAAATGATTATCAATAATATTTTGACTAATAGAAAAATATAGTTTCTAAATATAGTAAATAATTTTTAAGAGGTTATAAGTAGTTATATATATATAATATATATATATATATATATATATATATATATATATATATATATATATATATAATGAATTCCTTCGACTAATCAATCTTGACCGCAACTAGTCATATGTTCATATTTCTTGTGATCCTAACTATTTTATATCGACCCTAGGCTAACCGGACTACGTTGGACCCAACAGATGGTTGTTTTACCAGCAAAGGACCACAGGCAAGTACACTTTCTGATTGCTTTTCGATTCATAGTAGACTATACATTTCATGTTTATACATATGTCTTGTTGCTTGTTGACACGCTCGTCACATAGAGTAGTCGGAAGGGGAAATATCTTAGTAGACATGTGGACTACCCAGAACTATCCCCATGATGTCTATTCATGAATAATAGCAGCTGTATATGACACGTGCAGGGTGTCGAATTTATCCCCCAGCCGTTCTCATGTCGAAACGGATATTTCAAATCACATAGATAGTTATATTTTATTTGTTTTCCTTGTCTTCTCCACCACTTGCCATGTTATCAGTACTTTCTAGTTTTTATCTCTCATATATTATTTTTATGTCTTGTTAATCCTATTGTGTTCTCGCATTGCCGTCGGTTTGTGTGCTTGTTTTATTTCTGACTGGAAACCAATATTTTTTCAGGTTAGCTGTGGCTTCACTTAGCTTTGGGGAGATACGGGTATACTTGCAGACAGAAACCTAGAAATAGATAACAGTTGTATCATTTTCATTAATTGTGAGAATTTTGTATTTTCTTTAAAATATGAATGTTGTAAATGTTGTAATAAATTTTAGAAATATGAATGAGCAGTAAAGTTATTTTTTGTATTTATTTCTTGCGGGCTTGACAGCGTTCTACCGCCGACTCTACGGCGTAGGCTGGCTTGGACACGTCTCGTATCCGAAAAAGCGGGTGCGGGTCGTGACAAGTTTTTGTGGTGGCCCATACAGGTCAGTTTTCGTAAATTATGCGAACTCGTGGTAGTACTATATTAGTCGTACTACTGCGAGCCTGCGACTAGGAAATGCTGATTCACAACTAGGAGTAAATCAAATTTAAGAGAATGGTTAGGACTAGGAGTCCCTATTTAATTTGACATTGGGTAGTTAAGGTTGCTACATAGGTCTCACTAGATGACTTTCAGAATACACTATCGTATTTTGATTTGACGGTATTCCTAAGGAGGGTAGATTCGTAACAATTTTGAAAATAGCACTTATTCCTTTTTTGAATTAAACTGTGATTTTTAGAATTTTATAAATATTTATTATAGAAGGTCTTAGTCACGGTTAAGTTTTGGAGCGCAAGATAATCAAGAATTTTGGCACTGAGAGTATAGTCGAGTGCTTTGACTAGTGTTCTAGCCATGGTAGAGGAGGTCGAGTCATAGGTGTGCACTAACTAGGAAAACCAGACGAAATTGTGACATAACTGTAACGTCCGTGGTTCATATTACGTATTTTGGTATACGTGTACGTATTTTGATTCATGGCATGTCTCATTGCATGGTTTATTTTGGCATTTCATTTCTTGGTTCGGTTCGGATTACTTGGTTCGGCTTGGTTCGGTTTTGCATGTGGACCAACCCACTCTCTTCCTTTGTTAGCCACCAACCCCTTCTCTCTCCTCATTTACTTTTTCATTAATTCTTCTTCTTCCTCACCATTACTCTCCACCTACTAGAGAGAGAGAGGCTTAGGCAAGTGCAACTTGCTTCATGGAGGAACTCAAATTTTGTTGTTCTATTGTCTTCCTCACGAGATTATAAGACACTTTAGTATTTAGCATTTTCAAATTTCATGGCTCATTTCTTGTAGATCTAAGTTTTAGCATTTTTTGATCTTCATGGTTTTGATCTTCTAAAACTTGGTTGTTTCCGAAATGGAGAGTTCCATGTAGTAGGGATCTCGATTTTACGCAAGTTTGGCTATTGAATGGTTGAATTTCATCGAGACTTGACCGAGATGGGGCTTGCTTGAGTTCGTGAGCTTTTGCGCCTGCTTGTTTGGCCATGGGGAGAAGATGAAGTTTTACGCACACGTTCTAACGTGTTAGCATAGTGTTTAGCCTTTACGCCCACGTTTTAAGTGACAGCGTATTATTCAGCCTTTTACGCACACGCATTTGCGTGCTAGCGTACTCCGTTCTACGTCGAGTTCATTCGAACTTTACGCTCGGGGCCCTCTAGCTCGCGTAAAATTGTGCTCGCATAGAATCGTGCTCGCGTAGACTCTGGCTCGGGCAGACTCTCGCGTGCGTAGAGTCTTGCTCGAGTGTTTCCTCGCGTAGAGCTTGCTCTTGTAGAGTTTCACTCATGTAGAGCCTCGCGTGCCTACGGCTTGCTAGCATAAAGCCCTGGCTCGCATAAAACCCCACCCGCAGGCACCCTTGCTCGCGTAGAGCTATCTCACCTTGCTCTTGCTAGCGTAAGCCACTTTACGCTTGAGGCCCCTTGGCCTAGCGTAGAGGTTCACGTGTAGAGACTTTGAGTCCCTATGGCGTACCCCATTACCCTTTTATATCCTTATGCCTTTTGTCATGAACTTGATAATCACGAATTTATTTAGTATGTTTGGAATGATGATTGTACACGATATGGTATGAGGTAAACATGACATGACATGACATGACATGACAAGCAAGCATGATGAAAACTATTGAAAGCTGTTGCGACGGCAAGAATGACATGACAAGAATAAATGGCTTGGAAATCGTGGACGATTGTGTTTGTGCAGATGAACCAGTATTATCTTGCATCATGTCTAGGATGGGGACCCCTGAGTACCACCGTCAGGGGAACCAACTGAAATTGACTAAGGCTAATAACTAGAAAATCCAGTAGTCATGAAGAGATTTTTCAGCTACAGGCAATCCCGTTATCTGGGCGCCCCATCATGGGATTTGTAGCCTACCGTCGAGCAGGGCATATTTCCAGCACACTGTTATGTGTTGCATCCACCAAGTTAATTAAGGGTACATGCATTTCTTGGACGATGTATCCACATGAATTCAATCCCTTAATTACGTCTGGATAACCTGGATGGTCTGCAGGGCTTGTGGCTGTTGGAATAATCTCATTGCATTTTGTTAGTAACTAGGCCTGTGATAACCCTAGTTAGTTAAAGTATCAAGCCGTACCCATTGCGTGGCCGTGATTGATTGGATGGAGTCTAGCCCAGTCTAGTTTTATCCTGATCCTGTGCAAGATTGTAACATGACCTGATTTCTTGTGCTTTACTTATCGATAAATGATAAGAAACCAAGTTCCGTTCAGATGAAGAGTTACAACTCCGGTCCTTATTTGGTTTAAGGGTTGTAACTTGGTTATCTGAATAGTCCCATGGTTATCTTATCATATATCATCATGATTATTTATGTTTACCTTAGCAATAATGATCAGGGGACAAGTTCTGTTCAGGCGAAGGATTACAACCCCGGTCCTTGTTTGGTTTAAGGGTTGTAACCTGGCACCTGAAGCAGTTCTGTGTCATCTCTTCGTTTATTGTCTTATTGTACCCTACGTCATGATCGTCATGTTTTACTTTACCAACAGTATTTGAGACGGTACTACACCAAAATAGTCATTTTGGAACGGTATGATTCTGTTCCAAATAATTTTTGGAACACCTATACTCCGTGCCTATTTTTGGGCTGCCAAATTTCTTGGAACGGAATTAAAGTGTTCCAAGAAAGTATATAGGAACGGTTTAATGGCGTTCCAAATTTGGCACACCAACAAAGCATGCCTAACAAAGTGTTTCATATTAATTTATGTTTCACTAACTGGAACGGCTAAAATGTGTTCCAATTTTGGAACACCATAAGTGTGTTCCTAATAAAGTGTTTTTGAACTTTTTTTGCCCATTTATTATAACGACTAAAAAGTGTTCTAGTAGGAAAGCGTTCCTAATAAAGAGTTTCATATTATTTTTTGCACCAATTAGTAGAACGACTAAAAAGTAATATACTTTTTGAAGAACATAAATTTTGTTCCTATTTAATTGTCCACATCTTAAATAATATATAGACAATATATTACAACATAAGTGGTTATGCTATGAATTACAAAACCTGTAGCATTTGAAGAAAATCTAAGAAAATTTGTAACAAAACGACAACTGACAATTAATATAGTGTAATCTTAAGGTTCTATAGATGTAACTCATTAAATATAAATGTAAGTAAACGAACTTCCATAGCACAAGTACATGCAAAATAGTTCATGTTAAATCTAAATAGACTAATAAAATCAAAATGTCTTACATAAATATTGTTAATACAACTTTACTAAAGTAACTATCATGCTAAAATAATATCCGAGAGCTGTGAGAACAATTCCTCTTATATTCCTGTGCCATTTGACGTTCTTCTTAGTAACCGTAGGCTTGGAGCGATGATTAACGAGAAAGCAAAAAATGTGACGACCTGTAGACATTTCAAAGATTGTTTAAAACCATGAAAAAATAATTTGACCACAAGAACTTATTCATTCAATGAGACACGTAAAGATTGCTTCCTGAGAAAGTCACTAATTTTTCGTCATCTTCAACATCAAACTTAAACCAATAAAAATTGAATGTGCTAGATTAAGCACTCTAAAAATCATAAATTAAGTACCTCTGAGACAACTATAGTTAGGAGGCCTGGTGCACCATGAAGAAATGGATCCAAAACCTTGAGCACAATCAATGATAGAAAAATTTGATGCTAATAAAATAAGCCTTCCATGTTTGTATGCAAATCAAGACATGAAATTTAACTCATTCAGGATTAAGAAATCATTATACAAAGACTTTCGTTATCTATCCTTTAAAATTTTCCATGTATTCAAATTCCTAATTGAAAGCTACCATGGATGTATTCATGTCATATCCATGTACCTGTTCTTTTCCAAATTTACATGACAGCATAACTGAGAAGAAGAAACTTATTTCAATAAATTTATAGAATAGAGGATCCATTGCCAACTCTTGTTAGCACTTGCTAGTTGATGCTCCATGAAGCATATATATAACTATATAACTACTTCTGGTGACTACTAAAAATCCATATACGGATGTAGTTATATATAGATGCTGACAAAGAAAGTGATTCCTTAAGAGTCTATGTTGTTATTATATGTCAGTTGATGTGGTAAATGATTCCAGTTTCTATAGTTTAGGCTTAACTGTGACATTCTCACTTCAACTCTGTTTTGTACACAGGATATGCTGGTGTTATATGCTTTAGAAGAGCAGTGAAAACTGATTTTTTTTAATTGAGAAGTTGAATTTAGCAAGTTTTTGAATGAAATGGTGATGACATTCTACTTATAAGAATCGGTTCTTGTTTAGTCGTGGCACGATATTTTGATCTGTAACTGTAGGAAAAATTGGCTCGACATTCGACTTTCAGGCCTTACAATCTTGAACCAGTCGACTCTCCCATCTGACAGGGAAGACTTGCTTCCAGTCCTTACAATCTTGAACCATTCGACTGATCTTCCATTTGACTGGGAAGACTTGCTTCCAGGCCTTACAATCTTGAACCAGTCGACTGATCTTCCATTTGATAGGGAAGACTTGTTTTCAGGCCTTACAATCTTGACCCAGTCGACTCTCCCATTTGACAGGTATTCTCCTTGCCCACTTGGCTTCAACAAAACCACTTGCAACTACCATTGTCATGACAATTTTACATCCATGATAGCTTTCAGTTATGAACTTTTATTACATTTGACACTAAAAATGAAAAAACATTACAAAACCTTAACGTCTAAAAATATATTGGTCAAGGCTCATATTTCTGATTAAACAAAGGAGGGGCTAAAGTTGTAGTGTCGTAACTACACAATGAAACCAAATTCAGATCTCACTATATGCAAGTATGTACATGGCCATAAGATAAGGAATTTGCTAATGTTACAGAGAAGATGACCTTATAACAGCATAATAAAAGAAAAGGATACATGTACCAGCCTAAAACATTATTTTGTGCAAGTATCTCTTAAATTTCTTCTGTAGCATGCATCAGTGAATTTATTCAGTATATATTAGCAACTACTCTAATGTGTCTTGGAACATTTTCTTCCCCCTCATTGTCTACTACATTCGCTCTTTTACTCTATTTGAAAAATTGGGTCAGTTATGTTTACAGTGTTCTGGAGCACTAAATAGAGTTCTGTGTCTGTGCTGTGCTGTAGTGAAGTGGTCACTGATAGATGCATGAGATGCAGAAAATCTGAGGTCTGATGAGTTTGTGCTAAAATGCTGACCCTTGAAGTCGAAGACATGACCATTTCTAATATTTTAAGCGTCCTATACAAATAATAAAAATAAAAAATTTGACCACTGTAAAAAAGGACATTTTTGACATCCTAAAGATTCTATTACTGCAGTTTTTGAAAAGTAGGAAATCCTAATCAAAAAATGGAGAATTCAAATCAGTAATAGATACCAGTTTTTGAGATCATCTGCGATCACACAGCTTACACATTCAGAAAGGGTCTTGATCGGAGGGAAACCATAACTGCCGATTGTGTGAATGAGCAATAGTCATGGTTAAAGAATACAAGTTTTGATTTGAATTTTTTTTCTTAAATGTAAAGGTTACATTATCTACTGTAGTATGGTAGAGTGGAGAACTGTATAAGTAGACATAATCATTGAACCAAGCTTCCCAAGGCGGGTAGGAGGGCCTAGGAAATAATAAAAAAACATATCATGTTCGTCAGCCGAACATGTATCGTACACACCACGGGTTCTCCAATATATACTATGACACTAAAATCAATTCATGTCTAAATCATCGTATTTTTTTCATCTAGTGTCATATGTGTGTTCGCATAACATAGATATGACATATTCCACGA
Organism: Iris pallida; assembly: GCA_029216955.1. NCBI lineage: Eukaryota > Viridiplantae > Streptophyta > Magnoliopsida > Asparagales > Iridaceae > Iris > Iris pallida. Next base: position 7,980,322 of record JANAVB010028000.1, on the reverse strand, counting down.
GCTCTCCAAAGTATACAAGGACACACATAAATCAATATTGTGTTGTCATGCCGAACATGTATCGTACACGGCACACATTCTCCAATGTATACTATGACATTAAAATCAATTCATGTCCAAATCATCATATTTATTTCATCTCGTGTCATGTGTGTGTTCGTATAACATAGATATGACATATTCAATCATCCACTGATAAAACATGTAAGAAGAGATGTAGCCTACATATCACCAACTACTTTTGCTTGAAAACATAGAACTTTAAATTAGAGAACACTTATATTACAGAAACTCAACCTTGAAATATTGAGTTTTGTGTGAACCAATGTGAAAAAAATATTACTATTATATTGTGCAACTTGTATTGAACAGTAGAATGGAATAAATGATCACATGGCTACCTTTTAGTGGAAGCAAAATTTGCTCTATGTATAACAATTCTAGCTGGCTGCCAATATGGCATTATGACATGTCAATACAATATCTAGTACACGCTTTTAAATCTAAATTTCATCACGCAGGTAGCTGATTGGATCAAAATATAATCAGAACTATAATACTAAAGAAAATAATACCTCTATAATTGATGGTTTCCCAACATATGTTTCCCAACATATGTTTCAACATGTATTAGAAGATCATTCTCAAATCAAGAGCAAGAAACCCCAATGGAAAGCTAATACCTTTTATAGTCAAACCAAAAATCAGAGGTAGGTACTCATCGAGAGCTTGTTGGAGTTCCAAGACATATGACAGAACTACGAGACCTAACAGAGCATTTAGTCAAAAAGACAATTCGAATCTAAATATATATGAAGTTAATACAAGATAAAAATAATGAAACTATTTATACCATTACTCTCTGCATATGAAACAATCCAAGTCCGAAGCCCAGAGAGTCTATCATGATGTCTCGAGAGACTAATCCTCTAAGGGGGTGAAGGAAGTCAATGGCAGTGGAGATTTGGAATAATGTTCTCGTCATGGAAGACATCAGAGAATTTTCAATTTGAAGTCCATTGGTCCTACTTCTTTTAAACTATTCTTTGAAGAAAGCTTCAATATTTTTGGACATAAACTTGTATCAATGATAAAAAATTGCTACTAACAAAGGTAGGTGCTTCTCTTATTAGTTGTTGATGAAGGGCTACTGTCATTTAAGTCTGTCAGAAGCACGTCACAAAGAAATTACAATTTCTCTCCAGGAATGGATCAATTTCCAAGTCCTAGTAGTAGTAATAGATCCACATCCACTGTTGGAGGGAAACAAACGAAAGTCTTTTGCTTATTGATGTTTCCTTCGAAAAAGCTATATGTTGAATCATATTCTTCAGCTCTCATCAAATGTAAAAAAAGCATCAGAAGGAAATATACCAATATATACGGGACTCAAAAGAAATATTTAAACACAATAGAATCGCCATCTGTAAGCATCATGACACAAATAAAGAAGCCTGCCGCGATCAATACTTCCCTAATCCTAGTTTCAAGATCATCCATCCATGGATGAACTGGTCGACTTCCATGGAAAGAAATAAGCACATGATCCAAACATGAAAGAATTAAGAAAACCCTAAATTAGGAGATGGAGATGGGGGAAGGACCTCCTTCTTGTTGTGTTCGTTGACGAAAAAGTGCGCGAGCTCTTCGACCTCGAGGCTGTTCTCGACGTCCTTGGACTCACGGACTCCTTCGAGCTCTTCGATCTCCAGGCTGTTCAGATCTTCTCCACCTTCGTTGAAAGTGGCGGGATAGGGTTCTATAGTTAGTGTTTGGGACGAGTTAGGGTTTGGGATTTAGAAGGAAGAGAAGAGATTTTGGGGTTCTCTTATCTCAAGGAGAGGAGAATGAGAAGAAGACAATGGATTAGGGTTTCGAAGGAAAGATTTGGGGGTTTTTCTTTGGTTTTGTATTCCTGAGAAGGAGATTTGGGGATGGGAGTATATGGGGGAAAAATGGACTAGACGCTTTGTTAAGGTCACGTGAACTAAATGTTTATGATTTTAAATGCTTTTGGAATGGTTTATGTGTTCCAAACTAAATAGTTTTTATTAAAAATAAAATAAGTAATATTTGGAATTTTTTTTATTTTGGCACTCTTTTTGTTCGTTCCAAAACCTAGGCACACTAATTAGGTGTTCCAGATTGAAATACACCTAGTGTTTCTAATTAGCTATTTTGGATTTGTGTGGGTTTCTATTCAAGTGAAGGGTTGCAATCCCGGTCCTCGTTTGGTTTAAGGGTTGCGACCTGGTTATTTGAATGGTTTCCTCGTACTCAATTCACTGTTGTTGCCCCGTTATTATCAGTTTCTTTTATAATTATCATTAATATTCATTTTATTATATGCTGGTTTTAGTTCCTAAGTGAAGCCTCCTTTGTGGCACTTGCTCTTTCTGGGGTCTGACCCAGCTGGTTTTGTGTGGCCAGATATCGGAGCATCTCCAGAGGATCTACCTACCTTTCAGCCAGATGGTGACCACCAGGCGTAACCCTGGCAACGAGTGGGTTCCTTTTGTTCTTCCACTTTATTGTATAAATATTCTTTTGAGACGATTAGCCGGCGAGCACATGTTAGCTCGTATTGTACCTTTATTTACTGTCTGCCTACGGGCTGTAACATGATTGACAAATCCTAAGGTTGATCATGTATGACTGAAACTCTTGCTAGTCTTGACATTTTGTACGACTAGCTTCATGATCATCCAAATATGTGATGTATGGGACGCCTTACTATTGTATATTTGGTGCTCTAACATCTTGTAATTATTATTCCTTGCTTGAGATTGAGATAATAGGCTTGTTCATGACCATAGATGACTGATGGCTTGTAGTTAAACCCTCATGTATCTAGACAGCCGTGACCGTATAGCGAGGTGGGTTGCACTTCAATATACGTAGCTGGCTATATTCGCTCCCGCTCTCCAGTATTCTGGTTCTGGGGCGTTACAATAACCCTAGGAATAATTTGATTATTTATTATTAAGGTTATTGAATTTTAGAAGACCCGGTTGTTCCAAATTAGCTCGAACTCAACCCAAGTCCTGGTGGTCATGTAGTGCGACCAATGTCGTCCATGTAGACATATATATGCGTATATATATTGGTAGTCCATTTCTAGTATTGTGAATAATTTCTATAAATTATATATTGAATATAATATATGTATTATTGCTATTTAAATTTATATTTTCTTGGAAATAGGATAACCTTCTCTTAGAATGATATTGTGAGATTTTTGGGATTTACTTAGGCTATACATATATACTTGCGTATGAATATATTCATAATAGGTGGACATAGTGCTTTATACATATTTTCCCTCGATCTTGAATATTAGAGAAATATAAATTTAAGTTTATATTTCTTTCGCCTTCGATTATTTTCTCCCTAATCATGATCATTTGTACAACTTTATCTCATATACTTTCTAAACATCGCCATATCATAAGTGCGTATCACTTATATTCTTTTTCTTGGACCTAAGGAGTTATTTTTTTAAAATAACTTCTCCCCCAATTGTCTATTAACCTCGAATTAAGTTTTTGGATTCAAAAGTTTCCTCTCAATCGTTGGATGTTGAATATCCGTGAAATAAGGATTATAAGATTTTTTTTATACTTATTTTGACTTCGATTATTATCCTTCCTAACAAATTTTTTTCCTTCCAAGAGGCTGATCTTATATTTGAAGAACAGATACTTGTACTTTTTCCATCTTTATCAACTTGTATGATATTTTAAACTCCTTTGATATTCTTGGGGATATAGTTGAAATAATTTTGATGACTTGCGATGGCAAGACAGTAGCGCACTGTCGCCACTTACTTGAATTATGGAGACCGTGGGTTCACTGCAGCCAGCAGCGCACTGGCGAGGCATGACCCCTAAGTTGAAGTAATTCCAGATAAGCGAGGGTGATCAAACATTATTAAAACTATGTCTTGGTTGTTCTATTTCATCCTTGAGTTGTTATGTCAAGATTAGATAGAGTCGATAGGGTATTCGTTACCGTATCATCCCTTGAGTTGTGGAACCAAGAGTTTACTGCAGCTAGCTGTACACTAGCGAGGCATAAATTTTCGGTAAAGTAACTTTGAATATGTTTACGAGTTTTGAATACCATAGAGGCTACATCTTTTGTTGACATATGACTACTAAGTTTCTAAATTGATTTGTGCATTATTTCTAATTACCAACTTCTCAATAAACTGATTGTTCTTTTACTCCATATCTTCCTATTTTTGAATCATCATCTTTTAAACCTAATTTGATTTCCTTTCACTAGATTCATAATCACCCCTAGATTATGATTCTATGATCATGCTTACCCAATCGATTGTATTAGAACGATTTCAATTTGGACCATCCTTAACGACCTTTAGATCACGACTAGACTATTCGATTCTATTTCAATCGTGCCAATTCGCATGTTATCCTAGAATTTGATTCTATAATCGTGCCTAAATAATTTTGCTTAACTATTTGTTCGTACCACAATGATTTCAATTTTGATCGATCTTGAACAATTTTTGTTCATGACTAAATCATAATCGTGCCTATATTTTTTTTAACTAAGTTTTATTCCTCCGTGATCATGACTATTGTGATCTTGTTCATGCTTGTACCACTTTTAAATTTTGATCATGCTTGGATGACTTGCATGCATCTTAGTTGTACCCAATTGGCTTTAACCATGCTTGGACTTTATCTAAATTTTGATCCTTGACCAGGCCTATATAATTCCAACAGTAGTTAGTCGTGCCTAACGACTCCTCCTTGTTTAACTAATCCCATTTTGATTATATCCTCGACTACGGTAGCTAGACTCTTTCGACTATACTTTAATCATGACTCGTGGTACATTTTCTATTCACGATCTAACTCCAATTTGATCAATGATCATAGTATTTCTTGATTATGTTTTTTTTATTGTGCCTAACTACATCCTTTGAACTTTCGATGACCAATTTTTTTTTAAGGTGGGTAGAGCCTATAATTGATGAATTTTTGGAAACAATTAGAACATATTTCAAGACCGTAGCCTAGGTTCTAATACTAAACCATACCTATTTACCCCCCTTTCATTTCCACCATAGTTGATCGATGCTCCTATTAATTTTTTTTCTTTCCAATATTTTCTTATCATAAATTACCATCTTTTTTTTTCGCCGATCAACCTTGTCCATCTATTCTAGTAGTCCTTAAATTCGAGAACGAATTTATTTCTAAGGTGGATAGATTTGTAACCCCTCTTCCCGGATTTCTAAAATTTTATTTTATTTATTGTACTCAAATATAATTGTCGCCTAGACTTTAGGAATGGTTTTATGATTAATATTTGTATCACAAACTAGTTTTAAAATTTAATATTTGAGAGCGATAAATTATTTTAAAAATGATTTTCAATTTTATCCAATATGTTTTAAATTACCTTGATAATAAGGAATATATTTTAAATGATTATGGTGATTAATTACTTGACTAAGATTGATTTATAAATGTATACTATATAATATTCAGATGGAATTCCAAATTATTATGATATTCAATTATTTGATTTGCGGATTTAATTTATACGATTCAAATTATTTTGATGATATTAGATGATGATTTAAATTATTGTTATTATCTACTTTTGGATTTCGATTAGGTTAATGATCGATTAACAGGTTAATCAGTCTTTTGGTTATATTATAATTTATTTAAAATTTTCTTGAATAGATACCGAATATGCTTTTTAAATTATCTTATACATAAAATATTGTTTTAAATACTTATGTTAACTAATTGATTAGATTTTATTAACTAGTCTTAAAAATTATCTATTCTTATCCTTTAGTAAAAAGGCTTTGTAATTTATTTATAAATAAATCAATTTTATGATTTAAATTTGTTTTGGTAATACTAAATAGTGTTTTAAACTATTTCAGATATATCCTATCAATCTATTTATATATATATACACCTACAAGTAACCAACTCTCCTCCTTACGATCTCTTCACAGCACATCCATCTCTCCCATGTAAACTCCCCTCCGTTCACCGACCCACGACAGCCTCGCCACTGTTCTGCCAGTCCAGATCCCCAACCACAGACATCATCACCAATAACCAATACACAAAATCTGTGTCAGTGTCCACCGTGTCAGTCGTGTCCGAACCCGTGCGTCCGTGTCCAATTCATCCTATTCCACCATATTATAAATACATGTTCAACTCTGTGTCCGACAACTTCGGACACCCTAACCAAGAAACTTCTGCCAGCATTTGCATCTTCGTCACCACTATTGTTCTCAACCTCGACCCTGGCTTCTGAGCAGCGACCACGACCTCGTCCACCACTATCGACATCTCAGTCCCGTCACGGTCGTCACCACCACACCACCACCTCCTACCCGCCCGACAACCCAAACAGCCACTAACACCAAACCATCGTCCCTACCCTCACCTCATGATGCCAACTCCGGCCAAGTTTCCGCCATAATTCCCACCCCAAACAAAACGATAAAAAGAAATCGAGAGCCCTAACCTCGCCTGGCCGCACCATCGCTTCCCGACTACCTCGTCACGCCGAGCCCCTATGTGAAGTTCCCTCTCCCGCTCCCACGTCGAGTGCCGCCCGGCCATCACCCCTTAACCTCGGCCATCCTCGGCTACAACACCCCCGCCGTGGCCATCTCGCCACCGGACAACTGACACCAAGCACCCGCCCGTCGTCGCTTTTCCCCCGCAGAACCGCCTCACCCGGTCGCCCCTCTAGCTGCAACCGTCGGTGACTGCCTCCTCTGAAGTTTTGTGCCTCGGCACGGCGGCCTTCCCGTCGAGCTCAGCACCGGCGCCGCCCCGGTAGTGAACTACTAGCCGCCATCGCCACTGTCGAGCTCCGCCTCACGCGCGCGCGGGGAACCCCAGGAGCAAAACCTCTTCCCATCTTCCGATCGCCCTCACTTTCCTCTCCTCTCTCACTGTAAGTATGACTCCTCCCTCTTCCTTACTTTTCTTTTCTTTGTTCTTTGGTTTTTCTCTCTTCTTTCTATAACTACACTTTTTTCCTCTGATTAAGGAACAGAGTAATGGTACAGTCAATATTATTATTATTATTAGGCTTAATTGCACTTTGCTACCCTCAACTATTACCATTTTTCAACTTTGTACCCTAAACTATTTTTTGTAACAATTTGGTACCCAGATGTTATTTTGGACTAAAATGCCCCTACCCCTACCCCTAACCCTCCCCCCCTGCACGCTCCGGCCGCCCCCCCTGCTCACTCCGGCCGCCCCCCCTGTTAGCTCCGCCCCCCTCCGCCCCCTACCCCACCCCCCCTGCTCACTCCGGCCGCCCGCCCGCCCCCGCCTCTCCCCTAGGCCGAGGGGGGCTGGGGAGGGAGGGCGGGGCGGGAGGCGGGGCAGGGGGTGGCCGAAGGTAGCAGGGGGGGGTGGGGGGCGGGGGGGGGGGCGGAGCTAGCAGGGGGGTAGGGCGGCCAGAGCTAGCAGGGGGGTGGCCGGAGTGGGGAAGGGGGTGGAGGGAAGGAAGAGGGAAGGGCATTTTCGGAATTTTTGAAAAATTAGGTATCAAGTTGAAAAAAAATAATAGTTGAGGTACCAATTTGTTACGAAAAAAAGTTTATGGTATCAAGTTGAAAAGGCGGAATAGTTGAGGGTAGCAAAGTGCAATTAAGCCTTATTATTATTATTTACTTTATAGTATTTCGAAATCAATGGGGAAACTGGGAACTCAAAGGGACGAGTGGGTTTTTGTTAAATTAATGTTATATTTTTCTCTACTAAAATCAAGGCATGCATAGAGTAGGATTAGTTTTGATATACTGCTAGTATTAAATTTATTAGTTTGGGCTATAGTAGAAATTAAGTTTATGATAAGTATGATATTATTATTATTTGGTTTTGCTAGTATTAGTATCTATTAGTAAAATTGTAATATGGTATTTCATCGTATTTTCGATATGATTTTGACTAAAAAAAAGGTTATAGTATTTGTGCCTATTTTCCGAATATAGTTTAAACCTAAAATGTTTTCCTATAAATTTTCTAATAAGTTATATAAAGATATTATGATACATTCTCAATTATCATATCTAAATTGTAACTAGTATAAACATTTTACAACGAATGGACTTGTACATTCGGGCTATAAAGGAAAAAAAGGAATTTGTTATTAGGCTTTGGCAGCCTTAGTATTAAGTAAATAGTTTTGAGCGAAATTTATTATTTATTAATTTGGTTGGTGAATTATATTAGGCTTTGGTCCTACAATTACTTTCAAAAATGGGTTTTTGACCTAAAATGATTTTTAGGATTTTCAAATGATTATCAAAAATATTTTGACTAATAGAAAAATATAGTTTCTAAATATAGTAAATAATTTTTAAGAGGTTATATATATATATATATATATATATATATATATATATATATATATATATATATATATATATATATATATATATATATATATAAAGGAGACATTTTATTGAAAAGGAAAAGTGGCTCACGAAGAGCAATACAGACAGGTGCGGGACCCAAAAACACAAAAGGGGTCCCGATGAACAAGGTTGGAAATTGAAAAGATTGAAATTCGAAATTTCAAAATTTCGGGAGGCCGAAATTTCTACTGATTTAGAAATTACGAAAACCGTAATTTCAAAAATTTCAAAAAAGAAAACAGTGGGGAATACGAGGCAGGCGCTGTTCCCGAGAGTTGACCGGGCGCGCAGCCCAAGGGGAGTGGGCACGCTGCTCGCTGGCAGGGGCTCTCTGCCCGAGGCAGATGGCGCGCGGCTCGAGGGGCCCCCAGCGCGCAGGGGCCTGGCGCTGGCGGTGGCGCCGGCGGCGGGAGCGCAGGCCCGGCGCGGGAGTGATCTGCTCCGGGGAGCCCGGCTGGGTCGGCTGAGTAGCGTCCGCACGGGGAGGGGACTGGCGGATCTGGACCGCGCAGGAAGAGGGAACGAGAAAGCGTCCAGGAGGGGGAGGAGGGGGGTGGGTCCGTCGGAGGACCGGGCCGGAGGGGCGTGGGGGAGAGAGGGTGGGCGGGGGAAGGGAGGCGGGGGGAGGGAGCGGGGGCTCGACCTCCGGGCGGCGGAGGAGAGTGGGTATCCGGCGAGGCATCAACGGAGGGGCCTGAGGAAGGCATCGCCGGGGAAGGAGGCGACGACGGGGGGGGGGGGGGGGGGAAGAGGAGGAGAGAGGTGCTTCCGGGAGGAGGGAGACGCAAAGGTTAGGGAGGACGGTGGACCATGGCCCGGGGCTGGGCGCGTGTCCCCAGGCGATGTACTGCCCGAGGATGGGCACTCTGCCCAAGGGGACAGAGTGCATAGCCCGAGGAGGCGAGCGCACAACCCGAGCTGGCGAGCGCGCGGCTCGAGACCGGCGGGATGCGGCCGCGCGGAGGAAGGAGGGCGGGCGGAGTGGGGAGGGCTCAACCTCCGGAGGGAGGGAGCTACATCGGGCGCGGCGGTTGGAGGCGCCTACCGCCGGCGGAGAGAACGTCGGACAGAGGAGGAAGGAGAGGAAAGAGCAGCGGTCGGGAGGGACGACATCGGGGAGAGCAGGGAGCTGGACGCTGCCACGGGTGCGCGACCCGCGGGGTCCACCGACGAGGGGCCTATATATATATATATATATACATATATATTATATATATATATATATATATATATATATAAAATATATAAAAAATATAAAAAAATATAATATATATATATATATATATATATATATATATATATATATATATATATATATATATATATATATATATTTTAAAACCCCTCTCCATTTATTGAAAAGGCACAAAATGCCGAAGCCAGGCCAAGTATACAAGACACAAAAAGACAAAGCCTATACAAGTATACCGCCAAAAAGGAACGAAGAGGGATGGAAGGGCCTCCACTAGCAAGAGCTAAGGGAGGGTAGAGGCCCAAAACGAACTCGGGGTGTAGGAGCAATGGGTGCTCCACTTACGGCACTGACGGAAGACTTTCCGGATGATCTGATCAGAAGAGTATTGGTGGCCTTCATATCTCGCCTTGTTGCGATTTTTCCATAACACCCACGTTGCGGCCGTTGCGACGATCTGGTGGCCGTGGGAGGCAGAACCCCAAGCGCCCGCCAGATCGTGGAAGCGCCCACCGCCCGACTCAATATTGTAGAGCTGATTGAGGGTCCTCCACGAATTATCTGGCAGGGTCCCTTGACAAAAGATGTGGTCAATGGTCTCCATCTGACGATCCGGGCAGCAATTGCAGGCTGACGCAAGACTAATCCCGATAGTGTTGAGGATGTCGTCAGTGGGCAGTCTCTTGCTTATGGCTTTCCACATGAGGATAGACTACTTCTTGGGGATACAGCTTTGCCAATAGTGCGCAATAGGGTGGTACGACTGGCCTGGCCCAAGGATAGCATTCCTCGCGGACCTCACTGAGAATGCCTCTGAAGCTTCAAGCGTCCATCTAAGCGCATCGTCTTCACTGCCTATGGTAATTTTGAGCTGGCAGATGCTAGTCACTGCTTCATCACCAGCCCAATCCCAAATTTTGTCCCAGTGCCAGTCTTTGCCGGTTCCCAATATGAGTCTCATTGCGAGCTCGACGAGGTCGCGACCAACAAGGATGCGACGCCAGGCCGCCGATGATCTGCTGTTGGATATGGCCAGTGTTGGGTGAGTGTGTTTGAAGTACCTAGCCTTCATAAATCTGGTCCATAAGTTCTTGCTCACGCGGAGTTTCCACCATAATTTCATGGAGAAAGAATTAACGATGTGGGTGAGCTTAGTAAATCCCAGACCTCCGACCTCGGGAGGTCGAGCCATCGATTCCCAGCTAGCCCAGTGTGCTTGTCTTGACCATAGCAATGCCCCCAGAAAAAGTTACAGAAGATCTGTTCGACCGAGTCAAGAACCTTCTTGGGCGGGGAGCACGCAGCCAGAGTGTGGATGGGGATGGATGCTAGCACATGATTGATAAGGATCATCTTGCCACCCGGGGACAAAGTGGCATTATGCCACCCTTCAAGTTTCTTTCTGATTCTAGCTATCAGGTTCTCAAAGATGCGAGTATTAGATTTTCCGTACACCAGAGGACAACCTAGATAGTTGAACGGGGGTTGGGCAACTGAGAAAGATGTTAAGTTGTAGAGGTTGGTGGCGTGCTCTCTTTTGATGTTATCGTGGGCGTAGATAATGCTCTTGGAATGATTGATCTTCTGACCCGAGCATCTGGAGTACCTATGCAGGGTTTTGTGGACTACATCCACCGCTCCAACATCCCCTGAGGAGAAGATGAGTAAATCGTCTGCGAATGCCAGGTGGGTGATAGTAGGACAGCCACTGGAAGTGTGATAGTGTTGGAAGTTCGGAGTACCGACCATATTGTTAAGGTTTCTACTCAGGGTATCCGCGGCAATGATAAAGACGGTGGAGGATAGGGGGTCGCCCTGTCTAATACCTCGACTGGATTTGAAGAATCCACCCGCCTGGCCGTTGATAACCGTGGAGAACCACGAGTTGCTGATGGATCTCCACACGGTGTTGGTCCAGGCTTCCGAGAATCCGAAAGCTCTGAAGACCCAGATCATAAATTGCCAATCTAGTCTGTCGTAGGCTTTTTCCATGTCTATTTTAACGGCAATGTTGCCCCCTCTAGCTGGAAACTTCATGCAGGTGATTAACTCTTGAGCCAGCATAATATTGTCCTGGATGTTTCTCCCTTGCATAAAGCCACTTTGTTCCTCCGAGATTATCTTGGGTAAAATCCCTGCCATCATGGATGCGATAATTTTGGAGATAATTTTGTTAGTGAAAGTACAAAGACTGTTGGAGCGGTAATCCCGAAAGGACTCTGGGTTATCTCACTACTAAAATATGCTATATTAGCGACGTGTTTTAGCGACGTAAGAAAATAACGTCGCTATATATGTAATATAGCGACTCCCGTCATGTGACGTCGCAAATCGTCGCTAACTAGCGACGTTCAGCGACATTACATAAATTACGTCGCAGAACAGCGACGTTCAGCGGCAGAGTATTAATATATGTCGCCATATAATAAAATTTTGCGACGTTTAGCGACGTCTTTAGTTGACGTCGCTAAATGTTTTACTTAGGGCACGCTGTTTCCTTTTCCCCCTCACTCGAAAATTTCCAAAATTTTCAGAATCCCTTCCCCCCCCGCGACTCTCCCCCCACCCGGCGACTCTCTTCCCCCCCCTCACGACTCTCCCCCCCGGCGACTCTCTCCCCCCGCCCCCGGCGACTCGCTCCCGCTCCGACGAGCTCCTCCTCCCCCAATCCGAGATCCTCCTCCTCTCCCTAGCTCCTCCTCCTCCTCCCTCTTCCTAAGGTAAACCCTAACCCTAACCCTAACTCCTCTCCCTCCTCCTCCTCCTCCTCCTCCTCTCACACACACACACGGACACACACACACAGACACACACACACACGGACACACACACACACACACAGACACACACACACACAGACACACACACACTGACACAGATTTTATCATATTCTTCTTGTGCTCTTTTTCATATTATTATTCATGTGTTATTTATATGTTGTATCTCTTTACATGTATATATATATTTATATATATATTTGTGTGTGGTTGTATATTTATTTGGGGTTATGGTTGTGGGAATGTTGAGAGGTTTTGATTGTGGAAATCAATGAAAGGATGAGGAAATGATGGAGATTGAAGGAGGATAGAAGTGTGCTTATGGGGAGGGGGTTTTGGACAGCAACCAGCAGCCTGGGCTGCTATTTTCAGCAGTTTTGGGGGGGGGGGACAGCAGCTATATGCTGCTGAAATTTGCAGTAGTGTGCCCCCCACTTGACATTAGTTAGCCTACTTATTAGCCCATCCTTTTAGCCTATCTTTTAGCCATTAGTTAGCCTACTTATTAGCCTTTAGTTGGACACACACACACGGACACACACACACAGACACACACACACAGACACACACAGACACACACACACACATGTCACCTATATATATATACCTACATGTTATATATATGTGGTTATATATAGATATATATGTGTGTGTGTCTCTTGGTATAATATTCATGTTGTAGTGTTGTGGTTATATTGTAGTGTGGTGATAGTGTGGGAATTGATAAATGGAATGGATGTAAGGATGATAGGAAGGATTAGTGGACCTATAATCCTATTTATATGTGTCCTATATATGCCTATATGTGTATGTGTGTGTGTTAGCCTATATGTAAGCCTAGGTGAGAGCTTATGAGTGTGGTATCATGGGTGATATATGTGAGTGAGTGTGTAAGTGAGTTGTGTGGATGAGTGTGAGGTTAAATGTGTTAGATATAGGTTAGCATCTTAGGCCATATCCTAGTTAGATATGTAGTTGTTAGTATCCTAGAGTGTTAGAGCCTTGGTTTGGGATACCAAGTTGGGGTTAGAAATAGGATACTAGTTAGCTATTGGTATGTGTAGATATATATTAGATAGATAGTTGGATGGATAGGTGGATAGATGGATGGGGAGTAGAAGGGGAGCTGCTGCCCCCATTCCAGCAACAGCAGCAGCAAGAACAGCTGTTGTAGCAGCAGTTTACATCAGCAGTAGCACCCCCATGGCCCCCCACTTGTAGTGATTAGCACTAATGGGGGCAGGAGAGGTAATTATAGGAGTAATTAGATCTAGATCTAATTAGCACTTGGCTACAAGGCATATTCCAAGAATATTCTAGAGAATATTCCAAGTCTATTATAAGGAATATAGCGACTCCTATCATTTGAAATAACCACATCTTGGCTATTTGTTAAATAGATCGACCCTGAGCTCCCATGTTTAGTCGTGCCTTCAACATCATGTTCAAATGAAGGTGACAAGCAGCTGACTATGAAAAAATATGCCGTCTTGAGCTTCATAAAGAAATGCAAGATTACAAGCTCCTATGTAGTAATCTTGCATTTCTTTATGAAGCTCAATACGACATATTTTTCTATAGTCAGCTGCTTGTCACCTTCATTTGAACATGATGTTGAAGGCACGACTGAACATGGGAGCTCAGGGTCGATCTATTTAACAAATAGCCAAGATGTGGTTATTTCACAGAAGCTATGAATTACCGAGAAAATAGGAAACATCTCGTACTCCTTCCGTGAAATCGTTACCGGAAAAATAGGAAACACTTAGCAAACACTTAGACGTTAGCAAACATTGTTAATTGGTGTGTTCATCTTTGCAGAATTATTTCCAAATGGAGCTGAATTACTACTTGCGGAATCGTTCATGGATGTACAATCGTCGTCCTGAAGATATGTGTGGTGTACGGAATGAATACATAGCGGGAGTAGAGCAGTTCCTGCAGTTTGCTAAGGCGTTCCCTCAGTACATGGATGGCACCAAAATTAAGTATCCGTGTGTGAAATGTCATAACGTGAAATATTATCCAGAAGTGGAAGTGACATATCATTTGTACTCGAGGGGTTTCACGCCTAATTACTATCAGTGGACCGCACACGGAGAACTTGTGTCATTAGCATCAGAGCCGGAGCCTTATGTTGAGCCGTATATGCATGCGGGACCTAATTTTGTTTCAGATAATCATGCATACGACGACGGGTGCGTGAACATGGTTTTCGACGCTGCTGGGCCCAGTTTTGTTCCTGATGCAGCTGAGGAGGCACCGAATGTCGACGCTGCAAAGTTCATGGAGTTGCTGGAGAATGCAAGGACTCCATTGTATCCTGGTTGTGAGGATCATTCACCGTTGGAGGTGGTTACAAGACTTTTGAGCATTAAGTCAGATTTTAACATGTCGCAAGAATGCTACAACCGAGTGCTGGAGTTGATTATAGAGATCTTGCCGGCGGGTGCTAAGTTACCTAAAGACTTCTACCGGTCTAAGAGGATGGTGAGATCGCTCTGGATGGGATACGAGAAAATCGATTCTTGTCGCAATGGGTGCATGCTGTACTACAAAGACGACAAGGACGCAGATGTGTGCAGATTTTGTGGTGCTGATCGCTATAAGCCAACTAGTACAGGAAGGTCTACCGGTGCAAGAAGACCGACCGATTCAATGCACTACCTGCCTTTAACGCCGCGGTTGCAAAGATTATTTATGGTGAAAGAGACGGCCGAAAATATGAGTTGGCACATGCGAGAACAGATTGAAGGAGTGTTGGATCACCCATCCGATGGAGAAGCGTGGAAGCACTTTGATCGAGTGTATCCTGATTTTGCTTCAGATCTACGTAATGTCAGGTTGGGGCTATGTTCTGACGGTTTTACTCCTTTTGGTCTTTCGGGATCCCAGTATTCGTGCTGGCCTGTGATTGTCACTCCGTATAACCTACCGCCTTGGATGTGCATGAAGACCGAGTACATGTTTCTAACCGTTATAATTCCTGGTCCGAACAATCCCAAGAGGAACATTGATGTGTACTTACAGCCTTTGATAGATGAGTTGAATCAGTTATGGGAAGTAGGCGCTAACACGTACGATGTTTCCAGGAAGCAGAATTTTCAGATGAAGGCAACCCTTATGTGGACCATCAACGACTTTCCGACATATGGAATGTTATCTGGATGGAGCACTCATGGACGTCTCTCATGTCCGATTTGCATGGACCATACTAAGGCTTTTCGCTTGAAACACGGAGGAAAACCGTGCTTCTTTGATTGTCATCGACAATTTCTGCCAAAAGATCATCCGTTCAGAAGGAACAGGAATGCATTCCGTGTCGGCGTTGTAGAGAAGGGTGATCCACCGCCAAGGTGGTGCGGAGCCGCGATATGGGAGGAGGTTAGAGATTTTCTAAGTGCTATCGAAGATCCTACAACTGGGTACAAGTGCGATAGATTTGGTAGAGATCATAACTGGACAAAGAGGATCATATTCTGGGATCTGCCATATTGGAGTACCAATCTGATCAGACATAATCTTGATGTCATGCATATTGAGAAGAATGTGTTTGATAACATAATTAATACTGTGATGGACATAAAGGGAAAAATGAAAGACAATCCCAAGGCCAGGTTGGACTTAGCAGAAATATGCAAACGCCCTGCGTTGCATTTGATAGAGCAGAATGGAAAACAGTTCCTGCCGAAGTCGATCTTCTCACTGGACAAGAAGGATAAAGTGAGACTTTGTCGGTGGATCCAGGGCCTAAAATTTCCAGACGGATATGTGTCAAATCTGAGAAGATGTGTCGATCCGAAGGAAAACAAATTGACGGGTATGAAGAGCCACGATTGTCACGTATTCATGGAGAGGTTAATTCCGATTGCATTTCGAGAATTCTTACTGCAGGCAGTTTGGGATCCATTGACGGAGCTTAGCATATTCTTCAGGGACCTTTGTTCTAAGAAATTGCTCGTTGATCGTCTAGAAAAGCAAGAGAAGGACATTGCGGTAATACTGTGCAAGCTAGAAAGGGTGTTCCCTCCTGGATTCTTCGACTCTATGGAGCATTTGCCGATTCATCTATCCTATGAGGCACGTGTTGGTGGACCCGTCGAATATCGATGGATGTACCCGTTCGAGCGACATTTGAATCACCTAAAAAGAAAGGTGAAAAATAAGGCACGGGTCGAGGGTTCTATTTGTGAAGCCTATGTTCTCGAGAAGATTACAAACTTTTGTTCGATGTATTTCAAGCCTCATGTTGCAACTAATAGAACGAGAGCTTCCAGAAACGACGACGGAGATCATGAATGTAATGATACAATACTAAAGGTATTCAATGCTTCAGGAAAGCCGTCGGGTAAAATGAAGAAGAGATATCTGAACGATGATGAGCTAAGGGCTGCTCAGGTGTATGTATTACTCAACTGCGATGAGGATGAAGTAGAGAAGCTGGAGGGGTAAGTAATTAATACGTTTACATTATTTTAATAGTGTTGATTATTAGACTATTACATTAATTGAACGATGTTGTTTTTAGCATATTTAATGATGAAGTGAGGTCAGGTAGGCCACACATAACAGAAGAAGAACTAGAACAAGAAATGAGGCGTTATTTTCCATCATGGTTGAGTGCATATGTAAGACTTGAGAACTCTGTAATTACCTTTCAGTATATGCACGACGATTGAGAATGAGCTTAATTTATTTTTTCGTGGTATTTAGGTCGATAGTCCATACGCAAGACTTGAGAATGAGTCTATTAGAACGCTAGCCAAGGGACCAATTTATGCTGCAAAAATATGGCCAAGCTACTGTGTTAATGGGTTCAGGTTCAGGTCAACAACTTGCCCGATCAGAGACAACTTTGTGGATCTCGACTCCACCAAAAACAGCTGTTTGTGTATCAGATCTTCGAACTACAAAGATGTTGATGCGGGCAACGATTTCTACGGCATCCTACAGGAGATTGTGGAGCTGACATATAGTTATGGAATAGAGCCTACTAAGATTGTGTTATTCAGGTGTGATTGGTTCGATCCGATTGAAGGTCAAGGTTGAAAAGTAGACAAGCACGGTCTTGTGGATATAAACTATCGGCGTCGATATCAAGCCTATGAACCATTTGTCCTATCAAGTCAGGCTCAGCTCGTGTACTTCACACGTTATCCTAAACGGGGAACAACAAGGTCGGACTGGTGGGCAGTATGCAAGACCAAAGCTAGAAATACCTTTGAGGTTGACAATATAACTTATCAAGAGGATGAACTACCTCTTGTAACAAATAATATAGAAGTGGACAATACAGAAGTTCCTCATTACACATCTAATTGTGTAGAAGAAGTAGAATTATCCGAAGAGGAAGATGCAGCTGAAAGTGAAGATGTAGAGGAGGAGGAAGAAGAAGAAGAAGAAGAAGAGCTAAACGAACAAGATGAATTTTCAGAAGAGGATTAAATATGTACGACGCGGAGGACGTCGCGGAGGACGTTATCTTTAGTGACACTTTTGTGACAGATATTTTCCAAAAATCTGTGATGTATTTAGTGACACTTTTGGGACTATGATATTTTTCAAAAATCTGTGATGTATTTAGTGACACTTTTCGGACTATGATATTTTTCAAAAATCTGTGATGTATTTAGTGACACTTTTGGGACTATGATATTTTTCAAAAATCTGTGATGTCTATCATATAAATATGTTATTATCAGGTATGGCAGGAGGACGACGCGGAGGACGTCATCATACGAGTCAGTCCCGTGTGCCTCGGGATAGGGAGGCAGATTCCGTACCCTCATCCTCATCTCCGAGTACGCCAGTGTACAGTACTGTTTCTGGTCCATTACCGGGACAGGGCAGTTCCAGCAGGTTGGCGACTGATCTTCCCTCGTCGTCCAGCATTCCACCATCGTCGTCCAGCATTCCTCCGGCGTCCAGCATTCCTCCTGCGTCCAGCACTCCTCCTGCCGACGCCCAGCATATGGAGGACGGGGATGAGACTGATCCTGACCAGGAAGGAGGTGATAGCGACCCTCCATGCGCTCCACCGGGCGAGACGCGGATGGAGATTTGGACGGACGGGCCTACGAAGTAAGTTAATTAGTTAATATATATTTCTCAAATGATTATATGTACATATATATTCATGAAATTTATTATTTTATAGATATCGGCCTCCTGCAGTACAGAGAGCGCTGGGAAGATTTCTGAGGGAGAACTATGGTGGGCCTTGGATTAACTACTCAGATGCTCCCGCCGATAGGAAGGCCTTTTGGTTGGCCCACTTCAAGGTAAAAAATTTGTTTATTTTTAAATTTTAATAATCATTTTTGTATATTATACAAGTTTTCTATTTGACTTCTCGTAGAGGACCTACTTCTATCCACAACATCGGGCGGCGAAGATCGAGGGCCAATTTCCTGCCGTCGCAGGCAAGCTCATTCGTGATGCGATCCGCGACCAGAAGGATCGTGACCACGCCGAAAAGCCGATCCAAGGTTGGATCACGCCAGAGCAGTGGACTGCGATGAAGGCTAGATTCGCCGAGGACGGGTACCGGGAGCGGTCTGAGAAGGCCAAGATGGCGCGGTCGAGCGCCGGTAAGTGGTGTGGTGGCTCCATTCCTATGACGGAGCATTTTTGTCGTCTGGTACGTTTCCTATGACGGACATCATTTTATATATAGTTGGAAAGAATGTTTAATACTAATAATAGATAAATATATATTTTAACAGGTAAAAAAGGGTGAGGACCCCAACATGGTGACCGTCTTCCTGGTCACCCATCGGAGGGCTGGGGAGTTCATTGATGAGAAGGCGACGCAGGCATATGTACGTTCTATCCTTTATATTAATTTACTATAACAGAAAACAGGAAAATAGATATCAATATAGACTTTAGCAAACACTTAGACGTTAGCAAACATTATTCTAGGCCAAGTTTCTTCGGCTACAAGAGGAGGCGGCGGCTGCTGCTGCTGCTGCTGCTGCTAGTGCGCCAGCAGAGGGAGGGGTTGGTACTTCCTTCCAGCCGCCTACAGCTCCATCGCCGGATGACCTCTGGATGACCGCCGTTGGTGGTCTTCAGAAGGGTATGTACTACGGTACGGGATCCTACGGTGCCTATTTGGCTTCAGAGTCATCCCGGGCCCCCTCTGTCAGTGCGCAGTCTCCAGCTTCGCAGGCGTCATCACAGGCGCATGATATTGCTCGTCAGCTCCAGGAGCTGCGTCGCGAGTTGCAGCAGCAGATTTCTGAGGCAGCTGGGGCAGAGCGACGATCCGACGATCACCGGACGATTTGATGCGATCGAGCGCAGTATGCAGGATATGATGACTCTGCAGCAGGCTACAGCTGCTAACTTGCACACGCTCATCGAGTCTACGCAGCGCACAGAGCGTAGACAGGTCGAGCTGGAGGGGACGCAGATCGCCATGTCTGCCACACTCAATCAGGTACAGACTTCGCTTGAGGAGAGTAGTCGGAGGATGGTGAGTGCCCTGGCTGTGCATGCTGAGCGACTGCGAGAGATAGAGCAGCGTCCTCCCGGTCCATCGACGGCGCCGACTCCAGATGTTTCACTGCCTCCGGACGTTGCACAGCTCACACAGGAGCAGTACGACATCATTTTATCCCAGATGCGCAGCCGGGGTCCTTTGTGATGTCTTTTTTATTATTTGTTGTTGATACACTTGTTTCTCTGTTTGTGAGACTCTTATTTGTGGTTGACTTGTATTGGTTGAGATACTTCTTTCTCTGCTTGCGAGACTTTTATTAGTTGTATTGGGTGATGATATTGCTCCATCGTCTTTTATTGGTTGTATTGCTTGTTAGACTTTTATTGTTTGTAGACTTTTATTGATTGTAAACTTTTATTGGTTGTAGACTTGTTTTGCCATTTATCTGCGACGGGGATGACGAATATACCTACGCTGGGTTATAAGCGATGATCCGATATACAAAGGAGGTGCTGCCCAAATTTTAAAAAAATATAATGTATATTTTTGTGATGATGTGTGTCTGTGTTTACAGTGAATGTGAAACACAGACACACAGCATAACAAAAATAGTAATTATTTTTTTTAATTTTTTTATACAATCTGCGACGTATAGCGACGTTCTGCGACGTCTAGCGACGGAGAGAGAACGTCGCTATACGTCGCTAACTTGCGACGTGATGTCGCTATACGTCGCTAAAGTGCTGACGTGGGATATCATCATATCTTTGTCGCTAGACGTCGCTAAAGGGCGGACGTCGATAACTTTGTCGCTAGACGTCGCTAACGTGCTGACGTGGCTGACATGCCATGTCATCATATCTAAAGTTCAATGCGTCGCTAAGTTGTCGCCCTACGTCGCCAATCTGGCGACATACTCTATAGTCGCTAGACGTCGCTAATTTTGCGACGTCTAGCGACGAGTTAGCTTTCGTCGCAAATAGCGACGAACTGCGACGAATTGGTCATCTGCGACAAGCCATTACGCGACGTCAAATTTTCGTCGCTAAATCCGTCGCAGTTTATGTTTAGCGACGGATTTTCCTCATTTAGCGACGTATTCTAACGTCGCTAATATGGGGTATTTTAGTAGTGTCTTTTTTTGGGATGAGGATGAGGTTGGCGCTAGATATAGATTTGGGGTATGTGGCACCCTCGAAGAAGGTGATGGCCGCATCGGTGATGTCTTGCTTGATAATATCCCAGCATTTGCGAAAGAAGACACCAGTGAACCCGTCCGGGACGGGGGCACTGTGCTTGTTCAAGGCCCACACCGTATCTTTCACCTCCTGGACCGTAGGTGGACGTTCCAGCTGGGTGTTATCGTTTTCATTTATGAGTCTGGGGATTTGGTCCAAGAAGGGTCTGTCGTTATGGACAGTCTCTTTGGTGAATAATTTGGAGTAGAACTCCGTCGCTGCTGCTTGGATGCTTTTTTGGTCAGTAATGATGTTCCCGTTGTCGTCTGCCGTACGGTGGATGGCTAACTTTTGTCTGCGACCGTTGACGCAGGCATAGAAAAATTTCGAGTTTCTATCCCCCTCGCTGTCCTATTTCAATCTTGCTTTCTGCTTCCAGAAGTCGGTCTCCACTTTAAGACAAAATTTGAGCATGGCCTTGGTGAGGTTCAGGACAGACCTGGCAGTGGCCGATCGCTCCAACGAAAAATGAGTTTCGGCTCGGGTGACATCGTCCTCCACAACCCGCACGGCTTGGAAAATGTCCCCATAGGCGAGTTTGCTCCAATTGGATAGAGCTTTCCTCGTCGCTCGGAGTTTGTTGCTCACCCGCGAAAGGGGGTTGGGGGAGTCTTCCCGGTTCCAAGCTTCTGCGATAATGCCCAGAAATTAGGGATGATCAGTCCAGAAATCGAGGAATTGAAAGTTCTTTTTGGGAGGGCTGGCGTAGTTTTTGATTTCAACCAGCAGAGGGGCGTGGTCGGATTCGGTAGAGTTGAGATGGGACAAATTGGTGGTGATCTCCATGCCGTGCCAGCGATCGTTCGTGAGTGCTCTGTCCAATCGGGAGAATTGTCGACGGTCGCCTTTCTGCATGTTGGACCAGGTGAAGGCGTTACCGGTGAACTGAAGGGTAGTGAGGTGAGCATCGAAGATAAAATTATTGAAGTCTTGCATGGCCGATATAGGAGGAGGTCGCCCTCCGATTTTTTTCTTCTCTGCTGGTGATCGCTTTGAAGTCCCCGATGCACAGCCGAGGGAAGTTGATGTGGTGGAGGTAGATGTTTATGAGGTCGTTCCAGAGATGTTTCCATTCGGCAATATCACAGCTACCGTGGACCGCGAAAAGGATGGTACGCTCAGGAAGCGATGGGTGTTCCCACCAGCAAGTGAGGGCCTGCTGGAAGTCCTGGATGACCCCGATTTTGACATTCGTCGTACCGAGGATCCATATGTCGTTTCTGCCGGCTATAGCCGTGGGGAGGCCTAGCTGTAACTGGATAGATTTTAATCTTTTTGGGAGGGATTTTGGGTTCGATGATATTGAGGATGTCGATCTTGTGGATTTTCTACAGTCCAAAAATTCTCCTTAATGTGGGTTTGTTCGCCAGTTCGCGGACGTTCCACGATAGGATGTTCAACATTAATAAAGTTTGGAGGGAGGGGGGGTTTGTTCCGCCTGGTGGCGAATCTGGTTTGAATGGTTTTGTTATCAACAGTAGCTTTGTTGGCCTTGTCCCCACTTGAGGTGGACGCTTCTGCCCGTGGCGAGGTGACATTGCCCCCGCTCGAAGGTGACGCCTCCGCCTTTGACGTGGATGGAGAGTCACTTAGGGGTTGCTCTGGTGGGTCCGTGGGAATGCTTACCAATTCTCCGACGGAGTCCAAGATGGGATCTTCAGAGGGGATGACCAGGGAGTCACTGGCGCTCCTGATCAGCAGAATAGTTTGCTGGAGGGGGTAACCTGCGGCTTGGACCTGAAGTCCTTTCCGTACTTGTTCTGGCCCGAGGATTGCAAGGGCTTCTTCAACCGGATCTTCGATGGGGCGTTGATGGTCAACGCAGATGGTGTCAGTGATCTCTTCGTCAATCTCCATATTCGGGAGGGTGTGTGCTGTCTCGGTGAGATCAAGTTCGGCTGGTGGGTAGCTAGACTTACTTGGTTTCGCTTCTCCCGATTCTAGGACTTCGAAAGGATTGGAGAGGGTAAGATCTCGGGTGTTGCAGGGGGCAGAGCTTTGATCAGGGTTTTACAAGGATGCTCGCTTCGGTCGGTCTTGCCGTCACTGGATCCGAATCGAGTGTGTGTGTTTGGGCACGGCAAAATGGGTGACGCGGGTGTCCTTCCTTCAGCTGGCTCAATGTCTCTTCGGGTGGCTTTCTTCTTGAGTTCTGGGTGAAGGCGGTGGCAGTGCTTCGTGAGGTGGCCCCTTAAATGGCAATGATTGCAGAACAAAATATGGTTGTCATAAAGGACTTGTTAGGTGTGGGATCGATTGCCCAGCTCTATAGTGATGAAGTTGGGTGGTTCGACAGTTAGGTCGAGTTCCACACAAATTTTGGCATAGTGGGCCTTGGTTAGGTTGCTGTGGGGCCGTGGTCACATACGTGCCGAAGGAGTTGGCGATGCGCCTAAGAGCCGCTGGAACGAAGCATATGAGGAGAAGATTGGACAGGGTCACCCAAGCTGCGACTCTCGCAGAGTCTTCTTTGGTGGTAAACCCTTGTGACCATTTGATGATCTTCATCAAGTGGGCTCCGATCCTGCATGTGCCTTTGGACCACACCGTCCTGTGGTCGGTGTCGGAGGACAGATGGAGGAGAATATGCCTGGGGTCGAGGGGGCTACTCGGTATTCGGTCGAGAGGTTCCAGCTGGCAATCTCTTTCTGCATCCTGGAGAGTTTGGGGCAGCCGGTTGAAAACTTAAGAACAAAGGTGTGGGGGAAAGAGGATGACAGAGAGGTCAATTCCAAGTCGGAGAAGGGGACCATAGGAACAGAGGACTCCTGAGGAAAAACAATGTCCGGGAGGCTGACGTCATGGAGAAAGAGACCCTTCGGGGATGCCAAGTTCGGGCGGAGAGCTGCGACGAAGGACCGCTGGGAGGGTCCAGACGGGAAGGGGACCTTGGTCGCTCCCTCGGCGGACGGGGACTGCGGCAAGGATGGCCCAACTCGGGGAAGGGGTGGAGGACAACGGGGCCAGCCAAAAGGGGGCTGCCGGAAGAGAGGGGGGTGAGACAGCACCCCGAGCGAGGGGAGACGCCACTAAAGGGGCAACCGCGGACGGAGGAGGAGGGATAGGGGGCGATAGCGACGCGAACCTCTCCGGGGGGGGGGGGCTCCAGGACCACTACCAAAATAAGTGGTTTTAGCGACGCCCAAAAACGTCGGAAAAACAACAAAATTCGTCGCTAATATGTATCACCGACGTATTTACCGACGTTTAGGTTTTGTCGCCGTTTTCTTAGTCGCTGATTACAAAAACGTCGCTGAACGTCGCAATTACCGACATTCAGCGACGTAACAGTACGTCGGTGAGTTATCGACGTTTATCGTCGTTCCGTCGGTATATTAGCGACGTATATGTAGTCGCTACACGTCGGTAAATACCTGGAATAATTACCGACGTCTACCGTCGTTTCGTCGGTAATATAGCGACGTGAATGTTGTCGCTAGACGTCGGTAAAGGTCCTGTACATTTTTGCAGCTAGTGTCAGTAAACGTCGGTAAATACGTCGGAGAGCTGTACTTTTTTGCAGTTAGTCGTCGGTAAATGTCGGTAAAACGTCGGAAAAATATATTATTTGCAGCTTGTCATCGGTAAACGTCGGAAAAAGACGTCGCTAAACGTCAGTAAGCGTCGTTAAACGTCGCTAAAGTTGTAAAAAAATAAAAAAAATAAAACACAGATTCTATATTACCACTCACAATTCTATAAAACACATATAGGTACACATTCAAATCCCCACTCACAATTCTAAATCACAGCGCATTCAAACCCCCACTCACAATTCCAAATCACAGATAGCTTTAATCTAAGTTAATTAACATCCAATCCAAACACAATTAACATTTATCGACGAAGGAATTAACATCCAATCCAAACAAGTCACAAGTCAATTCGATACAAACACAACTAACATCCAATACAAACATCCAATCATAAGTCACAAACATAAGATGATACAAACATAAACAAAAGTCCTAACTAGGACTACTAGTGATCTGGTGCAGGAGGGGCACCGCCGCGACGAAGGCATAAAAACTCCTCATACTCCGTAAGTGAAATCGATACAGATGGAGCGCCAGGCTGTGACGTCGGTGGAGTCGGTGTCGAAGAAGAAGGCGGTGGAGGCGGCGGAGTCGACGACGATGAAGGCGCACCCAGAGTACCAGCATGCTCCAACGCTGTAAGTCGCTGGTTGTATGAATCCATGATAGATAACATTCTACCACTGCTCTGGACCATCGAATCCTGCGCTAATCTCACCGTCTCGGCCATGGTCACCTGTCCTGTCTGTAACTCCGTCACCGTGCGCTCTAACCCTCCAACGGCGCACTCTGTCCTCTCAGTCGTCTCCCTGAGGTCTATAATGCCGCGGTCGAGCGCATCCAATCGTGCTAGCAGCGCAGGATCGTCCGTAGGATGCTGAGACTGCTGCTCGATCCGTCGTAGCAGGTCGTCACGGAGAGACTCCATCATCTGGTGGACTCGGGCAGACTCCTGGGACGGCTGTGGACCATGCACACTAGCAGGAGATGTCCTAGAGGACTGGATCGCAACTAGGGCGCCATAGGATCCCGTACCGTAGTACGTACCCCTACGGAGGCCACCAGCGACGGTCATCCACAGCTCGTCCGCCGACGGAGCTTGAGTGGGCTGCGAGGAAGTACCGGCCTCTCCTGCATCAGGTGCACTAGCCGCCGCCCGTTCCCGCAGCCTCGTATACTCGTCCTAGAAAGTATGGATAGTACTCTATGATTTCTAATTTCTAATTAATGTACTTATTTTTACTAACTTCATGAATATTTATTTGCATCATATTTACTAAGTTATATTAAAATGGACACAAAGTATTAAATTAAGATAACGTATTGTAATACTTACATAGGTCTGCTCGGCCCTCTCGTCAATAAGGACTCCGCCCTTCCGATGGGTGGCCAGGAAGACGGTCACCATGTCGGCGTTACCGACCTTCCTTACCTGTAATTAAATATATTATCTTAGTAATAATTTATCGGATTTGCATTAAAATAATATTTCTAAAAGAGAAAGACATACCAGACGACGGAAATGTTCCGTCATCGGAATCGACCCACCGCACCACTTCGAGGCATGTTGCCTAGCCGCCTTAGCCTTCTCTGACTTCTCCTTGTACCTTGGCTCGTTGAATCGAGCCTTCATCTCATTCCACTGATCAGGGGTGATCCAACCTTTGATCGGCTTTCCGGCACGATCACGTTCCTTCTGATCATTAATAGAGTCGCGGATCAGCTTAGCAGCGACGGAAGAAAACATTCCCTCGATCTGCTCGGCCCGGTGCGGCGGATAGTAAAACATATCCTAGAACAGTACGAAACCAAATATTTATCAGTTATATATAATATGCATAAATTAAATGATTCATGTTAAAAACAAATCTATTTTAACCTTGAAGCACGTAAACCAGAAGTTCTTCCTTTCGTCTGGAGCATCAGAGTAGTTAATCCAGGGACCACCATAATTATGCCTCAGCATATCGCCTAGGCGTCTCTGTACCCCTGGAGGACGATATCTATACATACATATTATATTCATGAAAAAAATTAATTTATGATAAAAACAGAAGAAAAAAAAATCATAAACCAAAATACCTACTTTGTACCGTCGGCCCAGATCTCCGTCCTCCCCTCCTCCGGAGGTGCGCACGCATCATCTTCATGATGCTGGTCGGCCGTCGGCGCATCCTCCTCGGCCATCTGCTCATCCGTCTCCATCGTCGTATCAACATCAGGAACGCTAGACGGGGGAGCAATCTCAACAGGTCTGGAACTACTCGTCCCAGGAGATATGCCACGTGACGTCGTCCCAACCGGCCCAGCTACTGTCCGATATGGAGGAGTAATCGGCGACGAGGATCCAGAGCCGGTACCAATAGGAGGTACCGAAGGCAAACTCCGTCCCCTAGCAGTACCTGTAGGAAGTACCGGAGGATCCCGACCTCCTCGTGGCCCTCGCAAATGTCCGCGACGACCTGCCATACCTGATAACAGCATATGATAGTACAAGATATAATAGAGACTAGAAATATGACAATACAACAAATAATAGAGACTAGAAATATGACAGTGCAACAAATATTAGAGACTAGAAATATGACAGTACAACAAATAATAGAGAATAGAAATATGACAGTACAACAAAGATAATAACCAAGGTAACATATGATGATACATTCTACAATAAACATCTAAGTCCAGATAATATATTCTAGAAGAAACATCTAAGTCCAGATAAGTATATCTCTCTCAATCATCTTCAGAATAATCATCTTGTTCGTCTTCCTCGACCTCATCTTCCTCTTCCTCCTCATCTTCACTTTCGTCTTCACCTTCGTCGGCTTCGTCTTCCTCTTCGGATAATTCTACATCTTCTACATTATGTGTCGTGTAATGCGTAACTTCCGTGGAGTCCACATCGACAATATTGGTTACAGGAGGTAGCTCGTCCTCCTGGTAAGCTTTTTCATCAACATCAAAAGTATCTCTAGCTTTAGTCTTGCATACTGCCCACCAGTCAGACTTCGTTGCTCCCCGTCTCGGATAAGCTGTGAAATACACGAGCTGAGCCTGAGTTGCTAGGACAAACGGTTCGTAGCCTTGATATCTACGCTTGTAGTTTATATCCACAAGACCATGCTTGTCAATTTTCCAGCCTTGATTTTCAATCGGATCGAACCATTCACACTTGAACAACACGATCTTTGCAGGTTCTCTGCCATAATTATATGACAACTCCACAATCTCTCGTAAGATGCCAAAGAAATCATTTCCTGGATCGACGTCTTTGTAGTTCGAAGACTTGATACACAAACAACTGTTCTTCGTGGAATCAAGATCCAGGAAGCTGTCTCTGATCGGAGCATTTGTCGACTTGAACCGAAAGCCATTGACACAATAACTTGGCCATGTTTTAACAAAAGTAATTGGTCCCTTGGCAAGAGTTCTAATTAATTCAATCTCGGGTGAAATTAGACGATCGACCTGAATATCAAAGAAGAGATAATAAGTTATTTATTGCGCAGTTGCATTAGAAGAGGCCAGTAAATATTACCGAACTGCTTACATATTCGCTCAACCAAGAAGGAAAATGACGTCTCATTTCTTGTTCTAATGCTTCGTCTGTTAGGTAGGGTCTAACCAGCCTCAACTCATCATTATATGTGCTGGAAAACAACGAAGCATTAGAACGATTAGTACAATAATATTAGCTTATACTATTACATTGAGATGACGTAAAATCATCATTCCTTACTTACCCCTCTAGCTTCTCCACTTCATCCTCGTCGCAATTGAGTAATACATACAACTGAGCAGCCCTTAGCTCTTCGTCATTCAAATATCTCTTCTTCATTTTCCCCGAAGGCTTTCCGGACGCATTGAATACTTTCAGTATTCCATCATTAAATTCTTGATATCCGTCGTCGTTTCTCGGAGCCCTCGTTCTATTCGTAGCAATATGAGGTTTGAAATAGGAGGAGCAGAAATTTGTAATCTCCTCGAGAATATAGGCTTCACAAATAGAACCCTCGACCCGAGCCTTATTTTTTACCTTTCTTTTTAGGTGATTCAAATGTCGCTCGAACGGGTACATCCATCGATATTCGACGGGTCCACCAACACGTGCCTCGTAGGAAAGATGAATCGGCAAATGCTCCATAGAGTCAAAGAATCCAGGAGGAAACACCCTCTCTAGCTTGCACAGTGTTACCGCAATGTCCTTCTCTTGCTTTTCTAGACGATCAACGAGCAATTTCTTAGAACAAAGGTCCCTGAAGAATATGCTAAGCTCCGTCAATGGATCCCAAACTGCCTGCGGTAAGAATTCCCAAAATGCAATCGGAATTAACCGCTCCATGAATACGTGACAATCATGGCTCTTCATACCTGTCAGTTTGTTCTCCTTGAGGTCGACGCATCTTCTCAAGTTTGAAACATACCCATCTGGAAATTTCAAACCTTGAATCCACCTACAAAGCCTCACTTTATCCTCCTTCTCCAGTGAGAAAATTGCCTTAGGCTGCTTCAACTTCCCATTCCCGTCCTCTATCAAATGCAATGCAGGACGTCTACATATTTCTTTCAAGTCCAATCTAGCCTTAGGATTGTCTTTCGTCTTCCCCTTTACGTCCATTACAGTATTAATTATGTTGTCAAACACATTCTTCTCAATATGCATGACATCAAGGTTATGTCTAATCAGATTGGTGCTCCAGTATGGCAGATCCCAGAATATACTCCTCTTCGTCCAGTTATGAGTGCGACCAAATCCGTCACACTTGTAGCCCGTAGCAGGCTGCTCAATAGCACTTGGTAAATCTCTAACCTCCTCCCATATCGTGGCTCCGCACCACCTTGTCGGTGGATCACCCTTCTCCACAACGCCAGCACGAAAAGCATTCTTGTTCCTCCGGTACGGATGATCCTTCGGCAGGAATTGTCGATGACAATCGAAGAAGCACGGTTTGCCTCCGTGTTTCAAACGGAAAGCCTTAGTATCGTCCATACAACACGGACATGAAAGACGACCATGCGTGCTCCATCCAGATAACATTTCATAGGCCGGAAAGTCGTTGATGGTCCACATAAGTGCTGCCCGCATCTGGAAATTTTGTTTTCTAGATACATCGTACGTGTTGGAACCTACTTCCCACAGCTGATTCAACTCATCAATCAATGGCTGTAAATAAACATCGATGTTCCTTTTCGGATTGTTCGGACCTGGGATAATAACGGTGAGGAACATATATGGAGTCTTCATGCACATCCAAGGCGGTAGATTATACGGGGTGACGATCACAGGCCAACACGAATAATGGGATCCCGAAAGTCCGAATGGGGTAAAACCGTCAGAGCAGAGACCCAATCTAACATTACGCGGATCAGAAGCAAAATCTGGATACTCTCGATCAAAGTGCTTCCATGCTTCTCCATCAGATGGGTGATCCAACACTCCTTCGGTATGTTCCCGCTTATGCCAACTCATGTTTTCTGCAGTTTCCTTCACCATAAACAACCGCTGCAAACGCGGCGTCAACGGCAAGTAGTGCATCGAAGAGGTAGGCTTCCTGGCACCGACAGACTTTCCTCTACCACAGGCCTTGTAGCGATCGACACCACAAAATCTGCAGGCGTCTTCATCCTTGTCGTCTTTGTAGTACAACATGCACCCGTTGCGACAGGCATCGATTTTTTCATATCCCATCCAGAGCGATCTAACCATCCTCTTAGACCGGTAGAAGTCTTTAGGCAACTTCGCACCCTCAGGCAATATTTCTATAAGCAACTCCATAATACGGTTGTAGCAATCTTGCGACATGTTAAAATCGGACTTGATGCTCAACAATCTTGTAACCACCTCCAACGGTGAATGATCCTCACAACCAGGATATAATGGAGTCCTTGCATTCTCCAGCAACTCCATGAACTGTGCAGCATCGGGGTATGGTGCCTCCTCAGGTGCATCATGATCATCCGGATCGAAACTAGGCCCGGCCGCGTCAAAAACCATGTTCACCAACCCATCGTCGTAAGGAGCGTTGTTGTGGACATCCACATAAGGCTCGTACTCCGATGCTAAAGACACAAGTTCTCCGTGCTCGCTCCACTGATAGTAATTCGGCGTGAAACCCTTCGAGTACAAATGATACGTGACATCCACTTCTGGATGATATTTCAAGTTGCGACATCTCACACACGGACACTTAATTTTGGTATCGTCCATGTACTGAGGGAACGCCTTGGCAAACTGCAGGAACTGGTGTACACCCTCTATGAATTCATCCCGCATACCGCACATGTCATCAGGATGACGGTTGTACATCCAAGTACGATTCCGCAGATAGTAATTCAGCTCCATAATTCTGTAAGATAGATACATCAAGGTAGTGAATGATATGCAAGTGTCAAAGCTTTTCCGATGGATTGCATTTATCTTTTCATCCATTCATTCATGCATTGCATTTATCTTTTCAGTTTTGCATATCATTACCTACTATTATACATGCATACTTTATATATACATCAAGGTAGTAATACTAGTTGATGTTCTGAAAAGGAGAGTGCGATGTCTAGTAGAGGATTCTTTTTTTTGAGGAGCTGTCATATCATGGAAGTCAATATAAAATAAAAGAAGTATACATGCAATTCTATATGATTTCTAGGCCAATCAAGGTCAAAGTCAACTATTGGTCAACTCGATCAACAATCTAGTAAAATAAGGCTAAACTAGGTCAATAAGACAACATCTTGGGTTACATTGGTCAACTGGATTACATTGGATGTGAAAATCTGTATCGTAAGACAAACTAAACATAATTAGTATATAATCATATAACTGGTGGATCCGCTAGCTAGTAAGCCGGATGTACTTAATATCAGAGAGTATCAGATTAGTATCAGTATATAGGTTAGGTAGACCGTATCAAACGCATATCGGAATAGTAGGCCGAATAGGAGGCCGAGATAGTCGAATGAGAAGAAGGGAAGAAGGGAGGAGCAGATGGGTCCAGAGCCATGGTGGAGGAGGAGAAGTAACATGAGAGCAGTTTCCGCCGTAACATCTCCTGGCTCTGTTGGCAACTGAAGTCCAGATGCTACAAAGGACGATCCTTCGTTGAAATCGACTACAACACCCATCAGTTCAAGTTCATTCCTAGATGAGTATATTCCAATGCCATAGAGGAAGGTGGCTTCTATGGCATTGGAATCTACTCATATAGGAATGAACTTGAACTGATGGGTGTTGTAGTCGATTTCAGCGAAGGATCGTCCTTTGTAGCATCTGGACTTCAGTTGCCAGCAGAGCCAGGAGATGTTACGGCGGAAACTGCTCTCATGTTACTTCTCCTCCTCCACCATGGCTCTGGACCCATCTGCTCCTCCCTTCTTTCCTTCTTCTCATTCGACTATCTCGGCCTCCTATTCGGCCTACTATTCCGATACCGATACTTTGAACCTTGATCTTAACCCAAACCTATATACTGATCGATACTAATCCGCTACGCCCGATACTAAGTATATACGGTCGATACCGATAGTGATAGTCCGATACCGATAGCGATAGTCCGATACCGATAGTTCGATCGATACCGATAGTTCGATACCGATAGCGATAGTCCGATACCGATAGCGATAATTTAAAAGTTTATGGATTATGTGTTAATTAGTTCATGTTTTCATTTAGAGGTTATGCTCTAGTTTTCATCAAAGTCAATTCTTTTGTGTTTTGGATATGTTGTGTAGTTGTGATGGATGCTTCATATTTGTGATTCTGACTGACTTTACAGAATCTTTGACAATTGGGATATATTATATTATCTATGAAAGTTTTTATGGAAATGAATGTTATGTCTTGAACAAATGTGGAGAGTTGTGAATCTCCTACATTCTCCTACATTTTATAATTTAAAACCTATGGGTCTTACTATTCTACAAAATGAGCTCCTACATTTGAAATCTAGAATCTAGAAATTGGGATGAGCCTTACTAATGATGCTCTTAGGTAACATATTTAACAGATGAGATTTTCATGTTGCACTTACGCATTTTGTAGCTATAAACTGCTTAAGCAACAACATATTTAGAAGACCACCTATTCATGCAACTATCTCAAACTGACAATTATTTTGAGTAATCTCTTTCATTTCTATCGATACATGCCAAATATACTCTTTACCACATATAAAATAACACTAATACCCCGCTTTTCATCTCACACTAATAACTCACACACACATAATCATATACATACAAATACTAATCTAGTATTTCAAAACTCTCGACTTTGAAGAGTCATTTCTGTGTCAGTGTATACGACTCTCCTTGAAAGCTTTCATATTTGGTAGTAGACTACATTTTAAGTATTCTAGTATTTTTTTACCTTCGAAATAATTACTTAATTGACAATATTGTGTACGAATATTGTGTCGTGTCAGCCTGTCGTATCGTGTCTATGTCAGCACATCAGGAGGAGGGAGATAGGGTTAGGGTTTACCTTCCTTGGTCAGAATTGGGTCGGGGTCGGGGATGGAGCAGCGGCAGAGGGGACTAGTCGGGTCGACGTCGACGAGGAGACTTGACGGTGGAGGAGCGATGGAGGGTCGCCGGACGCCGCGGGAAAAGAGGTCACCGTGGGGAGGGGGTCGCCGCAGGGAGGGGGGTCGCCGTGTGGGGGGGTGGTCGCCGCGGGGGGGGGGTGGTCGCCGGAGGAAGGGGACGCAAGAGGGACGAGGACACCAGTGGGCGAGCGGGGTCGCCGAGGTAGGGAACGAGGGAGAGGGGTGTCTCCGGAGGGAGGGGTCGCCGGGGGGAGGGGCTCGCTGGTGGGAGGGGGTCGCTGGTGGGAGGGGGTCGCCGGAGACGAGAGGGGGAAAGGAAGAAAGATTTGGGGCTCGAGCGGGAGAATAAAATTTTGGGTAAAAAAATAAAATCGATCTGGCCAGCAGAACCCTATATGAAATATTTAGCGACGTCATACGAAGACGTCGGTAAACGTCGCTAATATCAGTGATTTTAGCGACGTTCACCGACATATCCACGACGTACGTTTTTACAATACAAAACTTAGTCGCAATACGTCGTTGAACGTCGCTAATAGTGACGTATTGCGACGTTATAAATTTACGTCGCTAAATTGCTAAAATATAGCGACGTCTTTCATAAACGTCGCTAATTACGTCGCTAATATGACTTATTTTGGTAGTGGACCGTCGACGCTGAAGGAGGGGAGAACTCCCAAAGTCCCGGGGAGGAGAGCGCCGGGGGCTAAGGGGTCGGAGGGCTGCGGCGCGGAGGACGCAATTGCTGAGGGGGTGGAGCCGGCTGGGAGGCTGGCGGATGAGACGAAAGGGGTAGCGGGGGACCGAGAGGCGAGAGGGGAGAGGATGGGAGGGGGGCCCCAGGGGCCACAAACTGGGGAGCGTAAAACTGCGGGTAGGGGGAAATCCCGGCAGAGTACGCAGGCATAGAAGGGGAAGGATACGCGGATGAGCACATGTCCTGCGTAAGGGGAGAATGGGGAATAATACGCGTGGGGAGCACGTGACCTGCGTAAGGGGAATGTTGTAACGCCCTAATTTTTATCATTTTTTTTAAATACCAAGTAGTGTGCTATTAGTTTTAATAACAATAAACTTATTTTCATGTATTTATAAATAGCAAATAATTGAGTTACAAATTATTATTATTTAACAAGTGTCAATAAAAAATAAATGAATAATTCTTACTAAATAAAATAGAAACAAAGAAAACAAAGAGAGAACTTAGACAACAGTAATAGCAATAAAATTATGCCGAGCTCACCATCTGTATGCAACCCACGTTTTTTCTTTACAACTTCATTTCCAAAAATAGGTCCCACCATAACATTTACACTCATTCATAATGCAGCAATTGGTAATAACTTCCATAAAAGCAATGAGCCACTCCATGCATATAGCATCAATGCTTGGAATAAATTAGCAACAACTTCAGCTCAAAGCAAGCCAATCCTATCTCTTCCCATTTTGTAACGGACACCCAACCTTCTATATTCAGTAACCCCTCTAAAGCACCTATATATATAAGTGCATGTTTTTATTGTACTCATCCCATAGACACCTTCACTCAATCCCATCTGCCCGATGCCACCCAACCCTGCCTGAAGCACTCGTTTGGCCGCCCGCCTCGCCGTCCGTCGACCACCGAACCACCGACAGCACCGTTCGCTCGTTCGTCGACCTCGAACCACCGGCAGTGTTCATCGTCCGGTTGTCCGCCACGCCGACCAACCCGCTGAATCGACACCGTGCCGACGACCGCGACCACCTTCTTCGTTAGTAAGTTTATAAAACACCTTCCTCCACAAGCAATAGTTGTAAAGACAACTTAGAGAAAATGTAGGCATTTATAGAAGTACTGTGCTTGAGCAATAAAAATCTAGACAGTTCACATATAAAAGAAATGTGGTACACCTCCTCTACAAGCAAAATGATATACTGTTGTTTCCGTAATGACCAGGAAGAAATGTGTAGCACACTTTTCTTCAGTAGTGATGATGGTTAATTCACATTTACACCCCTAATATTTCAACTATTATACCACAAGTAGAAACAAGCTAGTTTTTTTTTTTAAACTTCCAACTTAAAAACGAATAGAAACAAAGCTACAGCCAAGAAGCTTGAATGTAAGCTTTAATGATATTGTCATCCTTCCTATTATATAAATGCACTACTTGCCATAATGACAAATTTCTATATCTATTTCTAGTTAAATTGACTATATTACGCTCGCTTGTCAGATTAACACGAAACTTGCGCCATCAGACTCGTCACGTGCCGTTGGTCAAGTGGTCCAAGTTTGGTGTGAGTCTGAGATCGTTGACCGAAACACCAATTTGCGGGCTCCATTATCTGACACAACAGACAATTTTGTCAAACGGAATCATAACTCAATTCTAAAAGTACCATTAGGTTCATGGCGTCATAATGGATTCGTTAACACTAAGTTTGTGAAATTATGAGACACTTGATACTGACACGTTGATCGGTACGACGCGGCCCACCTTTGGACCCCGTGTCAACTTAAAATTACCAATTTGTCGTGTGTCCAGACTCGGACATGTGAATATCCATTTGTAGTTGTTCTCTTATTCTAGAATCATTTTTTTGATATTTTTACAGCAGGCGCTTACGCACTTCCTAGAACTACATCTGATTATCACCAAACCACTGCTCAGGACCCAGGCAAGTGTACCTTACCATTGATACATAATTGATGTACTTTACTATAGTTGCAATTCTTGTTTCTTATTTAGTTTGATAAATAGTTACTACTTACATAGAATCCTGTCAATATTACATGTCCGATCAAACTCGGGTGTCGATATCCGTACGCGGGAATTGGGTAATGATGTTAGGCATTCCGCACATGTATGATCATGTCCTTTGACATGAAAGGCCTCAGGATACTGACACCTCATTTTATGGAGTTGCTTACATGATAATTCATGGTTTTAAATCTATTATAGGTTACAGGAATATTTGCTCGATATGGTTAGTGTTACTTGACATCACATGGTGACTAGTACATGGGGTGGGGAGAACAAAGACTGATGCATCGGGCTACCCGATTGATACACGTTTAGTCATTGTCTCTATAGCCGGGATATGACTGTTACCCATACTCGTATACTGTGGTCTCTATAGCAGAGCTTCAGTGTTTACTCGAACGCCTGAGGTCCCCCAACACGGTGCCTTTGGCGTAGTAGTCCGATGTACAGAGCTTGTTCTCACTTGCATTACACTTAGAATGGTTTATATAGATACCCTTGAATAGTTATCCTGAGTACTTTCATTTACTATTACATGGCATGCTTTATTTTGTACCTTGTTATGTCCCCTGAGGACCTGGTCATCTCTACCAGGTGTATCTGAGGAGGCATATACTGAGGTGTACGGATCAGGTGCTGATGCAGGAGACGTACCTACACAGGAGAACGAGTTTGTGCCCGAGGACTTTGCTTGAGTATGTAGTTCATCAATCTTTGGATGATTATTTCTTAGCAGATTTGTGTTGAGACTTGCTATTCATTTCCTTTTGTTTATTGCCGGGATATGTCCGAGACATTCTCTAGTTCTTATCTGATGGACAGCTCTTTTTCATGTTATTCAGACTACCTTATTTATTCTGTTATGGCACTCTTGATATTTGAATATATTGTGTGGATGAGATTAGCATTGTACTTGTGGTCATTACTTAGATAATTACAGCTTAAGTAATTCCTAATGAGTCTATTATAATATATGACTGTTGGAGAGGTACTGCTGGCATATTTCGTATGACTAGTTCCGCGTACTTTAGGACTGGGGCGTTACATATTTTTTTGGTGGTCCATGCAGGTCACAGTCATTTCAGATACATAACTGTACCGATATGAGCCTGCAACTAGGAATAGAAAAGGACCATAGGATCTCATCCACATAAATTACTCGTCTTTGATCTCTTCACATCGATTTCAAATTAATTGCTTGGCTTGCATCTTGTTTTAATATCATCTGTCCTAAATCTTGTAAAATCTATTACGCGCAGTACGATGAAACCACGAGGGAGTAACAAGACACCAGTAGACACTCCTCAGGATGCAATCATCAACCAGGATGATGCAATTATGCCACTAGTTAGGGGTTTTTCTGCCCACCAAGGCCATGCAGTGGATCCGTAATCTTCGAGATTCAGGAGGGAGGATATACCACCGATGCCACCACTGCCGCAGATACCACCGATGTCGTTTGTCCAGATAGGGCAAACGATGGATCCCCAATAGATGTTTCAAATGTTCTACGCTATGATGCAAGCACAACAACAGATCTAGATGGAGGCGTAGTTTAGGCAGTCTGAGAGCATACGAGACAGCATAGTAGCAGCAATAGCGCAAGCACCTCCACCAGATCCACAACCATCGACGGAAATAATTGCCAATTTCCGCCAGCAGAAGCCAACTCCTTTCTCAGGCAAAGAGGATCCAACAGCAGTCTATGAATGGCTTACCAACATTCAACATCAGTTGGAAGCAGCTGAACTTCTAAAGGACCGTTGGATGATCGCCGTCAGGATGCAATTGACTAGAAATGCTCATGACTGGTGGCTTTCAGAGGAGAAGAGGCTGGGACCAGAGAATGTCACTTGGGAGGAGTTCTCCAAGCTCTTCCAAGAGATGTTCATCCCATCTACTTTTAGGGCGGAACTTCGAGATAAGTTTATTTATCTTGTCCAGGGTAACATGACACTAGAGGAATACAATACTGAATTTTTACGTCTTAGCCGATATGCGCCAGCCCTGATTCAGACAGAAGAAGAGAAGGCCGAAAATTTTTATGAAGGACTGAGCTACGACTTGAAGAATTTTATCGGAGCGGCTGCACCCACTACTTATTCAGGAGTACTCACTGCTGCACGACGTATGGAATGCATACAGAGGAAGGAAGCTATTCATAAGAGGCCGCTTGTACCAGCCCGAGCACCCCAGGAAGGACCGGCAAAGAGACCTATGATACAACACCAGCAGAGGCCACTAGTAGCGACATTACCTACTTGTCATTACTGCGGCAAGAGGGGACATCTTTCGAAGGATTGTAGACGTAGGCTGGGATTATGTTTGGGATACGGATCGGGTCAACATTCAGTACGAGATTGTCCAGAGTACCCTCGACCAGCACCAATGGCACCGAGGCCAACACCACAGCCACCCAGACCAACATATCCAACACCGAGGGTCCCACAACCTGGGTTTGGAGCCATGCGACCACCTGTACCTAGAGGATTTCAACCAAGGCCTCCCTTGGCACCGCAGGCGACATTATTTCAGTAGGCTCAGCAACAGAGGGCACCAGCACCAGGTCGTGGACAGGCTTATGCCATGACTGTTGAAGAGGAGCCGACTGCAGGAGAGGTGATAACAGGTACTATCTTGGTAGCATCCTTACCTGCTGTAGCCTTATTCGACTCAGGAGCATCGCATTCTTTTATCGCTGCTAGCTTCGTAGCCACGCATAGAGTAGCTACATCACCACTTCCTAAGACTATGAAGATTCTGACGGAAGGAGGGATTATTCCCGTTAGTGACACTTGTAGATCTTGCTCAGTAGTTATATGTGGTAGGGAGATGCGGGCACAATTTTTGATATTTTCGATGCCAGATTACGACATTGTACTTGGTATGGACTGGATGAGTCAGTACCATGCGACGTTGGACTGTCGACTCGGAAAGGTTATATTCAGACCACCTGGACATTCTGAGTTCGAATTTCTTCGTGGAGCTAGAGAGCAAGGTATCCTACCTACATTAAGGGCACAAATTGCTGAAGGAGAGAATGAGCATCCGAGGATTATATCGGAGTTCATGGATGTATTTCCCGATGACTTGCCAGGTTTACCACCTGATCGGAAAATAGAATTCACCATTGACCTAATTCCAGGAGCCGAGCCGATTAAATCAACTGTTTATCGGTTAGCCCCAAGGGAATTAGAGGAGCTGAAGAAGCAAATAGACGACCTTCTAGACAAAGGTTTCATTCAAGATAGTGTATCACCATGGGGAGCACCTATCCTTTTTGTACCAAAGAAAGACGGGTCGGTCCGCATGTGCATTGATTATAGAGGTCTCAATAATGTAACCATCAAGAACAAGTACTCCCTACCGTGCATAGATGATCTATTCGATCAACTGAGTGGAGCTTGCATATTCTCGAAGATCGATCTTCGGTCTAGATATCATCATATCAAGGTGCAGAAGGACGACATTCCGAAGACAGCATTTCGAACCAAGTACGGACACTATGAGTTCCTGGTTATGCCATTTGGTTTAACCAATGCACCAGCTGTATTTATGAGTATGATGAACAAAGTGTCCACCAGTATTTGGACAAGTTCGTGGTTGTGTTTATTGATGACATCTTAGTATACTCCAAGAGCCAAGAAGAGCACGAGGAGCATCTTCGCATTGTGCTAGAAACACTGAGACGGAAGAAACTGTACGCTAAGCTGAGCAAATGTGAGTTCTGCATAGATATAGTTCCTTTCCTTGGACATATTATCTTAGGGGATGGACTCTCAGTAGATCCAGAGAAGATAGCTACAGTTGAGTCTTGGCCTGCACCAACATCTGTAGCCGAAGTGAGGAGTTTCCTTGGACTTGCCGGTTACTATCGACGGTTTGTGGAAAACTTTGCACGGATCGTAAAGCCTATGACACGGTTGACACGCAAGGACCAGGAGTTTTGGTGGACTGCAGATTGTCAATTAGCCTTTGAAGAGTTGAAGAAAAGGTTAACCTCTGCACCTATCCTGACACTTCTTTCTGGATCGGGAGGATTTGTAGTATACAGTGATGCATCGGGGAGCGGACTTGGCTGTGTTTTGATGCAACATGGCAAAGTTATCGCTTACGCATCACGACAACTGAAGGTGCATGAGAAGAATTACCCGACACACGACTTGGAATTAGCTGCAGTGATCTTTGCATTGAAGCTCTGGAGGCATTATTTGTACGGAGAGCGCGTGGAGATATTTACAGATCACAAGAGTTTGAAGTACGTCTTCACGCAAAAGGAGTTGAATATGAGACAACGACGATGGTTAGAGTTGATGGCTGATTATGATATTGAGCTACAGTATCATCCTGGCAAGGCAAATGTTGTTGCAGACGCCCTGAGCAGGAAGCCTTCAGCGTACTTCTTGACAACACAGTCACAACTGTTGAATGATCTTCAGGAGCTTAGGATAGAAGTTATATTGCCTGGGCAGAGTGGAGTTTTAGCACGCTTGGAGGTTCAGTCATCATTGGTTGAGAGGATCAAGGCAGCTTTGCCTACAGACGCACGATTTTGGAGGCTTCGAGAAAGGACAGAGGCTAGACTGGAGAAGGGGCTACGCATTCATGAGGACGGAACATTGAGGTACGAGAATCGTCTTTATGTTCTGAATAGAGAGTTGAGGCAGGAGTTGATGGAAGAAGAGCATAGTTCTATCTACTCGATTCATCTGGGAGGCACCAAGATGTACTGCGACCTGAAGAAGTACTATTGGTGGCACGGGATGAAAAGAAAAATTACACGATTTATAGCAAGATGCTTGGTCTGTCAGCAAGTCAAAGCGGAGCATCAGAGGACCGCAGGACTATTACAACCACTTTCCATCCCTGAGTGGAAGTGGGAACACATTACTATGGATTTCGTTACTGGATTTCCAAGGAGCCCTAGTGGGAAGGATGCAGTGTGGGTAATCGTGGACCGATTCACAAAATTGGCACATTTCTTGCCATTTAGAGTTGGACAATCCACTGAGATACTAGCTGACTTATATATGAGGCAGATCGTGAAGTTACACGGAGTACCAGTTAGTATAGTTTCGGATAGAGACTCCCGCTTCATCTCACATTTCTGGAGAAGTATGCAGGAGAGTCTAGGCACTAGTCTCAAGTTTAGCACTGCTTATCACCCGTAGACGGATGGCCAATCAGAACGTACAATCCAGACCTTAGAGGATATGCTGCGAGCATGTATGCTAGATTTTGGAGGTTCTTGGGAAGACCACTTGCATATGGTGGAATTCTCCTACAATAATAGTTACCAAGCTAGCATACAGAAGGCACCATATGAGGCACTGTACGGGAGGAAATGCGATCACCGGTATGTTGGAGTGATGTTGGAGAACGTCAGATACTTGGACCAGAGATAGTGACTCAGACAGTCGAGAAGGTAAAACCGATTCAGAGTCATCTTCGAGCAGCCTATGATAGTCAAAAGCACTGGGCTGATGCACACCGTCGACCTTTAGAGTTCAAGGAAGGTGAGCATGTATTTTTGAGGATCTCACCTACACGAGGCACTATCAGATTTGGGAGCAGAGGAAAGTTGAGTCCAAGGTACATTGGACCATTTGACATCCTGGAGCGAGTTGGAGAGGTGGCGTATCATCTTGCATTGCCTCCATCATTAGAAGGCGTGCATGACGTATTCCACGTCTCGCAGCTGAGAAGGTACGTGACCGACCCAAGTCATATAGTAGACCACTCCGAGATCACGGTGGGACCGAGCCTTTCATACGAAGAACAGCCAGTTGGAATACTAGATGTCAGCGAAAAGACATTGAGAGGCAAGACAGTCAAGCTGGTTCGGGTAGCATGGAAGTAGCAATCTCCTGGAGAGTCCACATGGGAACGAGAGGATTCTATACGAGAGCGTTATCCTCACTTATTTGAGGATTCAGGTATGACCTAAAATTTACCATAAGTTATCATTGTCGTTATAAATTTCTGAATTTCGAAGACAAAATTTTCTAAGGTGGGTAGAATGTAAAACCCAAATTTTTATCATTTTTAAAAAATACCAATTAGTGTGCTATTAGTTTTAATAACAATAAACTTATTTTCATGTATTTATAAATAGCAAATAATTGAGTTACAAATTATTATTATTTAACAAGTGTCAATAAAAAATAAATGAATAATTCTTACTAAATAAAATAGAAACAAAGAAAACAAAGAGAGAACTTAGCCAACAGTAGTAGCAATAAAATTATGCCGAGCTCACCATGTGTATGCAACCCACGTTATTTCTTTACAACTTTATTTCCAAAAATGGGTCCCACCATAACATTTACACTCATTTATAATGCAACAATTGGTAATAACTTCCATAAAAGCAATGCGCCACTCCATGCATATAGCATCAATGCTTGGAATAAATTAGCAACAACTTCAGCTCAAAGCAAGCCAATCCCATCTCTTCCCATTTTGTAACGGACACCCAACCTTCTATATTCAGTAACCCCTCTAAAGCACCTATATATATAAGTGCATGTTTTATTGTACTCATCCCATAGACACCTTCACTCAATCCCATCTGCCCGACGCCACCCAACCCTGCCTGAAGCACTCGTTTGGCCGCCCGCCTCGCCGTCCGTCGACTATCGAACCACCGACAGCACCGTTCGCTCATTCTTCGACCTCGAACCACCGGCAGTGTTCATCGTCCGGTTGTCCGCCACATCGACAAACCCGATGAATCGACACCGTGCCGACGACCGCGACCACCATCTTCGTTAGTAAGTTTATAAAACACCTTCCTCCACAAGCAATAGTTGTAAGGGATAATTTAACAAATACCCCCATTCCAAATGTTAAAACTAGCATATACTCCCACTATTTATTTTATTTAGCAAATACCCCCACTCCTATGTAAAAGAGTGGGGGTATATCTTAAATTTTTATTATTTTATATCAAAAATGGGGGTATTTGTTAGATAAATAAAATAGTGGGGGTATATGCTAATTTCAACATTTAGAATGGGGGCATTTGCTAAATTATCCCTAGTTGTAAAGACAACTTAGAAAAAATGTAGGCATTTATAGAAGTACTGTGCTTGAGCAATAAAAATCTAGACAGTTCACATATAAAAGAACTGTGGTACACCTCATCTACAAGCAAAATGGTATACTGTTGTTTCTATAATGACCAGGAAGAAATGTGTAGCACACTTTTCTTCAGTAGTGATGATGGTTAATTCACATTTACACCCCTAATATTTCAACTATTACACCACAAGTAGAAACAAGCTAGTTTTTTTTTTTTAACTTCCAACTTAAAAACGAATAGAAACAAAGCTACAGCCAAGAAGCTTGAATGCAAGCTTTAATGATATTGTCACCCTTCCTATTATATAAATGCACTACTTGCCATAATGACAAATTTCCATATCAAACCTATTTCTAGTTAAATTGACTATATTACGCTCGCTTGTCAGATTAACACGAAACTTGTGCCATCAGACTCGTCACATGACGTTGGTCAAGTGGTCCAAGTTTGGTGTGAATCTGTGATCGTTGACCAGAACACCAATTTGCGGGCCCCATTATCTGACACAACAGACGATTTTGTCAAACAGAATCATAACTCAATTCTGAAAGTACCATTAGGTTCGTGGCGTCATAATGGATTCGCTAAAACTAAGTTTGTAAAATTATGAGACACTTGATACTGACACGTTGATCGGTACGACGCGGCCCACCTTTGGACCCCGTGTCAACTTAAAATTACCAATTTGTCGTGTGTCCAGACTCGGACATGTGAATATCCATTTGTAGTTGTTCTCTTATTCTGGAATTATTTTTTTTGATATTTTTACAGCAGGCACTTACGTACTTCCTAGAACTATATCTGATTATCACCAAACCACTGCTCAGGACCCAGGTAAGTGTACCTTGCCATTGATACGTAATTGATGTACTT
The DNA here is from genome assembly GCA_029216955.1 of Iris pallida. NCBI lineage: Eukaryota > Viridiplantae > Streptophyta > Magnoliopsida > Asparagales > Iridaceae > Iris > Iris pallida. The sequence continues at coordinate 7,936,433 of JANAVB010028000.1, read as the reverse complement.
TACTATAGTTGCAATTCTTGTTTCTTATTTAGTTTGATAAATAGTTACTACTTACATAGAATCCTGTCAATATTACATGTCCGATCAAACTCGGGTGTCAATATCCGTACGCGGGTATTGGGTAATGATGTTAGGCATTCCGCACATGTATGATCATGTCCTTTGACATGAAAGGCCTCAGGACACTGACACCTCATTTTACGGAGTTGCTTACATGATAATTCATGGTTTTCACTCTATTATAGGTTATAGGAATATTTGCTCGATATGATTAGTGTTACTTGACATGACATAGTAGACTAGTACATGGGGTGGGGAGAACAAAGACTGATGCATCGGGCTACCCGATTGATACACGTTTAGTCATTGTCTCTATAGCCGGGATATGACTGTTACCCATACTCGTATACTGTGGTCTCTGTAGCAGAGCTTCAGTGTTTACTCGAACGCCTGAGGTCCCCCGACACGGTGCCTTTGGCGTAGAGCGCAGGAGGGGAAAAGGAAGGGTGGGACCCACCCAAAAATGAAGTGAGCCAGGCAGCGTGCTGCACGACTAATAACAAATGAGATGGGTTTGCCTCGTTGACTAGGCTGCCAGCGCACACACCGAGGGACCAATTGGGGTGGGACCCCATACCTGTACCGCAGGGGGAGTCAGCACCCATACCGTGGGACCAAGTCGGGTGGGACCCCACACCTGTACCGCAGGGGTAGTCCCACCCTGATGGGACAGCGTAAGAGGCGCCAAATTAAAAAACAGGGGGGGGCCGGATGCCTGCCACTGGGGGCCGATGAGCTGCCAGTCCGGATGATGCCAGCACCCTGGAAGGGGGGCACATGAACGCCGGCAACTGGAAACTGGAGCTTTCGAGCGGGAGATCGGGGCGCCTGGGGAGTAGGGACAAAGGGGGGGAGGCGAGGAGGGAAGAGACGGGGCCGGAGAGGGGGGATAGGAGGAGGGGAAGGTTGGCCGACCAGAGCTAGCAGGTCGGTCGGCCAAGGAGCTACCATCGCACTACCAAATTACAGTACTTTAGCGACGGCCATTTAACGACGGAAATTTTCCGTCGCTATCACCGTCGGATCCCCGACGAATTTGTGACGGAATACCGATGGAAAGCAGTGGACAATTTTTTTTATTTTTTTATGTCCATATCCGTCGCTATGCCGTCGATAGGTAGTCGGCCATGTAGCGACGGTTTTATATCCGTCGCTAGAACGTCGCATATTTTGGCGGCAAAAGCCTAAAATATTGGTGCGAGATTTACTGACGACTTAGCGACGGAATAATCCGTCGCTACTCGCGCGAGATTTACTGACGCATTAGCGACGGAATAATTCGTCGCTACTCCGTCGCTAAATTTATGTTCCAGACTTAAGTTGAAACGACGGGAGGAACTTTTTCATTCCCCCCAAATTTCACTCTCTCTCCTCTCTCTCTCTCTCTCCCGCGGTGATCGATCGGCGACCCCCTCTCCTCTCTCTCCCGCGGCGGTGATCGGCGACCCCCTCTCCTCTCTCTTTTCCAAAGGTATTCCCCTCTCCCTCTCCCTCTCCCTCTCTCTCTCTCTCTCTCTCTCTCTCTCTTTCTCGCTCTCTCTCTCTCGCGCACGCGCGCGGTGGTCGTGGGTGCAGCGGGCCGGGGGCGTCGGGGGCTGCGGGGGCGGCGTCGACTGCGGGGGGCGGCGGTGGCGGCGGTGGCGGGGGGTGTGGAGGGGGCGGTGGGAGGGGGCGGGAAGCGTTGGAGGGATGGGGGCGCGCGGGGGCTGGCCGCGGGGTGCGGGGGGTTGCGGAGGGGGGCTGGCCGTGCGCGGGGGGCGGGGGGTGTGGAGGGGGCGGTGGGATCGAGGAGGCGGGCAGCGTTGGGGGGGGTACGATGGGGGTGGGGGCTGGCCGCGGGGTGCGGGGGGGGTATGTGTGGAGGGGGGCTGGCCGCGGGTGGCGGAGGGTGTGGAGGGGCGGCGTTGGGAGGGGGCGGGGGGTGTGGAGGGGGCGGTGGGAGGGGACGGGCAGCTGCCTCCTCCTCTCCCACAGACACACACACACACGGACAAACACACACACACGGACACACACACACGGACACACACACACACACACACACGGACACACGGACACACAAACACACACACACACAGACACACACACACACACACGGACACACACGGACACAGACACACGGATACACACACACACAGACATATATATATATATATATATATATATATATATATATATATATATATATATATATATATATATATATATATATATATACACACACACAGACACACGTCGTGAAGTCTAGTATATATATTTGATTAGCTAAGGTAGAAGTTTAGCCTAATTAAGATTAGTTTTGACAGAGTTGACTTGGACTCCTAATTTGACCTAGAACTAGCCTAGTTAAGGGGGCCGGGCATTGTTGGGGTGGCTTACTGCATCCATATTGCACCTGCCCAGCTCATCACCCCTTGTGTGCAGTCAGATGATACCCCTGCACAAATAAGTACTTATCAAAAATCTGTTGTTTTCTGTGTATGGAGTGTTTTTTTGGCATGGGATGATGGCTTTCGAATTACATTGGACTAAAAACTGAGAATTAGTACATTGTTTGTGTTTACTGATTTAAGGATGATTAAATCATTAGGTTTAATCCTATGTCATGTCTGGGTTTAAGTTATATGTTATGATTCATGTTGGCATGGGGATTTTGGTTTTTGAATTTGAGCTGTTACATTCTTTTACATTCTATTACATATACTTACCAGATGGCACCCATGACCCGAGGAGCAGCACGTCGTTTGAAGAAAACAGTGAATGCTGAGGTGGCTCCTCCTACAGTTGAGGAGGAAGTGGCACCGGTTGCTAGTGAGACCGAAAGTTCTAGTCATCCAGCACCGGTAGCTAGTAATGCCGAGAGTGCTTTTGATGCAGTCCTGGCAAGGGACGACACCTCTCCTCGCACCAAAAATCTCGCTTTTCGGAGGTGGTTGCGTGAAAGTATCACTGAGCGTTTGCGTGAGCAGCGTGGCAAGCATTAGCTATTAGTACTTATTTGTATTGGACTATTTTTATTGGGTTGTTTTTGTTTTAGACTATTTGTATTGGACTACATATATGAATTAGAACTGTGTCAATCTCTGGATTATATTGGACTACGACACCGCGGTAACATAGTTCCTGCAGCCATTCGACTGGCGAGGCAGAAACTATGTATCCGTAGATAAAGTGGACTGTCCTCCGACCCTCATCCCTCGGCAATGATGATACGACAACCAACCGGAGAGGATACTCCGAGAGATCCATCTGGGTAGGACGTATACTCTGAGAGATCACCCTTACAGAAATGATATCAGTAGTGGGATCGAATGTTGGAGAAGATATTATCACAGTATACGTCCTCTTCTCCACGATGGCTCTAGACCCATCTGCTCGTCCCTGCTTCCATTCTTCTTATTTGACTCTCTCAGCCACACATGATATCCAGCTCAAGTGTAGAGTAGGCGGAAAAGAAGGGGACAGGAATAGGAGGAGGAAGCAGCACAGCCGGCGGCATGACCCGGAGGAAGTACAGAGGTTTTCTTCAACATACGTAGGAGGACTATAAGGATTTATCTTTTTACAATATGTCATCTTGTCAAAGACCCTTAATGTGACAACCATGTTACCGCGGTGTCGGAAGACTAACATGTCATAATTTTCTAAGCCGTGTGTTTTGACATAATCATCCCAACTCTTTCCTCCTGTGTCATAATCTCGCATTATTACATAGAACTGAAATCCGGTTGGGAGGATTATGTCAAAACACACGGCTTATAAAATTATGACATGTTAGTCTTCCGACACCGAGGTAACATGGTTGTCACATTTAGGGTCTTTGACAAGATGATATGTTGTGTTTACATATATCCTTATAGTTCTCCTACGTATGTTGAAGAAAACCTCTGTACTTCCTCCGGGTTATGCCGCCGGCTGTGCTGCTTCCCCCTCCTATTCCTGCCCCCTTCTTTTTTGCCTACTCTACACTTGAGCTGGATATCATGTGTGGCTGAGAGAGTCAAACAAGAAGAATGGAAGCAGGAACGAGCAGATGGGTCTAGAGCCATCGTGGAGGAGAGGACGTATACTGTGATAATATCTTCTCCAACATTCGATCCCACTACTGATATCATTTCTGTAAGGGTGATCTCTCAGAGTATACGTCCTACTCAGATGTATCTCTTGGAGTATCCTCTCCGGTTGGGTTGTCTTCTGAGCCATCCGTTCTCACACTTAAAATACAGGGATTGGATTCTGTGTTTCGTATTTTCGGCGAACCCAGGGATTGGATTCTGTATTTTATTTTTTGGTTTCTGTATTTTGTTTCCAGCTCTATTTGTATTAATCTACGGTACGACATGGTGATCAGGACATATATAGTCCCTGCAGCCATTCGACTGGCGAGGCAGAAACTATATAGCCGTAGATAAGTTGACTGTCCTCCGACCCTCATCCCTCGACAATGATGATACGACAACCAACCGGAGAGGATACTCCGAGAGATCCATCTGGGTAGGACGTATACTCTGAGAGATCATCCTTACAGAAATGATATCAGTAGTGGTATCGAATGTTAGAGAAGATATTATCACAGTATACGTCCTCTCCTCCACGATGGCTCTAGACCCATCTGCTCGTCCCTGCTTCCATTCTTCTTATTTGACTCTCTCAGCCACACATGATATCCAGCTCAAATATAGAGTAGGCAGAAAAGAAGGGGACAGGAATAGGAGGGGGAAGCAGCACACCGGCGACATGACTCGGAGGAAGTACAGAGGTTTTCTTCAACATACGTAGGAGAACTATAAGGATATATCTTTTCACAATATGTCATCTTGTCAAAGACCCTTAATGTGACAACCATGTTACCACGGTGTCGGAAGACTAACATGTCATAATTTTCTAAGCCGTGTGTTTTGACATAATCATCCCAACTCTTTCCTCCTGTGTCGTAATCTCGCATTATTACATAGAACTGAAATCCGGTTGGGAGGATTATGTCAAAACACACGGCTTATAAAATTATGACATGTTAGTCTTCCGACACCGCGGTAACATGGTTGTCACATTTAGGATCTTTGACAAGGTGATATGTTGTGTTTACATATATCCTTATAGTTCTCCTACGTATATTGAAGAAAACCTCTGTACTTCCTCCGGGTCATGCCGCCGGTGTGCTGCTTCCCCCTCCTATTCCTGTCCCCTTTTTTTCCGCCTACTCTACACTTGAGCTGGATATCATGTGTGGCTGAGAGAGTCAAACAAGAAGAATGAAAGCAGGGACGAGCAGATGGGTCTAGAGCCATCGTGGAGGAGAGGACGTATACTGTGATAATATCTTCTCCAACATTCGATACCACTACTGATATCATTTCTGTAAGGGTGATCTCTCAGAGTATACGTCCTACTCAGATGTATCTCTTGGAGTATTCTCTCCGGTTTGGTTGTCTTCTGAGCCATCCGTTCTCACACTTAAAATACAGGGATTGGATTCTGTGTTTTGTATTTTCGGCGAACCCAGGGATTGGATTCTGTATTTTGTTTTTTGGTTTCTGTATTTTGTTTCCAGCTCCATTTGCATTAATCTACGGTACGACATGGTGATCAGGACATATATAGTCCCTGCAGCCATTCGACTGGCGAGGTAGAAACTATGTAGCTGTAGATAAGTTGACTGTCCTCCGACCCTCATCCCTCGGCAATGATGATACGACAACCTATCACTATATCTTATATAGTAGTAGATGATGTCTTAGTATTACATTATGTGAGTTCATCTTGATTCTGTTACGTTCTTCAAATACTATATACGATAAGATCATATACTACACCATATGTACAGAACATAGATGATTCACACTAATGTATACTAGAATGAATTTTGGGTTGTGTATTCTGAGCCATCCGTTCTCACACTTGAAGATAAATTTTCAGTATAACGACGGATATTAGGTTACTCTTCAGTATAATTGATGTCTTTTCTTGGATAATTGGTGTGCATTAAATTCGTATGTGCATATTTCGTCTATGTGATTTTTGGATATATACCTACGCTGGGTTATAAGCGATGATCTGATATACAAAGGAGGTGCTGCCGAAATTTTTGTAGACATTTGGATACATTGTATGTTCGAATATTTTTTTATGTTTGGATAATTTAATGTTGGATATTGGATATATTGTGTTGGTAATATTTTGTTGGATATTGGATACGTTGGATATTGGTGTCGGATATGGATATTTTGCATATGGATATATGGTGTTGGATATTGGATACGTTGGATATTCGTGTTGGATATGGATATATGGTGTTGTATATGAATATTTTGCATGTTTGATATTGTGTTGGATGTGTTGTACAAACAGGAAAGAGTCTGTTTGCAGTATTTTTTTTTTCAAAAATTAGAAGTTAGCGACGGACTGGCGACCACTCAGCGACGGATAGTCCGTCGCTAACTGGAGAAACTGAGTTTAGCGACGGAGTGGCGACGAAAAAACCGTCGCTACCTGGAGCATTTCAATAAAACGACGGATTGGCGACGGACCATCCGTCGCTATCTGTAGGAGTTTAATGTATCGACGGATTGGCGACGTAATATCCGTCGCTACCTAGAAAATTTTACATTGAGCGACGGTTTAGCGACGGAACGTCCGTCGACCTAGTTCTGTTTGATGTCCATAAATTTTGCTGTTAGCGACGGATGTTTTGTCGCTAATACGCTTTTACCGACAAATTTATGACGGATTAGCGACGGATATTGCGTATCAGAAAATCACTGATACGGTTTTGCCGACTCTTTAGCGACGGAGTATTCTGTCGCTAAACCTATATCTTGATACATGTTTTGACGAAAGCTAGTCGGTAATCCGTCGCTATATATATTTAAATGAGCCGACGGTATTCCGTCGCTAAGTCGTCGCTGAGCGACGGAGTAGCGACGGATATGTTTTAGCGACGAGGTTATTCCCGACGGCTGTTTTACCAAAATATCCGTCGGTAATCCGTCGGTATTTATTTTTGGCGACGGAATACCGACGGATAAGGCCGTCGGTAAATCCATGTATTTTGGTAGTGTCGGGAGCCGGACGGGGGGAGCGAAGAGGGGACGAAGGAGACCTTAGGGTCTCCACGGGGAAGGGGAGCTCCAGAAAAGAAGGAGAGCCATTAGCACTATATTATATTATATTATATTATATATATATATATATATATATATATATATATATATATATATATATATATATATATATATATATATATATATATATATATATATGTATTTTATGAATTCCTTCGACTAATCAATCTTGACCGCAACTAGTCATACGTTCATATTTCTTGTGATCCTAACTACTTTATATCGACCCTAGGCTAACCGGACTACGTTGGACCCAACAGATGGTTGTTTTACTAGCAAAGGACCACAGGCAAGTACAGTTTCTGATTGTTTTTCGATTCATAGTAGACTATATATTTCATGTTTATACATATGTCTTGCTGCTTGTTGACACGCTCGTCACATGGAGTAGTCGAGAGGGGAAATATCTTAGTAGACATGTGGACTACCCAGAACTATCCCCATGATGTCTGTTCGTGAATAATAGCAGCTGTACACGACACGTGCAGGGTGCCAGATTTACCCCCTAGCCGTTCACATGTCGAAACGGATATTTCAAATCATATAGATAGTTGTATTTTATTTATTTTTCTTGTCTTCTCCACCACTTGCCATGTCATCAGTACTTTCTAGTTTTCATCTCTCATATGTTATTTTCATGTCTTGTTAATTCTATTGTGTTCTCACATTGCCGTCGGTTTGTGTGCTTGTTCCATTCCTGACTGAAAACCAATATTTTTCAGGTTAGCTGTGGCTTCACTTAGCTTTGGGGAGATACGGGTATACTTGCAGACAGAAACCTATAAATAGATAACATTTATATCATTTTCATTAATTGTGAGAATTTTGTATTTTCTTTAAAATATGAATGTTGTAAATGTTGTAATAAATTTTGGAAATGTGAATGAGCAGTAAAGTTATTTTGTGCATTTATTTCTTGCGGGCTTGACAGCGTTCTACCGCCGCTGGCTTGGACACTTCTCGTATCCGAAAAAGCGGGTACGGGTCGTGACACTCTCCTACTCTTTCATGCCTAATAAAATGTACATTGGATGTGTAATATCCTCAAGGAGTCCACGATTGTGACTTGAATGAGTATAAAGTTGTAGTATGCGTCGAACATTAAGATAGAACATTGAACAATTGAGGCGACGTACATCAAATGCACGGGTCGTGATAGGACAAATTGATGGTAGAACATTAAAAGGCAATATTGTGGCATGCATCAAGTGCATGACTCAAAGAACATTGAATACTAAACCTAGAACATCGAATATGGCATTGAGCATGCATCTGTGTATGATGACTATACGTCTGGTAAGCGAACTAGACAAGTTGTGGCACAACACCATGAAAATGTTGTGACATCAAAAGGTATACTTTGTGCATCGAAGTATGCAGTTGTGCCACAAATGCTACGAAACTGCTATTATATAAATAACTTATTAATGTAACGCGTTATGTAGTATAAAGGTTTTCGGACCGACGTCGTTGGGGCATCGTGCATCAATATGTATGTGTTGGGGGCATAATGCCGATGGAACTTGAGATAGATAGATGATAACTCGAGTTGGTAGGGTTTATGTGTTAGACTTGATAAGGTGTTTGAGATTGTGATAACTTCTTAACTTTTGCGCATATTGCATGGTGAATGGACTTGGGTAATATGTGCATGGGTTTTGGTATCCCTCGAATGAGTTACGATCGGGACACCAGGACCGTTCGGCCTAAGAGGGAATTGAGATTGGTATTTATGATGTACTTCATTAGGACGGATTGCGACAGGTCACTGATGTGATAAGCCACAATATTAGTAAGTTCTGGATCTTTTAGATACAGGGCTAGCAACCTGTAAGGGGAGCAATCACCGACTTATGTTGAGATACAGTCCATTATGGCTCGATATGCCATGACCTTTCATATAGTTAGGGTCGGTGGACTGAGATTAGAATCGGGTGCAAGGACAAGGTCCTGAAACCCTTATAATTATGTTGATGTTGTCGGATTGTTGGCTTGGATGTTTGGACGATGCGAAGATATGCACGATCACTATATTTATGAATATTATGTAACGATGTCTATTGCAGGAACACAGTACTTGACACATTTAGGTTTCAAATGTTACTGAAAATTGAATACATGTTTTACTGCTTTGAGTTTTGCCATAAAATTGACCCTAAGGCAATAATAGAAAGACCATATAATAAGATACATATTTTACTAAATTACTTATTGTTGGTTTAGGCGAGTGGGTCTCATCAGTATGCGAGAGGATTAGTACTGAGCCCTACTAGATTGCTTACAGGTTCAGGGAATGGTTTGCTCAAGGCAGAATTTTGCTTGGACACATTGAGGCATAGAGTTCCTTAACATTTTGAGGCGTGCGACCGCACTGGAGCTCGACATGCAACATGAAGATGTTTCGGTGTCATGACCCGCACCCGGTGTAGGGGCACCAGAAGTGGGTACGTCAAGCCTACGCCGCAGTGTCGACGGTAGAACGCTGTCCTAGGTTACAACATCTAACAATATAAATGAATCTATACAAGTATACTCTCTGAACGGAGGACAATCTCAGAAGGTACAACTCAATCACAAAGCTAAGATAGGAATAGTACGATAAGATAGATATGAAATCTCAAAAGAGAAATACAACGAAGGGAAATAAGTCCAAGTGTCTAAACGACGCTAACAACAACAAGTCTCAAACACAAAATAATACAACTCAAATCCATAAACACAATTGACATGAAAGAAAAATAAACTGCCTAGCTATCTAGCCTAAGCAATATGGATGGTATCCTCAGCTAGAGCTGGATCCTGCTGAGGGTCCAACTCACAAGTACCGTCTAGGTGAGATCCGTAGCAGGTAGTACAAAAGTCCTCAGTATTATCTGTAATATTTTTAACAGGTCCAGTCAGGACATGAGTGAGCATAATACATCTCACGCAGTTCATATCATGGCAGAAAATATAAAGCATACAAAAGAGTAAGATACATGAACTGTAAGAAGATGTACATGAAAGTGAGAGATATTTGTAAACTGGAAATATATACATGATAAGTAAGAATTATAAGTTACTAGTGATTTAGAGCACAATATTGTTATGTAAACAGGTTATGTTATACAATAAAATGGGACTCCATTATACGTGAGGCACAATGGACATATACAATATTTTATACAATAGGGGATTTGATCACATAACCATTTTCTACTCATCCTCCCCAATCAATATACAAGGATCCAATCAAGTTACATTACCTATACAATAATTTTTTTTTCCATGAAACTCATGTGATCATGAGAGTACAAGATGCACAATGAGTATACATGAATAGGAGTGTACAATAAATATAATATGTTCGTAAAATGCACATCATAATATGTATTTGATGAACACAAGGGGGATAATATTGCAAGAAAAGATCTATATAGTACCAATCCATGATAACAATTGTGACAGCATCAAGTAAAGTGATCTAGAGTAAGAATATAAGTCTTAACAAGTATGAAACGATCAGGAAATGTACTCGCCTGAGATCCTGAGTGACTGTGAAAATAGATATCTGAACTGATGTAAATGTGTCCTAAATAGAGCATACAGGTTATGATGTATCCAATGATGTAATAATTGATATTGACAATGCATTCTACATGATTTTAAGTCAATCTAGGCTAAAGTTAACTCTTGGTCAACTCTGGTCAACTCTAAAGTCAAACTAGGTCAACTCTAGCTAGGGTTTGGTCAAACTAGTCTAAGTTAGTCCACAACAAGTCTAACCACAATCCTATACCAAACTTAGGCTACAAAGCATACAACTTACAATTATATATCTATATAATACATTCATGTTATGCATATATATATATATATATATATATATATATATATATATATATATATATATATATATATATAAATATATGTGTGGACACACACAAAAAGAAGAAAAAATGCTGTCTTTTCTTTATTGGTGCAAGGTACCACAAATTGAGTACGCCTGAGAGATCCTGCGCTGAGGATCCCCGAGTACAAAAAAGAATTCTGGGGAATCGGATGATGGAGATCGAGCGGCAGTTGCTTCTTTACTTTGTTGACACTCCGATTACAAAAGTGGGAAAGAACCTAAGAAAATTGCTAACTCTCGGCTCACTGGCAAGAAGTGCAACAATTTGGCTCTTGAAAATGCTCTCCGTTCTGTGTTTTGAAGAAGGATGAGACCCCTTTTTATAGTCGTTCTTGAGCTGGAATGATGTTATGCGCCCACATGAGAAAACACACTGGTTTTTATGTAGGTGCATGGTCCTTCTTTAGGCACATAGGATGTAGGCGCATGCAGGCTGCATGGTTATGGGTTGATCGTGGTGCTGACGTGGCCGCATGCTTCGGTGCACGACTGTTCGTGGAGACTGACGTGGCCGTATGCTTCGGTACATGTTTTGATCGTGGCTTTGATCGAGTCAGGGGTTGTTCTGGCTTAGGCGTATAGCCTAAAACTGGGCTACGCGCTCCCCTTCTGGAGGAGTTTGTCTTGGGCACATGCGCATATGACCTCACTGGAAGCTTTGGGTGCATAAGGCTCATTGGTGGTTTGGGCGCATAAGGCTCATTAGTGACTTGGGCGCATAAGGCTCATTGATGACTTGGACGCATATGTCTAGTCTGCTGAAATTTTCATGCTTCTACAAGACTCCCTTCAAAGTTTTCGATACTTGAACGAGTTCGAAATACTTTAAAAGAAGCATGAACCGTCTTCTCGTGATGCAGTGGACGCATAGCACGGCTCTCCCTTTGAGCGCATAGAGTTTGGCCAGCCTGTCAGAGAGATGGCTGTTGAGATCTTCTTCGAAAATCTGAACTGACAGATTCATCGGGGTAGAATTTGAAGAGGTCCATCCTTCACACGTTGTCCATGTCAGTAAATGGCAGTCATATAGTGTGCAAGAGGCTGGGTCTTTACATGGGCGCATAAGCTATGGTGGGCGCATAGCGCGTAATGGTCGCATAGGCGCATAGGAATAGTGGACGCATAGGAAATGGCCCATGCCTATAAATAGGCTTTGAAAGAGAGAGAAAGTTCATTATTCTCATTTCTCTTAGAACTTTTCAAAAGACGCTTCATCTCCTTTCTTTACGAACCATGTCTCCCAAGGTCTCCAAGAGATCTGTAAAGGGCAAGGAGGCTGCACTGAGTGGCTCTCCTCCTGCGGGTACGTTATCTTTGTGCCTATCTTTGGATGAGATTTTTTGACTTCGATTTTGCGTGCTCCTCGTGAGACTGACCACGACTGTATCTTCCTTTGTAGACAAGGAGAAGGTACCCCTTATGAAGATACCCCAGGCATTGGGGAAGGGACAGAAGTTGTTCCCGGCTTCTCCAAATTTACTGGTACGGAGGGAGCTGTTAGTGAGCTGGTATCGGCTACAGAAGGAGAGGTTGAACAACCTTTTGAGGGGTTGTTGCTGAATCTGCTCTCGTTCCAGCTGGGATTGTGGAAGATACCAGGCCTGAGGCCGCCCGGGGCCTTGATATTGTTCTCCTTGAACAGTCTGGGCCTGCTCTTGGTTTCCCTGAAGCCAAGACTGATGGCGTAGCCCAGGCTGGCGATGAGCAAGCCGAAGGTACGAAGTTACAACTCTTTCGTATTTCTTCCTTTTCTTGTTACTAATGTATATATTATTTTCTTATCAGGTTCGGCTTCTTGTCAGGTATCCCTTCCTGGAGTGGAAGAAATTCTCCAAGCCTCCTTCCCGACGACCTCTACTGAAGATGACGAGATGGCCCAAGAAGTCGTCAAAACTTTCTACTCTGTGCTGAAAGTAAAGCTTCCTGGAGTCCTGAATCGGAATGCTGCCTTTGGCCCTGTGAAGGCTGTTGCCGAATGCCAAGTGGTGGGCCTCGAGAGCATTGCCGGCTATGAAGAGCGGGCTAATACTCTGAGGAAAGTTCTGAGTGACCTGGAGGGTCAGGTGGCCAGATGTAACACCCACTTTTCTAAAGTGAGGGTAATTTTAAACTTTTGTAAAAGTTTATTATTTAATAATAGGATTTATGATTTATAGGATTTTTTAATTAATTTAATACTATTTAAAATTGGTGAATTATAATTTTGATATGTTAGCGAGTGAACCCTAGAACTGTTGAGCCTAGAGACTAACCATGACCATGGGGGCCTAACAATGTGATTAGAATGACTATTTACAACTTTTTAGGCTAAGGGTATTTTGGTCATTTTGTGACTTTTGAATTATTTAGAATTTTAATTAATTGGTGAATTTTTGATTATTATAATAATATTTAAATTGATGTATTGTGATTTTGGTCATTTTTATATTTTAATATTTTGGGAATTTTTATATTTTAATATTGATTTTACGGGGTTTGTTTAGTCGGGTTTGAGTTTCATTTCGTTCCGACTTGTGTTAGTGAACCGGGTAGCTTAGACTGTAGACGGGATCCCAAGATTAGTTAGTTATGGCCCACAAACCCCACTAATTAAGTTAGTGAGTTTAGACTAATCCCACTTGTTAGATTGGTTAAGTTAGAGGCTTAAATTTAACCCTTTTGATCCCAAACTTGAACCTAACTTAAAATTAACCAAGAGGACTAGTTGAGGCCTTATTGGGCTTTATCCCAAGGCCCAAATAGGGTTTAATGGCAGCCACTATAGATAGGTTAGTCTCCATTCCTTTTATTTTATTCCATCTTGCCTTTTTTCCTTCACAAAGTGTTTTTTCCCAAATTAGAGAGCTTTCCTCTTTGATTTGATCTCCAAATCCTTACATCCCTCCACCAAAACTTCCATCCAACCTTTTCATACTACCAATGGAGGGTGCTAGCAAAGATTTAGATCAAAGTGCAAGGAGGAGTGTCCTTTTTGGAATATCTTCGTGTCGGAGCCGTGTCCTTGGGAGTATCATTGGGATTCCACTCCCAATAGGTAAAACCAACCCTCTAAATTGATTTCCTATACATATTAGTTAGTTTTGAATCCATAGGATCTACCCCCATGCATGTACCCCATTTAGATTCAAATTTGAGACCATTTGGAGCTCTTTTGAGGATTTTAGATATGTGTCTTGCGTCCTACTTGATAGATCCCAAATTAGGACACCCCATGTTTATGTATGTATGATAATAGTTTAAATAGATATTTAAATTTAGTTTAAGAATGGTTAAAGAGTGGATTGATCTTAGTTAGGATTAGTTAGAATGAGTTTCATTTGGATACCTATGTTGGTATCCAAGTATCTTGGCCTACATGTATTTCTTTTGTCCAAAACAACTCAAATTCGTCATAATATTCATCCATGTTTTTATTAACCAAAGCAACTTAGAAATGTTAAAACTTTTAGCTTAGAACTCCGATTAATCTTCCATTTTTTTTAAAAAACCATATCAAAGTTAGATTTCCAAATATATATTTTAATAAGCCAAAATTATTCTGGAACTTTCTGTAAAACTATTTGAGTGTCAGCTGTCCGAAAGACAAACACGTTTCGGTGTTTTCGTGATTTCGGGAGCTTTCGGACAAAATGTGATCCTTTGAAGTTTCGAAAAGCTAACATGAAGGGCTATGACATACTTTAATCTTAGAACTTAGTGAAGGCCCAATTGGTACAATATTGGTTTTAAGTAGAAGAGTGACTATACGACATAGGCATTTTGTGTAACCTATGAGCCTATGTAGTATGGATATTAAATGAATGTAGAGTATGTAATGCATGATATTTTAGATGAATTAAATGATATATATATGATATGTTTCCTCTTTATGTTAATGTATATATACGGTTTAATGCAAGCATGTAGGAATGCAATCAATGTAATGTATGTAAGCAATGCATAAATGCATGAATGAAAAAATAATATACAATGTATGTATGAAAGTATATAATGAATGCTAGATATGAATGCAAGGTATACATGTAATAATAGATATGAATGCATAATGTATACATAATGTAATGCAATATATAATGATAGCATGTATGGTAATGTAGAATATATGATGCAAGCATGTATATGTCCACTGTTTTCCCTTTTTCTTACATTTTTCCTTCCCTTTCCTTTCCATTTCAGTTTTCCCCATTTTTCCCTCTTCTATTTTTACATGTTGTATACAATGTATATAATGTATAGATGCATGTAAGTATGTAATATGCATGAATGACATGTATGTAATAAAAATAAGTATATGTATGCAACTTAATGATATGTGAATGGATATAATGCCTGAACTGAAGTATGCATGTATATAGGATATGAATGAATATATATATATATATATATATATATATATATATATATATATATATATATATATATATATATATATATATATATATATATATGTGTGTGTGTGTGTGTGTGTTAAGGTAATGTAATGTATGTATTCACATATATTTTGAGTTAAATATATGAGTTTGTATGCATATATTATATGTATGCATGTATGCAGGTATGAATGTAATATAATGTAGAGTATGCGTATATGAATATAATGTATGCAAGTATATAATATATTCAAATATGTATGTATGCATCTATGTATGTATGTATAGGTGTATGAATGAATACAAGTATGCATATAAGATATGTATGTAGGCATGTATGCAATGTATGTATGTATACATGATATGTATGTATACATGTATGCAATGTAAGTATGTATGTATGTATTTCTATAAACTGAGTTAACCTATAACCTTTTACACACACACATTCATACACCCTTTGACACCATGTATTCCATGTCACATACACCTACCTATCACTAAATCTGAGAACATTAACACATATCCTTTCACACACATGCCAAACACACACATACACACACACACACACACACACACACACACACACACACACACACACACACACACACACACACACACTTACTCTTTTACCTCTCATTCTCTCTCTCTCTCTCTATATATATATATATGTATGTGCCTATATATATAGCTTTCCTATATATATCTATGTATATGAATATGTGAATGTGAATAATATATACATTATATGACTAAGTTTGTGTGCTTTGTTAGCTTATGGTTTAGTTTTGTGCTTGGTTTAGCAAGTGACTTAGGCTATGAGTTAGTAGCTATCTTGGATACTTGATTTGCATAGACTTAGTTTGTTTAGACCTAGAATTGACTAACCTCGACTAGTTGACCATTGTTGACCCAACCCTAGCTAGTTTGACCACAGTTGACTAGAGTTGACCTAGTTTGACTTTATAGTTGACCAGAGTTGACTAAGAGTTGACTTTGACCTAGATTGACTTAGACTCATGTAGATTGTATTATAATTTCAATTACCATATAAATTGAACTCTTTATAACCTGTGTTGCTCTAACTAGGACTTTGTGACCCCAGTTGGCCATCTTTTTATATCAGCTGTTCAGGTTATCAGACGAGTACATTCTCTGACCGTTTTATATTTGATAGGATTTATATTTATATTCCAGATTACTTTACTTGATACTTTCACATTGTTAACACGGATTGGTACTATATGGATCACTTCATGAGATGTTATCCCCCTCGGGAGCATCGGGTTACAGTATGTCATGTGCGTTTCACTTTTATCATGTACTCCGGTGCTTTCACCATTCATGTGCACTCTTGTGATTCATGTACTCTCATGTTCACAGAGCCCCCATGTATACATTCATGTGCACCCATTTATGGGCCTTCATGTGATATCATGTACAATAACATAACCTGTCTGGATCCTTGTGTATTGATTGGGGTACGAGGGAGTATAAATGGTCATGTGAACAATTCCAAAGTAGTATACTTATGTGCAAACTCTTAGATTACTCATGTGCAAATTCAAGCCATTTACATGTCTATCTTGTACTCTACATCACTAGCCACTGTTAGTTCTTTACTTATAGTAGATATTTCTTTACAGTATCTCTTTTACTTCATATATTTTCCAGCGTTTCATGTATCTTACTCTATAGCATATTTATATATCCTGTCATATTATGAACTACGTGAGATGTATTGTGCTCGCTCCCATCCTGACTGGACCTGTTGATAAATTTTACAGATAGCTTGGAGGTTACCTGCTAGCCCAGAGGAGACACAATAGAGGTTGGAGTAGATGGCTAGAGTTTTTTCTTATTTTATTTTTAGTTGTCTTGAGTTGTATTTATTTTATGCATGTTTGAGTTGGTGTTGATAACACCGAGATTTATTTTTCTTTGTTGTACTTCTTTTGTGGATTCATAGTTGTCTTATCGTGCTACTTCTAGTTTTGGGGATTGAGTTGTATCCTGCTGTAATTGTCCTCCGTACGGAGAGTATATCATATTGTATTTAGTTTTAATTGTGACCTAGAAAAATGTTCTACCGTCGACACTGCGGCGTAGGGTGGACGTGCCCACTTCTCGTGCCCTACACTGGGTACGGGTCGTGACACCAGATTTTGGGATGCCAAACAACGGAGCCCGACGTCGCTGTTCCATACAGAAGACGAGGCTTTGATCATGGCTCTCGCAGAGGGGAAGGCTACTTTCTAGGCGAGAAAAGATGCCCTCGTTCAAGAAATCAGTGAATTGGCTAATCAGTATGGTCAGTTCAACGCTACAAGTGAGGCACGTGCTGCCTCGAAGAATAAACTGGCTGCGTAGATTACCGAAAAGTATAATCATATCACGTAGATCAAAAATGAGATCGCTCAACTGGAAGCCAACTTGAGAATAGCAACATCTGAGCAGGAGGACTACTTGGAACAGCTGTGAAAGTTGGAGGGAGAGCACATGAGTCTGATCCTTTTTGAAGATGAAACTGCTCGTCAAGAAGAGGCGTGCCGTCGAGCTACCGCAAAGTTTGAAGCCGGAATTACGGCTCTAAGGGACAATATCAATCGCCTATGTATCCCTTAGATTTTTTGTTTGTAACTATTTTTTTCCAGCCATCACGGCTCTTCTACCCCTTTTCTCCCGTCTATTGATAGATGTTCAAAATAAAGAACAAAAAATCTTTTCAAAATGAATGTAGTTTTGTGAAATATCGGAATTAGAGGTATTGTGGACGTAGTAATGATATTTTTGGTGGGTATTCTGCTGGAGAATTTGATGTAGACCTATTATCCATTTCATATTCAATTTTTTTTAATATAGATAATAAGTTGAACGAAGCTGCTAATAGAGGTAATATGGACGTAATAGTAGAGGATGTTCTATATCTGACCAGAGGTAATATGGACATGGAAAGATGTATAACATTAGGTGGGGGTGGATAATTCAGAGGTAATATGGACGTGATTATCCTTGATAAATACTTTGCTCAGAGGTTATATGTATAGAGCCTAAAAATCAAGTTGCGCCCTGAACATACTAATCAGTGATCAAGTTGCGCCACTGATATGAAGCTCAAAGAACAGATTGCACCGCTGAACAGGTTGTGCCACATATCAGACTGCGCCCAGTCTTGTTGTGCCAAAATCTACGTGGCGTCTAACACTTAATGGCCATCATTACCTGACAACACTGACAACTGACAACACAGTGAACGAGGAAAATCTCTTCGAATTCCTGAATTGTGCTGCTCGAGGGGAGTTGGTAGACAGCTGTCCTGTACGCTGTGCCTAGGCACAATCCGGACAAAATCTTTAGTTGTGCCTAGGCGCAATCTGAATGACTTCTGCTCAAAAGTTGCCACGTGTCTAGGTGCGGCTCAATCAGGCACAGTTGACCGAAGCTCGCACAACCTGATGAAGTTGAGACAACTTACATTCTAACGCAGGATGATGTGGCGCACATGCCACTAATCTCTCAAGATGTATCTACTATCCTGTACACGACCACTCGCATCTCAATCACATGATGCCACGCATCTAAATACAGTTAGTACACGACTTAACAACTGAATGAAAGTTGGCACAACAGGAGGTTGGCGCAACCCAATGTGGCGCAATCTAGCCTCGTGCACATCGGAATAACTGCTAAAACAGTTATTTCTTGAACTCTATAAATAGAGTTTCCAATCATTGTGAAATCATCAGATACATACGCACAGAGATCAAGAACTCTTGCAAAGTTGCTGCTGTATTCTCCAGAGGCTACAGTCTTCAAGTTCACATAGTCCAAGGGATAAAGTGATCGTCTTCTGATCAGATTCCTACAGTTGTACTTTTTCAGAATTCATTGTACTTTTGTACTATTCTTTTTTATGTTTGGAATAAACTTTTTTTTTTGCAAACAAAATGGCGACTCTGCTGGGGACGACTTTCTCCTCCGATGAGAAGGTGACAACTCAATGTGACACTGCGTCGACCGGCAAGACATAGAAGACTCTGGTTGTTCAAGTCAACCAGACAGCCTATAAAGATATGATTAGCACCAAGAGCAACAAGCGTACAGCGGCTATTGCCAAGAACATGATTGTGTGGGCTCCTAAATTTTCCATGGTCACTGTTGCCCAGGCGCAACCTGAGTGTTCAGTGGTCAAGACATAATCTATCTCGGCAGCTCAGGCATAGCTTGCTTCTGTTGCCCATGCGCAACCTATTCATCATGCTGCCCACGCACAGTCTACTACTCTCTTTGCTGTCAAGGTACAACCTGTTCAAGCCATTGTTGAGGTACAGTCTACCCATGTTGCTGCCAAGGCATCATCAGTAGCCCGTAGGACTATGGCGCAACCCAAGCAATCAGCACCTCAAGCGCAGTTTGCTACTTTTGCGCAACTCAAGGGAACTAGTCTTTTGGCTATTCTCTCTTCTAATTCTTAAGTTCTGAACTTGGAGAATCAATGTTCTAGTGCCAACACTAGATAGAACAAAAGAAGAGTCCTTTGACACTTCCTCAATTGGCAATCTGTGCCTAAAATGGTCTCACAACAGAACAAAGGAAAACGCTTCTTAGCTGACCCTCTACAAAATAAAGGAAAGCACCTTTTGGTCTTTTCTCAAACTTTCCTGGTCTATGACTCAGAGGAAGATATGTCAGATTCTATTCCTTTAAACAGAGGTCTTCGGATCTCTGATATTGGAAAGAATACTGACCAAAGAGGTGTCTTACCTACCCCTGTGGGGTCTGGTCAAGTTCTTCCAACCTTGCAAATTTTAAGATCCAAGCAAGAAAAATTGAGGGTATCACAAACAGAGACACCTGGAACAAAATTTTCTGATTTATGCGCTTATCTTAATAGGCGTCAACCAATATCAACTTTGGCGAAACGAAAGAACCCTATGCCAAATGCCAATCTGTACCAAAAGCCAAAGTTTGAAAAGAAAGACCCAACCACCTATGCTAATGAGTTGAGTACATCTTTGTACACTCAGGGAACTAAACATCTGAAGAATAGGAGACACGTTCCTAACATCATTAAAGAATATGTTCCTCCGACTTCTTCTCGTCCTGTAGTTGTAACTGATCTGCGGCAACGTCTTACACAAAGACGGGAAATTACAGGGATGTATCCCTCACCTCCAAATCGCAATCCAGATCGCCACTGCCTTCATGAAGTCATCATCAACTGTTGTTGCCAATCGGCTCGACGATCTGTCTTCGATCATCTGAACTATGCTTCAACTCCTGAACATATAATAGAAGACGAAGATGAGCTATTATATGCTTCTGTCAACATGACTTCTCAAGGCACTGGGGGTGAAAAATGTCCAAGACGTAATACATCCCGTAATCCTAGTCAGCAATACTTAGATCGGATCCATGCATCCAATGAAGATGTCTTTCAATACACTAGATCGAGGAATCGACATTTGAACCAAGGTGTCTTTAATTAAGAAGATCTTCCCATCACTCATGTAGGAGAAGACTCTTTCTCAGAGATTGATGCAGATAGTGAAAGTTCTGAACAAACTATCTCATCAATAGTAGCAAGAGAAGTGACGGCATATACCGTTACGGAAGATCAAGATGCTTCTAGTTCAGCCAATCAAGAATAACGAATTGCTGCACTAGAAGACAAATTAAAGACCATGGCAGAGATGGTCGCAAGCATGCATACTATAGTCGTGGCTCAACATACAGTGCCACCAGTTATAAATCCTGCTACAAATCCAGAGCTTATAGCATCTTCCGTACCTGCTAGTCTGGGGGTACCACCTCTTCAGGTTGCTTCAGTACCAATTCAAGCTGATCCCAGTCAGTCTGGTGCTGGGGGTGGTAATTATCACGCTGTTCCGCCTCCCAACACTTCTAACCAGTCCACCAATTCTCAAACATCAGGGGATGTAAATGAGGTTGTGAAACTTTTGCGCACTCAGTTTGAGGCCTTCAAGCAGAAGGATGGCCTACAAAGATTGGGCATAAAGCAACCATATCCTACAGAGTGGAAGGAGGTTCCATTTCCTCCTAAATATAAGCTCCCAACCATCATGCTGTTTGACAGCAACACTTCTCCAAGTCAGTACATCAATCACTTTGAAGTGATGACTGATCAATTACAGCCAAATGATACTCTCCTTACCAGAGTGTTCGTCGGTTGTTTAGCTGTCGCAACATACGACTGGTATCGTAGCCTGCCTGATGGCTGCATCACTTTTTTTGCTGGTTTCAAGCAAATGTTCTTGGAACGATTCTACGAAGGAGTCAACGACATGACGATGTCTGCCCTTATTAAGATTAAACAGAGGCATAATGAATCTACGGAGAGTTTCATTGAAAGATTCTGCCGAGAGGCACTCAAAATGCCTTTAAGAACTCTATCTGCTGTAACAATAGACACTTGCAAATCAAACTTGTTGCATATTATCAGTATGTGGATAAGATCTACACAATTCCAGGATTGGCCTTCTTTCATTATCAATGCCAAAGCAACCGAGGTCAGTACCAAAAAGTTCAAGCAGCTAGGAGTCCAAATGACTCATTCTAACCAAGATGAACATTCTACACCCGGGGGTAGTAATTGCCAGAATAAACATAAGATTAAAGAAACATTGGCCATCAATCTTAAAGGCAAGGAGTCTCTGGCTGTCAATGTTACTCAGACGACATCCACTCTATCAGCACCACTGCAGAAGACAACTCGTCCAAAAGAAGAGTATTTTTTTGATGAAGATGATACTTTAAGCATCTTCGATTGCTTGATCAAAAGCAATAAGCTTCAGCTTCCAGAAGCAAAACGGCCAGAAGAAGTGGGTAAAACTGATCACCCTAAATACTATGTTTATCACAGATTTATAGGGCATCCAACCAGAGCATGTTATGTGCTCAAGGGTAAAAATCTAAGAGTTGGTAAACTCTGGAGCAATTACTCTGCAACAGGACGAGAAAACGATGACTGCTAATGTGATTTCTCTATAATTTGGTAATTTTCCACCACAACTTGTGCAAGATGGTATTGTCCCCATTCCAAGGACTACTCTTGAGATCGTGAATCTCCCACCTCCTCAAAATGAAGGTCTTGTTCCGCTGTCAACTGACAGAGGAGAGATTATATGGATTCACCCAGATCTGGTAGCAGAATTTGAAACGCCTTCCTCTTCTAAGCAAAAGAAGCATTCCAGATCTAAATCCAAGAACTGTAATATGGTATCCTTTGAACCAGTAATAGAAGAAAAAATTCTAATGGATACTAGATCAGGAAAACCCTATCTTCGGGAGTATTCTGAAAATCAAGAGAACCCTGCTCCATTTCCTGATGTTTCTCTTTCATCATCTTCTCCTGTTGAGAATACACCATCCACATCCTTGCCGGTGGTCGAACCATCTCCTCCTAAACCAACATCAGCAGACAAGGGGAAGCAACCTATTCACTTTGACAAAGCACTAAAGAAGCCCTCATCTCTTGGACTTGAAAAGTCTTATAATTTTGACATATTGGCTCAATTGACCAATACTCTAGCAAGATTTTCAATCTTTGAACTCTTACGTCTCTCAAAAGAGACTCGAGAGACGTTAAGTGAAGCCTTGATGCAGGCTGACGCTTGTCTTTCTCTTCTCAAGAAACCTGAAAAGGAGCCAGTAAGCTGTGCACATTGTCATAGTGTATTTGAATTAATGCCCAATATCACTTTTACACAAGATGACATGGTGTTAGAAGACAATTGTCATAATCGTCCTCTCTATTTCACGGGATATGTGGACACCATGAAAGTCGATCGCATTCTGATTGACCCAGGGTCTGCACTTAGCATTATGCCAAAGTCTTTACTGGATGCTTTGAAGATTCCAGTGCATAACCTTTCTATGACTATCACTACCATCCTGGGATTTAATCAAGGAAGAAGTAAACCTTTGGAGAAGATACGCCTAAAACTTTAAATTGGTAATCTTCGTACAAAGGTAACTTTCTATGTTATTAGCAATCATGGCTCATATAACTCTTTGTTGGGAAGGCCATTCCTCCATGAACACAATATTGTACCCTCTATGCTACACCAATATTTCAAATATATGGATGGTAATGGAGAAGTCCAAAAAGAGGTTGCAGATCTGAATCCTTTCAAAGGGGTTGAAGCATACTGTAACGATTCTCGTATGTACAAGAAAGAATTCATGAAGGTAGTATTAGCAATAGACACGGATGAAGAACAGAAGAGTGTGCCAAATGATACTCTGGTGATTCCCGTCAAAGGATGCACCTTATGTCCTCAGTCTTCCAAACCACTGACTATCTATCTTCTTTTCCATGAGAAGCAGCCCAAGGGTGATAGTCGAGAACAAAGGGAGCTCACCTCTTCTGAGCTGCTTGTAATTGATCTTCGTCGCAAGAAGCTTCCTCCTCCTTCTCGTTCTTCTTCTCCCCCTCTTGTCATCAATCGGACTAAGCCTGCTAAGGCTAAAGTCCCTGTTGTAAATGATGGTGTAAAAATCAATAAAGCATCTCCTTTGCAGTATACTGATGTCTTTTTCTATACTCAGAGTTATTTGGATATGCTAGATAACTTTAAACCACTTACAATAGAAGTCATATCATCTCTGTGAAATGTGGTATCATTAGATTCAATACAAGAGTCGTACTTCTTAGTACAGTCTCGAAAGAAACATGAAAAGCCTATATTCTTCAACAAAAAAGAGGAACCAAAAATCATGCTCTATAATGATAATAGAGATGATACTGGAAGACTACAATTATGACGCTATAGTCCACAATCCAAAGCCACCATCCATAAAATGGGCTATGATTTCAGAACAAGTCTCAATAATGGTAAAGGAAGGCGAACTCCTCTTCGTATTGCTGTTCCAAAAGGAAAATTACAACAATACCACAGTAAATCGATACGGGGCTTAGGTTATGCTTTACCTCTTCTGTCACTCCCCGATCCTGGAATACGTATTTTAATACGTATACCGACAAATTGTATTTACCTTGTATTTATACTATATTTATTATGCTGTCTTTCTTCATGCATTTCCCAAAATATTCGACAAAATATTATTTCCTAATTTATTTTTTGCATTTGGGCCTACAGTTTTGGTTCATTTGGATAATCTATTCTTGGTTCACCAATGGTTCATCATGAACCCATGGGTCCAAGATCTATATATATAACTCATCTCATTCTCTCTCCTCTCATTTACTTCCTCTCATTTATTTCCTCCACCAACCAAATATTTCCTCCATCAACCAAGGCAAGTACCAACTTGCTCAAGAGATGGATCCATAATTTGTCAATGATTTCTTACAAAAACTATTTGCCAAAACATGTTCTTCTCCTCAACCTATACTAGTTTAGAACTTGGAAGTTTCCATTTTGAAGCTTTGATTTTTGTAGATCTAGGTTTACTTTATTTTCGGATTTCTTGGGTTTTGATCTACTTAATCTTGTTATTTCCTAGTTTTGATGCTTCCATGTTGTAGAGGATCTCGTTCTACCCCATTTTGACCTAAGGGAGTTCCGATTTGGGCTCCGGATGAAGGTTTTGTGTAGTTTGGAAGCCATGGTTGCTGGCTCCTCTTCTCGGACAAGTGGAGAAGAAGAGCAGTACTTGACCGCATGAATCCTCATGCGGCAAGTCTCTGGCCGCATGGCCTTTCCAGCCGCATGAGACTCGTTCGAGCTCAGTCGCATGGAAAGTCCTTCCTAGCCGCATAAGACTTGCTTGAGTACTTGACCGCATTAATCTTCATGCGGCAAGTAATTGAGCCGCATAGACTTGTTCAGACTCAGCCGTATGAGCCCCTGTTATCTTGAGTCGCATGGACTTCATGCGGCTAGCTTTCAGCCGCATGAGTTCTTTTGCACCCAGTCGCATATGCGCTACTGTTTTGGGCCGCATAAGGCCCATCCATCATCCAGTCGCATATGTATCGCCCATGCTCAGCCGCATAAGACTTCGTCTGATCATAGCCGCATATGATGTTGAACCCCGGCCGCCTGGCGATTGCTCCCTTCGCAGCCGCATAAGCTGACACCCCTTCGTCCGCATGAACCCGCCTTTCCAGCCGCATGCGCCTTGGGCTCCCTGAGCCGCATGAGCGTGTAGTCCTAGCCGCATGAACCTGCATTGACCCAGCTGCATGGACTCACTCCCTTGTGCCGCATGGACTTTTGTGCCCTATCTGGTTACCTTATTATTATTATTATATATATATATATTATATGCCCATTTTATATTCTTACGCCTTTGGTCCCGAGCAAGATATGAGCACTAATGTGACCCCGGAGAACAAAGTGTTCCTACCTGATACATGTACCTGAATGTCCCAGTTCTTGTTCATGCTCGACAAATGACTCGTAACTCCATGTGGCGTATTTGCAATGATGCATTACAATAAGGAGGGTAGAACATGTTGACATACTGATTGACATAGATCCTCTTTGGGGTACTCGTACTAAAGTACGACTTTAGGAGGATAATCATACAGGCCACAGCATGAAAGTCCAAGATTTCACCTAGGGTTAAATTAGGCAACTAAACATACTAGATGCATGGGGAGGGTCAAATCCCGAGATCGTGTTACACCAGCCGCCTTGAGATATTGTCTTGACGTGCCGGCTGGTCTCTACGGATACTGTGTCATCCGCAACGAGTGGATGACTGTATCCGATTAATTCCTGCTATATATTACATGTTTTTGGCAATGTGGCCTTACGAGGGACCTGTGCTCAATAACACCTGTCTACACGAACCCCTGGGTTGGCTAGCCTTGCTGGAAAGATACGATCTGAGGATTCCTATTAACATAATACGAGGATAAACTCGTCCCACTAGAAACTCGTAGACTTGATTGGCCGTAAAAATGACTTGCTTGTATCCTATTCCCTTCCGTGAATAACTGAGGGAAGTGGACTGTCATGGTACGTGATCCAACCCATGTTCTTGTTTGATTGTTGGGTTGGTTATCGTACTATGATAGGCTGTGGACCGAAGTTATGAACGGAAGACTATTTCTGGTTGTGATGTGCTACCTCTGTGAATGACTGAGGAACATGGTCTATCATGGTACATGATCCAACCTATGTTCTTATTTGATTGTTGGGTTGGTTATTGTGCTGCGATAGGCTATCGACCGAAGTCACGATCAGGAGATCTTATTGTTTATACCCTTTAACTTATGTGAAAGTTATAGAGTACGACGTGTCCCGACTCCATGTGGCACCTTTTGTCCTTGTTTGGTTGTAAGGGTACCATATGGGTTCGAGGATGTGGCGTTACCCTATAATGGTAGCATAAGTATTACTATTATCAATCATTCTATTTAACTGGGTTTTTTAATCTTAACTCTTGTGCCCCTTTGGCGGTACTTGCTATTCGGGGCTGACCCCGCTGGTTTTGTTTGGCCAGATCTCGTAGCAGAGCCAGAGAACACTATCTTCCTCCCTAACATCCATGGTGCATACTAGGAGCATGGCAGTTCGGGGACTCGAGTGGGTTTCTTCTCCACCACTCCTGCTTATACTTTTGCGGCGTTTAGCCACCGGCACCTGTTAGCCGGATTACTCGATATTTTGGTGTCAGTACATAAGTGTAATTAAACAGACTACAGCTGTGTATAATTTTATACTCCTGACTCTCTGAGATAGCTAAATTATAAAGCTAGTCTTTCATGACCATTTTGAAGAAGCGTCAGGGACGCCTTACTGCTTTATCTTTAATGTTCATTTAATTGCTGATGTGATTTGATTGATTGAGACATAGAACTTTGTGGGACCATATGAGACTTGATTGTAGCATGTACCCCCTAGTCTCTCGACAGCCACGATCGCCGTATGACGTTATGTACCTCATATGGAGTAGCTGGCCTAGTCCGTCTCCGTATTTCGGTACTGGGGCGTGACAAGGTTTTAGTGGTGGCCCATGCCGGTCTATTTTTCAGACTTGTGGGGTATTACAAATTATTAGGAGTCTCAATCAAAACTTGTTCCCCTTGAAATTCTGTTTCGAATTCTCTGTCCTTGCCTTGATCTCTAACCTGACTTGCATCCTCGAAATCTTCCTCGTCCGGACTTGATAATCTTATATTCTTCTCTATAGGGGTGCTTCATTCTCAGTAGCGGGTGAGGCCCATGAGGAAGAGCAGCAAGAGCATGGCTCGACTGGGCAGCAACAGGGGAGAGAACCTTCTCCAGTGCAGGCACGAGCAAAAATGGAACCAGAGGCAGTGCAGCCGCAGGTTATTGAAACTCCTGCAGCACCAGCAGCGACGGCAGTACCAGACGCCGTAGCACTCCTGGAGATCATCCGGGGGTTTCTTGTCACTAACCAACAGCAACAGACTCGGCAGCAGGAGCAGAACGTGTTGCTGAACCAAGGGATTCAGTTAGCTCTTGAGAGGAGTGTCGGGACTGACTCGGGAGCATCAGGAAGGTTTCGTCGCTTGAACCCGAGGTATTTTGATGGCACGGAGGATGCCATCACTGCGGATGTATGGATTCAAGACATTGAAGCCATTCTTGTGGCAGCCAAGGTTCCAGATGATGAGAAGGTTGATCAGGTCAAACTGGTACTTCAGGATCTTTCCCGCGACTGGTGGGCATCAGAAGAAGTTGGTACAAGATGCCCTGTTCGTTGGACCACCTTCAGTGACAGATTCAAGGTATTTTGGCGTAGTAGCTCGATATGAGCTCCAGCAGAAGTTTATCAGTCTCAAGCAAGCAGACAAGACCGTAGATGGGTATGCAACAGAGTTCTGCAGATTGTGCCGTTTTGCACCAGCAATGGTGGCAACGGAGCCAGAGAAAGCTATGAGGTTCCAGTAGGGACTTCATTTGGAACTATTACAGCTTGTGGAAGGACACGACTACCAGACGTTTGACGCTGTCTTGACGGTAGCCCGAAGGCATGAGCTTATCCAGCAGAGGTTGGCATCGAGGGCAGGAGGTCAGAAGAGATCTCATTCCCAGGTTGGAGGAGGAGCAATACAGCGAACATCGGTACCAGCACCCGGTGTACGTATCCATGATGCAGGAGCGCCACGGAGGACGGCCGTGTCAACTAATACAGCGCCAGTTCGGCATCAGCAGCCGAGAAACCAGCAACAGCGTCAGGGAGCACCCCAGGGCTGTACATTCTGTGGGAAGGCAGGGCACACGAGGGAGGTGTGCCGGTCAGCGAATGGCTTATGCTTGAGGTGTGGTAGTTCAGACCACCGTATTTCTACTTGTCCTATGATGCAGAGGCCAGGAGGGCCAGCTCAGCAGTTTCCAGCATTGCCAGCTCCGGTGGCAACCCCGAGTGGAGGGCCAGTATTAGCAGTAAGGCCCCTAGCCCAGCGTCTACCAACGCAGGCTCAGATGTTCCGCCAGGCACAGGAAGCCGAAGGCCCTCAGAGGCAGCAACAGCATGGTCGAGGAAGGCCGCAACAAGGGGCTCCGCGGGGCCAGGCTCTCACATTGACCTTGGGAGAGGCTCTAGCGTCTAGTGACGTGGTGGCAGGTAAAATTCTCATCACCTCATTTCCCGCTGTAGCATTATTTGATTCAGGCGCTACTCATTCATTCATCTCTGGACAATATGCTATACGAATTGGATTAGAGTTTGAGACATTGCCGGAGAGGATGGATATACCCACCGGCAATAGGCTCGTAGAAGTTAGCAGAGTACGCTTATCATGTCTGGTGGAGGTGTGTGGGCATTTACTGCCCGCATCATTGATTGAATTCCCTATGGAGAATTTTGATGTCGTTCTTGGCATGGACTGGTTGAGAGACAGTCATACGATAATTGATTGTAGAGGAGGAAGGGTCATATTCAGCGCTCCTGGGATGGAGCAATTCATCTTTACTCGAACCTTGAAGAATCAGGCCGGAGGCGTCATCTCAGCAGCAGTGTCAGAGCCAGGATAGATTCCGAGAGTGGTCGAAGATTTTCTCGACGTCTTCCCTGATGAGCTCCCAGGGATACCCCCAGTCAGAGAGGTAGAATTTAGCATTGGGTTGAACCCTGGAACGAGGCCTATTACAGACAGAGTTTACAGAATGTCACCGTCAGAACAGGATAAGTAGTATCAACATGAAGAAGAGTTGAAGTCTAAGGGATTCATCCGAGACAGTAAATCGCCCTGGGCCACGCCAGTGATTCTAGTTCCCAAGAAGGATGGGTCGACGAGGATGTGCATCGACTACCGCAAGCTGAATGCAGTAACAGTGAAGAATAAGTACCCACTACCAAGGATTGATGACCTGTTTGACCAGTTGAGCAAGGCCAGCGTCTTTTCCAAGATCGATCTTCGGTCAGGATACTATCAAGTAAGAGTCCGGGAGTAAGACATACCGAAGACAGCATTCAGATCTAGATATGGGCATTATGAGTTTTTAGTAATGCCCTTTGGACTAACCAACGCCCCCGCAGTATTCATAGATTTAATGAACCGCATCTTTCTGCCGTATTTGGATAAATTTGTGGTGGTGTTCATAGATGACATTCTTGTCTATTCCAGCAGTGAAGAGGAGCATGAGAAGCATCTTAGGACTGTCTTACAGACATTGAGGGAGCATCAACTTTATGCGAAGCTCGACAAGTGTGAATTCTGGTTAGATCACATTTCGTTCCTGGGGCATATAATTTCTGGGGCAGGAGTGTCAGTAGATCCGAAGAAGATTGAGGCCGTAGAGCATTGGCCAGTCCCGAGAACTGTTGCAGAAGTACGAAGTTTCTTAGGATTAGCTGGTTACTACAGAAGGTTCGTGGCGGACTTTGCCAAGATCTCTGCGTCCTTAACGCATTTGACGTACAAGGACGTAGAGTTTGTTTGGTCAGCTAGCTGTCAGGCATCCTTTGAAGAATTGAAGAAGAGATTGATCTCAGCCCCGATCTTGACGCTTCCAGTAGGAGCGGAAGACTTTACAGTATATTATGACGATCTGGGAAGGGTCTTGGATGTGTATTGATGCAGCACGGAAAGGTGATAGCATATGCGTCTCGACAGCTTCGAGAGCATGAGAAGAATTACCCGACTCACGATTTGGAGTTAGCAGCTGTGGTGTTTTCACTCAAGTTGTGGAGGCATTATTTATACGGAGATCGGGTAGAGATCTATACTGATCATAAGAGTTTGAAATACGTATTCACGCAGCGAGATTTGAACATGAGGCAAAGAAGATGGTTAGAACTACTGAAGGATTTTGACTTAGATCTTCAGTATCATCCAGGCAAGGCGAATATAGTTGCAGATGCACTGAGTAGGAGAGACAGTGCCTTTATCTTGACCTCACAGAAGCATATTTTAGAAGACCTTCAGAGTATGGGAATCGAAGTAGTTTTGCCAAGGAATATAGGAAGAATGACCAGTATACAGATTCAGTCAACCTTAGTAGAGAGGATAAGGACAGCACAAGCAGGAGATCCACAGATTCAGAAGTTACGGTCGGAGTGTGAATCAGGCCATAGGAAGGAGTTAGTGATTCATGAAGATGGTACGCTCAGGTTTGGAATCAGACTCTGTGTACCGAGTGGAGACCTTCGACAAGAAGTTATGTCCGAAGCTCATAGTTCAATTTACTCCATTCATCCAGGAGGAACGAAGATGTATCGAGATATCAGGCAGTACTTTTGGTGGAATGGCATAAAAAGAGAGATAGCGAGATTTGTATCCAAGTGTCTGGTATGTCAGCAGGTGAAAGCCGAGCAGCAGAGACCAGCAGGATTGCTACAGCCGCTTCCTATCCCAGAATGGAAATGGGAGCACATCATGATGGACTTTGTGACCGGTTTACCTAGATCCCCGACTGGTAAGAATACAGTCTGGGTAATAGTAGATCGACTCACGAAGGTCGCTCATTTCCTTCCCTTCCGAGTCGGACAGACTACTGAGCAGTTAGCAAAAATATACATGAAGCAGATAGTAAGGCAGCACGGTGTTCCAGTTAGTATAGTATCAGATCGGGATACGCGGTTTACTTTCCATTTTTGGCAGAGCTTACACCAAAGTTTGGGAACCAAGTTAAGATTCAGTACTGCTTATCATCCCCAAACTGACGGACAATCAGAAAGAACCATTCAGACGTTAGAAGATATGCTACGGGCGTGTACCTTAGATTTTGGCGGATCTTGGGAGGATCACCTTCATCTAGTGGAGTTCTCCTATAACAACAGCTATCAGGCTAGCATTCAGATGGCCCCGTTCGAAGCATTATACGGAAGGAAGTGCAGGTCCCCTTTGGCATGGGACGACGTCGGAGAACGGAAGTTGTTGGGACCAGAGATGATCACACAGACTGGGGAGATAGTTAAGTTGGTCAGAGAATGCCTTCGAGTTGTGCAGGACCGACATCGTCATTGGGCAGATCAGCATCGTAGGCCTCTAGAGTTCAGAGTTGGCGACCAAGTGTTTCTGCGGATTTTGCCTACTCGGGTATCATCAGATTTGGAACCCGAGGAAAGCTTAGTCCAAGATACGTTGGTCCTTTTAAGATTCTCGCTCGGGTAGGCGATGTGGCTTATCGACTTGCCCTTCCGCCTTCGTTAACTGGCATACATGATGTGTTTCATGTATCCCAATTACGTAGGTATATCTCGGATCCGAGTCATGTCCTCGATCATTCTGAGTTAGTCGTTGGTACCGACCTAACTTACGAGGAACAACCCGTGTCTATTTTAGACCGGCGAGAGAAGGTACTCAAGAATCGGACGATAAGCCTTGTCCGTGTTTCTTGGAACCATCACTCTCCGGAAGAGTCAACCTGGGAGCGCGAGGACGAGATCAGATCTCGGTATCCGTATTTGTTTGACTAATAAGGTATATTTTTGTACCTTATTGACACGATTCTATGCTTATCTGCACCTGCTTGTTTTGTACTTTGTGATGTATGATAATAACTGCGATGATAGTTAACTTATATATGATTATGCCCTGCTTGCCCTGATTTTACTATCCTGTCTTGGCTGGAATTCCGAGGACGGAATTTTTCTAAGAAGGGTAGAGATGTCACTCCCCGATCCTGGAATACGTATTTTAATACGTATACCGACAAATTGTATTTACCTTGTATTTATACTAGATTTATTATGCTGTCTTTCTTCATGCATTTCCCAAAATATTCGACAAAATATTATTTCCTAATTTATTTTCTGCATTTGGGCCTACAGTTTTGGTTCATTTGGGTAACCTATTCTTGGTTCACCAATGGTTCATCATGAACCCATGGGTCCAAGATCTATATATATCTCATCTCATTCTCTCTCCTCTTATTTACTTCCTCTCATTTATTTCCTCCACCAACCAAATATTTCCTCCATCAACCAAGGCAAGTACCAACTTGCTCAAGAGATGGATCCATAATTTGTCAATGATTTCTTACAAAAACTATTTGCCAAAACATGTTCTTCTCCTCAACCTATACTAGTTTAGAACTTGGAAGTTTCTATTTTGAAGCTTTGATTTTTGTAGATCTAGGTTTACTTTATTTTCGGATTTCTTGGGTTTTGATCTACTTAATCTTGTTATTTCCTAGTTTTGATGGTTCCATGTTGTAGAGGATCTCGTTCTACCCCATTTTGACCTAAGGGAGTTCCGATTTGGGCTCCGGATGAAGGTTTTGTGTAGTTTGGAAGCCATGGTTGCTTGGCTCCTCTTCTCGGACAAGTGGAGAAGAAGAGCAGTACTTGACCGCATGAATCCTCAAACGGCAAGTCTCTGGCCGCATGAGACTCGTTCGAGCTCAGCCGCATGGAAAGTCCTTCCTAGCCGCATAAGACTTGCTTGAGTACTTGACCGCATGAATCTTCATGCGGCAAGTAATTGAGTCGCATAGCCTTGTTCAGACTCAGCCGCATGAGCCCCTGTTATCTTGAGTCGCATGGACTTCATGCGGCTAGCTTTCAGCCGCATGAGTTCTTTTGCACCCAGCCGCATATGCGCTACTGTTTTGGGCCGCATAAGGCCCATCCATCATCCAGCCGCATATGTATCGCCCATGCTCAGCCGCATAAGACTATGTCTGATCATAGCCGCATATGATATTGAACCCCGGCCGCCTGACGATTGCTCCCTTCGCAGCCGCATTAGCTGACACCCCCTCGTCCGTATGAACCCGCCTTTCCAGCCGCATGCGCCTTGGGCTCCCTGAGCCGCATGAGCGTGCAGTCCCAGCCGCATGAACCTGCATTGACCCAGCCGCATGGACTCACTCCCTTTGTGCCGCATGGACTTTTGTGCCCTATCTGGTTACCTTATTATTATTATTATTATTATATATATATATATATATTATATGCCCATTTTATATCCTTACGCCTTTTGTCCCGAGCATGATATGAGCACTAATGTGACCCCGGAGAACAAAGTGTTCCTACCTGATACATGTACCTGAATGTCCCAGTTCTTGTTCATGCTCGGCAAATGACTCGTAACTCCACGTGGCGTATTTGCAATGATGCATTACACTAAGGAGGATAGAACATGTTGACATACTGATTGACATAGATCCTCTTTGGGGTACTCGTACTAAAGTACGACTTTAGGAGGATAATCATGCAGGCCACAGCATAAAAGTCCAAGATTTCACCTAGGGTTAAATTAGGCAACTAAATATACTAGATGCATGGGGAGGGTCAAATCTCGAGATCGTGTTACACCAGCCGCCTTGAGATATTGTCTTGACGTGCCGGCTGGTCTCTACGGATACTGTGTCATCCGCAACGAGTGGATGACTGTATCCGATTAATTCCTGCTATATATTACATGTTTTTGGCAAGGTGGCCTTACGAGGGACCTGTGCTCAATAACACCTGTCTACGCGAACCCCTGGGTTGGCTAGCCTTGCTGGAAAGATACGATCTGAGGATTCCTATTAACATAATGCGAGGATAACCTCGTCCCACTAGAAACTCGTAGACTTGATTGGCCGTGAAAATGACTTGCTTGTATCCTATTGCCTTCCGTGAATAACTGAGGGAAGCGGACTGTCATGGTACGTAATCCAACCCATGTTCTTGTTTGATTGTTGGGTTGGTTATCGTACTATGATAGGCTGTGGACCGAAGTTATGAACGGAAGACTATTTCTGGTTGTGATGTGCTACCTCTGTGAATGACTGAGGAACATGGTCTATCATGGTACATGATCCAACCTATGTTCTTATTTGATTGTTGGGTTGGTTATTGTGCTGCGATAGGCTATCGACCGAAGTCACGATCAGGAGATCTTATTGTTTATACCCTTTAACTTATGTGAAAGTTATAGAGTACGACGCGTTCCGACTCCATGTGGCACCTTTTGTCCTTGTTTGGTTGTAAGGGTGCCATATGGGTTCGAGGATGTGGCGTTACCCTATAATGGTAGCATAAGTATTACTATTATCAATCATTCTATTTAACTGGGTTTTTTAATCTTAACTCTTGTGCCCCTTTGGCGGTACTTGCTATTCGGGGCTGACCCCGCTGGTTTTGTTTGGCCAGATCTCGTAGCAGAGCCAGAGGACACTATCTTCCTCCCTGACA
Source organism: Iris pallida (assembly GCA_029216955.1). Classification (NCBI taxonomy): domain Eukaryota; kingdom Viridiplantae; phylum Streptophyta; class Magnoliopsida; order Asparagales; family Iridaceae; genus Iris; species Iris pallida. Next base: position 7,901,457 of record JANAVB010028000.1, on the reverse strand, counting down.
TCCATGGTGTATACTAGGAGCATGGCAGTTCGGGGACTCGAGTGGGTTTCTTCTCCACCACTCCTGCTTATACTTTTGTGGCGTTTAGCCACCGGCACCTGTTAGCCGGATTACTCGATATTTTGGTGTCAGTACATAATTGTAATTAAACAGACTGCAGCTGTGTATAATTTTGTACTCCTGACTCTCTGAGATAGCTAAATTATAAAGCTAATATCTCATGACCATTTTGATGAAGCGTCAGGGATGCCTTACTGCTTTATCTTTAATGTTCATTTAATTACTGATGTGATTTGATTGATTGAGACATAGAACTTTGTGGGACCATATGAGACGTGATTGTAGCATGTACCCCCTAATCTCTCGACAGCCACGATCGCCGTATGACGTTATGTACCTCATATGGAGTAGCTGGCCTAGTCTATCTCCGTATTTTGGTACTGGGGCGTGACAAGGTTTTAGTGGTGGCCCATGCCGGTCTGTTTTTCAGACTTGTGGGGTATTGCAAATTATTAGGAGTCTCAATCAAAACTTGTTCCCCTTGAAATTCCGTTTCGAATTCTCTGTCCTTGCCTTGATCTCTAACCTGACTTGCATCCTCGAAATCTTCCTCGTCCGGACTTGATAATCTTATATTCTTCTCTATAGGGGTGCTTCATTCTCAGTAGCGGGTGAGGCCCATGAGGAAGAGCAGCAAGAGCATGGCTCGACTGGGCAGCAACAGGGAAGAGAACCTTCTCCAGTACAGGCACGAGCAGAAATAGAACCAGAGGCAGTGCAGCCGCAGGTTATTGAAACTCCTGCAGCACCAGCAGCGACGGCAGTACCAGACGCCGTAGCACTCCTGGAGATCATCCGGGGGTTTCTTGTCACTAACCAACAGTAACAGACTCGGCAGCAGGAGCAGAACGTGTTGCTGAACCAAGGGATTCAGTTAGCTCTTGAGAGGGGTGTCGGGGCTGACTCGGGAGCATCAGGAAGGTTTCGTCGCTTGAACCCGAGGTATTTTGATGGCACGGAGGATGCCATCACTGCGGATGTATGGATTCAAGACATCGAAGCTATTCTTGTGGCAGCCAAGGTTCCAGATGATGAGAAGGTTGATCAGGTCAAACTGGTACTTCAGGATCTTGCCCGCGACTGGTGGGCATCAGAAGAAGTTGGTACAAGACACCCTGTTCGTTGGACCACCTTCAGTGACAGATTCAAGGCCAAGTATTTTGGCATAGTAGCTCGATATGAGCTCCAGCAGAAGTTTATCAGTCTCAAGCAAGCAGGCAAGACCGTAGATGGGAATGCAGCAGAGTTCTGCAGATTGTGCCGTTTCGCACCAGCAATGGTGGCAACGGAGCCAGAGAAAGCTATGAGGTTCCAGTAGGGACTTCATTTGGAACTATTACAGCTTGTGGAAGGACACGACTACCAGACGTTTGATGCTGTCTTGACGGCAGCCCGGAGGCATGAGCTTACCCAGCAGAGGTTGGCATCGAGGGCAGGAGGTTAGAAGAGATCTCATTCCCAGGTTGGAGGAGGAGCAATGCAGCGAACATCGGTACCAGCACCCGGTGTACGTATCCATGATGCAGGAGCGCCACGGAGGACGGCCGTGTCAACTAATACAGCGCCAGTTCGGCATCAGCAGCCGAGAAACCAGCAACAGCGTCAGGGAGCACCCCAGGGCTGTACATTCTGTGGGAAGGCAGGGCACACGAGGGAGGTGTACCGGTCAGCGAATGGCTTATGCTTGAGGTGTGGTAGTTCAGACCACCGTATTTCCACTTGTCCTATGATACAGAGGCCAGGAGGGCCAGCTCAGCAGTTTCCAGCATTGCCAGCTCCGGTGGTAACCCCGAGTGGAGGGCCAGTATTAGTAGTAAGGCCCCTAGCCCAGCGTCTACCAATGCAGGCTCAGATGTTCCGCCAGGCACAGGAAGCCGAAGGCCCTCAGAGGCAGCAACAGCATGGTCGAGGAAGGCCGTAAGAAGGGGCTCTGCGGGGCCAGGCTCTCTCATTGACCTTGGGAGAGGCTCTAGCGTCTAGTGACGTGGTGGCAGGTAAAATTCTCATCACCTCATTTCCCGCTGTAGCATTATTTGATTCAGGCGCTACTCATTCATTCATCTCTGGACAATATGCTACACGGATTAGATTAGAGTTTGAGGCATTGCCGGAGAGGATAGATATACCCACCGGCAATGGGCTCGTAGAAGTTAGCAGAGTACGCTTATCATGTCCGGTGGAGGTGTGTGGGCATTTACTGCCCGCATCATTGATTGAATTCCCTATGGGGAATTTTGATGTCGTTCTTGGCATGGACTGGTTGAGAGACAGTCATGCGACAATTGATTGTAGAGGAGGAAGGGTCATATTCAGCGCTCCTGGGATGGAGCAGTTCATCTTTACTCAAACCTTGAAGAATCAGGCCGGAGGCGTCATCTCAGCAGTAGTGTCAGAGCCAGGACAGATTCCGAGAGTGGTCGAAGATTTTTTCGACGTCTTCCCTGATGAGATCCCAGGGATACCCCCAGTTAGAGAGGTAGAATTTAGCATTGAGTTGAACCCTGGAACGAGGCCTATTGCAGACAGAGTTTACAGAATGTCACCGTCAGAACAGGATAAGTAGTATCAACATGAAGAAGAGTTGAAGTCTAAGGGATTCATCCGAGACGGTAAATCGCCCTGGGCCACGCCAGTGATTCTAGTTCCCAAGAAGGATGGGTCGAAGAGGATGTGCATCGACTACCGCAAGCTGAATGCAGTAACAGTGAAGAATAAGTACCCACTACCAAGGATTGATGACCTGTTTGACCAGTTGAGCAAGGCCAGCGTCTTTTCCAAGATCGATCTTCGGTCAGGATACTATCAAGTAAGAGTCCGGGAGCAAGACATACCGAAGACAGCATTCAGATCTAGATATGGGCATTATGAGTTTTTAGTAATGCCCTTTGGACTAACCAACGCCCCCGCAGTATTCATGGATTTAATGAACCACATCTTTCTGCCGTATTTGGATAAATTTGTGGTGGTGTTCATAGATGACATTCTTGTCTATTCCAGCAGTGAAGAGGAGCATGAGAAGCATCTTAGGACTGTCTTACAGACATTGAGGGAGCATCAACTTTATGCGAAGCTCGACAAGTGTGAATTCTGGTTAGATCACATTTCGTTCCTGAGGCATGTAATTTCTGGGGCAGATGTGTCAGTAGATCCGAAGAAGATTGAGGCCGTAGAGCATTGGCCAGTCCGAAAACGGTTGCAGAAGTGTAAAGTTTCTTAGGATTAGCTGGTTACTACAGAAGGTTCGTGGCGGACTTTGCCAAGATCTCTGCGTCCTTAACGCATTTGTCGTACAAGGACGTAGAGTTTGTTTGGTCAGCTAGCTGTCAGGCATCCTTTGAAGAATTGAAGAAGAGATTGATCTCAGCCCCGATCTTGACGCTTCCAGTAGGAGCGGGAGGCTTTACAGTATATTATGACGCATCTGGGAAGGGTCTTGGATGTGTATTGATGCAGCACGGAAAGGTGATAGCATATGCGTCTCGACAGCTTCGAGACCGTGAGAAGAATTACCCGACTCACGATTTGGAGTTAGCAGCTGTGGTGTTTTCACTCAAGTTGTGGAGGCATTATTTATATGAAGATCGGGTAGAGATCTATACTGATCATAAGAGTTTGAAATACGTATTCACGCAGCGAGATTTGAACATGAGGCAAAGAAGATGGTTAGAACTACTGAAGGATTTTGACTTAGATCTTCAGTATCATCCAGGCAAGGCGAATATAGTTACAGATGCACTGAGTAGGAGAGACAGTGCCTTTATCTTGACCTCGCAGAAGCATATTTTAGAAGACCTTCAGAGTATGGGAATCGAAGTAGTTTTGCCAAGGAATATAGGAAGAATGACCAGTATGCAGATTCAGTCAACCTTAGTAGAGAGGATAAGGACAGCACAAGCAGGAGATCCACAGATTCAAAAGTTACGGTCGGAGTGTGAATCAGGCCGTAGGAAGGAGTTAGTGATTCATGAAGATGGTACGCTCAGGTTTAGAATCAGACTCTGTGTACCGAGTGGAGACCTTCGACAAGAAGTTATGTCCGAAGCTCATAGTTCTATTTACTGCATTCATCCAGGAGGAACGAAGATGTATCGAGATATCAGGCAGTACTTTTGGTGGAATGGCATAAAAAGAGAGATAGCGAGATTTGTATCCAAGTGTCTGGTATGTCAGCAGGTGAAAGCCGAGCAGCAGAGACCAGCAGGGTTGCTACAGCCGCTTCCTATCCCAGAATGGAAATAGGAGCACATCATGATGGACTTTGTGACCGGTTTACCTAGATCCCCGACTGGTAAGAATGCAGTCTGGGTAATAGTAGATCGACTCACGAAGGTCGCTCATTTCCTTCCCTTCCGAGTCGGACAGACTACTGAGCAGTTAGCAGAAATATACATGAAGCAGATAGTAAGGCAGCACGGTGTTCCAGTTAGTATAGTATCAGATCGGGATACGCGGTTTACTTCCCATTTTTGGCGGAGCTTACACCAAAGTTTGGAAACCAAGTTAAGATTCAGTACTGCTTATCATCCCCAAACTGACGGACAATCAGAAAGAACCATTCAAACGTTAGAAGATATGCTACGGGCGTGTACCTTGGATTTTGGCGGATCTTGGGAGGATCATCTTCATCTAGTGGAGTTCTCCTATAACAACAGCTATCAGGCTAGCATTCAGATGGCCCCGTTCGAAGCATTGTACGGAAGGAAGTGCAGGTCCCCTTTGGCATGGGACGACGTCGGAGAATGGAAGTTGTTGGGACCAGAGATGATCACACAGACTGGGAAGATAGTTAAGTTGGTCAGAGAATGCCTTCGAGTTGTGCAGGATCGACATCGTCATTGGGCAGATCAGCATCGTAGGCCTCTAGAGTTCAGAGTTGGCGACCAAGTATTTCTGCGGATTTTGCCTACTTGGGGTATCATCAGATTTGGAACCCGAGGAAAGCTTAGTCCAAGATACGTTGGTCCTTTTAAGATTCTCGCTCGGGTAGGCGATGTGGCTTATCGACTTGCCCTTCCGCCTTCGTTAACTGGCATACATGATGTGTTTCATGTATCCCAATTACGTGAGTATGTCCCGGATCCGAGTCATGTCCTCGATCATTCTGAGTTAGTCGTTGGTACCGACCTAACTTACGAGGAACAACCCGTGTCTATTTTAGACCGACGAGAGAAGGTACTCAAGAATCGGACGATAAGCCTTGTCCGTATTTCTTGGAACCATCACTCTCCGGGAGAGTCAACCTGGGAGCGCGAGGACGAGATCAGATCTCGGTATCCGCATTTGTTTGACTAATAAGGTATATTTTTGCACCTTATTGACACGATTCTATGCTTTTCTGCACCTGCTTGTTTTGCACTTTGTGATGTATGATAATAACTGCGATGATAGTTAACTTATATATGATTATGCCCTGCTTGCCCTGATTTCACTATCCTGTCTTGGCTGGAATTCCGAGGACGGAATTTTTCTAAGAAGGGTAGAGATGTCACTCCCCGATCCTGGAATACGTATTTTAATACGTATACCGACAAATTGTATTTACCTTGTATTTATACTATATTTATTATGCTGTCTTTCTTCATGCATTTCCCAAAATATTCGACAAAATATTATTTCCTAATTTATTTTCTGCATTTGGGCCTACAGTTTTGGTTCATTTGGGTAACCTATTCTTGGTTCACCAATGGTTCATCATGAACCCATGGGTCCAAGATATATATATATCTCATCTCATTCTCTCTCCTCTCATTTACTTCCTCTCATTTATTTCCTCCACCAACCAAATATTTCCTCCATCAACCAAGGCAAGTCCCAACTTGATCAAGAGATGGATCCATAATTTGTCAATGATTTCTTACAAAAACTATTTGCCAAAACATGTTCTTCTCCTCAACCTATACTAGTTTAGAACTTGGAAGTTTCCATTTTGAAGCTTTAATTTTTGTAGATCTAGGTTTACTTTATTTTTGGATTTCTTGTGTTTTGATCTACTTAATCTTGTTATTTTCTAGTTTTGATGGTTCCATGTTGTAGAGGATCTCGTTCTACCCCATTTTGACCTAAGGGAGTTCCGATTTGGGCTCCGGATGAAGGTTTTGTGTAGTTTGGAAGCCATGGTTGCTTGGCTCCTCTTCTCGGACAAGTGGAAAAGAAGAGCAGTACTTAACCGCATGAATCCTCATGCGGCAAGTCTCTGGCCGCATGGCCTTTCCAGCCGCATGAGACTCGTTCGAGCTCAGCCGCATGGAAAGTCCTTCCTAGCCGCATAAGACTTGCTTGAGTACTTGACCGCATGAATCTTCATGCGGCAAGTAATTGAGCCGCATAGCCTTGTTCAGACTCAGCCGCATGAGCCCCTGTTATCTTAAGTCGCATGGACTTCATGCGGCTAGCTTTCAGCCGCATGAGTTCTTTTACACCCAGCCGCATATGCGCTACTGTTTTGGGCCGCATAAGGCCCATCCATCATCCAGCCGCATATGTATCGCCCATGCTCAGCCGCATAAGACTACATCTGATCATAGCCGCATATGATATTGAACCCCGGCCGCCTGGCGATTGCTCCCTTCGCAGCCGCATAAGCTGACACCCCTTCGTCCGCATGAACCCGCCTTTCCAGCCGCATGCGCCTTGGGCTCCCTGAGCCGCATGAGCGTGCAGTCCCAGCCGCATGAACCTGCATTGACCCAGCCGCATGGACTCACTCCCCTTGTGCCGCATGGACTTTTGTGCCCTATCTGGTTACCTTATTATTATTATATATATATATATATATTATATGCCCATTTTATATCCTTATGCCTTTTGTCCCGAGCATGATATGAGCACTAATGTGACCCCGGAGAACAAAGTGTTCCTACCTGATACATGTACCTGAATGTCCCAGTTCTTGTTCATGCTCGGCAAATGACTCGTAACTCCACGTGGCGTATTTGCAATGATGCATTACACTAAGGAGGGTAGAATATGTTGACATACTGATTGACATAGATCCTCTTTGGGGTACTCGTACTAAAGTACGACTTTAGGAGGATAATCATGCAGGCCACAGCATAAAAGTCCAAGATTTCACCTAGGGTTAAATTAGGCAACTAAACATACTAGATGCATGGGGAGGGTCAAATCCCGAGATCGTGTTACACCAGCCGCCTTGAGATATTGTCTCGACGCGCCGGCTGGTCTCTACGGATACTGTGTCATCCGCAACGAGTGGATGACTGTATCCGATTAATTCCTGCTATATATTACATATTTTTGGCAAGGTGGCCTTACGAGGGACCTGTGCTCAATAACACCTGTCTACGCGAACCCCTGGGTTGGCTAGCCTTGCTGGAAAGATACGATCTGAGGATTCCTATTAACATAATGCGAGGATAACCTCGTCCCACTAGAAACTCGTAGACTTGATTGGCCATGAAAATGACTTGCTTGTATCCTATTGCCTTCCGTGAATAACTGAGGGAAGCGGACTGTCATGGTACGTGATCCAACCCATGTTCTTGTTTGATTGTTGGGTTGGTTATCGTACTATAATAGGCTGTGGACCGAAGTTATGAACGAAAGACTATTTCTGGTTGTGATGTGCTACCTCTGTGAATGACTGAGGAACATGGTCTATCATGGTATATGATCCAACCTATGTTCTTATTTGATTGTTGGGTTCGTTATTGTGCTGCGATAGGCTATCGACCGAAGTCACGATCATGAGATCTTATTGTTTATACCCTTTAACTTATGTAAAAGTTATAGAGTACGACGCGTCCCGACTCCATGTGGCACCTTTTGTCCTTGTTTGGTTGTAAGGGTGCCATATGGGTTCGAGGATGTGGCGTTACCCTATAATGGTAGCATAAGTATTACTATTATCAATCATTCTATTTAACTGGGTTTTTTAATCTTAACTCTTGTGCCCCTTTGGCGGTACTTGCTATTCGGGGCTGACCCCGCTGGTTTTGTTTGGCCAGATCTCATAGCAGAGCCAGAGGACACTATCTTCCTCCCTAACATCCATGGTGCATACTAGGAGCATGGCAGTTCGGGGACTCGAGTGGGTTTCTTCTCCACCACTCCTGCTTATACTTTTGCGGCGTTTAGCCACCGGCACCTGTTAGCCGGATTACTCGATATTTTGGTGTCAGTACATAATTGTAATTAAACAGACTGCAGCTATGTATAATTTTATACTCCTGACTCTCTGAGATAGCTAAATTATAAAGCTAGTCTCTCATGACCATTTTGATGAAGCGTCAGGGACGCCTTACTGCTTTATCTTTAATGTTCATTTAATTGCTGATGTGATTTGATTGATTGAGACATAGAACTTTGTGGGACCATATGAGACTTGATTGTAGCATGTACCCCCTAGTCTCTCGACAGCCACGATCGCCGTATGATGTTATGTACCTCATATGGAGTAGCTGGCCTAGTCCGTCTCCGTATTTCGGTACTGGGGCATGACAAGGTTTTAGTGGTGGCCCATGCCGGTCTGTTTTTCAGACTTGTGGGGTATTGCAAATTATTAGGAGTCTCAATCAAAACTTGTTCCCTTTGAAATTCCGTTTCGAATTCTCTGTCCTTGCCTTGATCTCTAACCTGACTTGCATCCTCGAAATCTTCCTTATCCGGACTTGATAATCTTATATTCTTCTCTATAGGGGTGCTTCATTCTCAGTAGCGGGTGAGGCCTATGAGGAAGAGCAGCAAGAGCATGGCTCGACTGGGAAGCAACAGGGGAGAGAACCTTCTCCAGTGCAGGCACGAGTAGAAATGGAACCAGAGGCAGTGCAGCCGCGGGTAATTGAAACTCCTGCAGCACCAGCAGCGACGGCAGTACCAGATGCCGTAGCACTTCTGGAGATCATCCGGGGGTTTTTTGTCACTAACCAACAGCAACAGACTCGGCAGCAGGAGCAGAACGTGTTGCTGAACCACGAGATTCAGTTAGCTCTTGAGAGGAGTGTCGGGGCTGACTCGGGGGCATTAGGAAGGTTTCGTCGCTTGAACCCGAGGTATTTTGATGGCACGGAGGATGCCATCACTGCGGATGTATGGATTCAAGACATCGAAGCCATTCTTGTGACAGCCAAGATTCCAGATGATGAGAAGGTTGATCAGGTCAAACTGGTACTTCAGGATCTTGTCCGCGACTGGTGGGCATCAGAAGAAGTTGGTACAAGACGCCCTGTTCGTTGGACCACCTTCAGTGACAGATTCAAGGCCAAGTATTTAGGCGTAGTAGCTCGATATGAGCTCCAGCAGAAGTTTATCAGTCTCAAGCAAGCAGGCAAGACCGTAGATGGGTATGCAGCAGAGTTCTGCAGATTGTGCCGTTTCGCACCAGCAATGGTGGCAACGGAGCCAGAGAAAGCTATGAGGTTCCAGTAGGGACTTCATTTGGAACTATTACAGCTTGTGGAAGGACACGACTACCATATGTTTGACGCTGTCTTGACGGCAGCCCGGAGGCATAAGCTTACCTAGCAGAGGTTGGCATCGAGGGCAGGAGGTCAGAAGAGATCTCATTCCCAGGTTGGAGGAGGAGCAATGCAGCGAACATCGGTACCAGCACCCGGTGTACGTATCCATGATGCAGGAGCGCCACGGAGGACGGCCGTATCAACTAATACAGCGCCAGTTCGGCATCAGCAGCCGAGAAACCAGCAACAGCGTCAGGGAGCACCCCAGGGCGGTACATTCTGTGGGAAGGCAGGGCACACGAGGGAGGTGTGCCGGTCAGCGAATGGCTTATGCTTGAGGTGTGGTAGTTCAGACCACCGTATTTCCACTTGTCCTATGATGCAGAGGCCAGGAGGGCCAGCTCAGCAGTTTCCAGCATTGCCAGCTCCGGTGGCAACCCCGAGTGGAGGGCCAGTATTAGCAGTAAGGCCCCTAGCCCAGCGTCTACCAACGCAGGCTCAGATGTTCCGCCAGGCACAGGAAGCCGAAGGCCCTCAGAGGCAGCAACAGCATGGTCGAGGAAGGCCGCAACAAGGGGCTCCGCGGGGCCAGGCTCTCACATTGACCTTGGGAGAGGCTCTAGCGTCTAGTGACGTGGTGGCAGGTAAAATTCTCATCACCTCATTTCCTGCTGTAGCATTATTTGATTCAGGCGCTACTCGTTCATTCATCTCTGGACAATATGCTACACGGATTAGATTAGAGTTTGAGGCATTGCCGGAGAGGATGGATATACCCACCGGCAATGGGCTCGTAGAAGTTAGCAGAGTACGCTTATCATGTCCGGTGGAGGTGTGTGGGCATTTACTGCCCGCATCATTGATTGAATTCCCTATGGGGAATTTTGATGTCGTTCTTGGCATGGACTGGTTGAGAGACAGTCATGCGACAATTGATTGTAGAGGAGGAAGGGTCATATTCAGCGCTCCTGGGATGGAGCAGTTCATCTTTACTCGAACCTTGAAGAATCAGGCCGGAGGCGTCATCTCAGCAGCAGTGTCAGAGCCAGGACAGATTCCGAGAGTGGTCGAAGATTTTCTCGACGTCTTCCCTGATGAGCTCCCAGGAATACCCCCAGTCAGAGAGGTAGAATTTAGCATTGAGTTGAACCCTGGAACGAGGCCTATTACAGACAGAGTTTACAGAATGTCACCGTCAGAACAGGATAAGTAGTATCAACATGAAGAAGAGTTGAAGTCTAAGGGATTCATCCGAGACAATAAATTACCCTAGGCCGCGCCAGTGATTCTAGTTCCCAAGAAGGATGGGTCGACGAGGATGTGCATCGACTACCGCAAGCTGAATGCAGTAACAGTGAAGAATAAGTCCCCACTACCAAGGATTGATGACCTGTTTGACCAGTTGAGCAAGGCCAGCATCTTTTCCAAGATCGATCTTCGGTCAGGATACTATCAAGTAAGAGTCCGGGAGCAAGACATACCGAAGACAGCATTCAGATCTAGATATGGGCATTATGAGTTTTTAGTAATGCCATTTGGACTAACCAACGCCCCCGCAGTATTCATGGATTTAATGAACCGCATCTTTCTGCCGTATTTGGATAAATTTGTGGTGGTGTTCATAGATAACATTCTTGTCTATTCCAGCAGTGAAGAGGAGCATGAGAAGCATCTTAGGACTGTCTTACAGACATTGAGGGAGCATCAACTTTATGCGAAGCTCGACAAGTGTGAATTCTGGTTAGATCACATTTCGTTCCTGGGGCATGTAATTTCTGGGGCAGGAGTATCAGTAGATCCGAAGAAGATTGAGGCCGTAGAGCATTGGCCAGTCCCGAGAACGGTTGCAGAAGTGCGAAGTTTCTTAGGATTAGCTGGTTACTACAGAAGGTTCGTGGCGGACTTTGCCAAGATCTCTGCGTCCTTAACGCATTTGACGTACAAGGACGTAGAGTTTGTTTGGTCAGCTAGCTGTCAGGCATCCTTTGAAGAATTGAAGAAGAGATTGATCTCAGCCCCGATCTTGACGCTTCCAGTAGGAGCGGGAGGCTTTACAGTATATTGTGACGCATCTGGGAAGGGTCTTGGATGTGTATTGATGCAGCACAGAAAGGTGATAGCATATGCGTCTCGACAGCTTCGAGACCTTGAGAAAAATTACCCGACTCACGATTTGGAGTTAGCAGCTGTGGTGTTTTCACTCAAGTTGTGGAGGCATTATTTATACGGAGATCGGGTAGAGATCTATACTGATCATAAGAGTTTGAAATACGTATTCACGCAGCGAGATTTGAACATAAGGCAAAGAAGATGGTTAGAACTACTGAAGGATTTTGACTTAGATCTTCAGTATCATCCAGGCAAGGCGAATATAGTTGCAGATGCACTGAGTAGGAGAGACAGTGCCTTTATCTTGACCTCGCAGAAGCATATTTTAGAAGACCTTCAGAGTATGGGAATCGAAGTAGTTTTGCCAAGGAATATAGGAAGAATGACCAGTATGCAGATTCAGTCAACCTTAGTAGAGAGGATAAGGACAGCACAAGCAGGAGATCCACAGATTCAAAAGTTACGGTCGGAGTGTGAATCAGGCCGTAGGAAGGAGTTAGTGATTCATGAAGATGGTACGCTCAGGTTTGGAATCAGACTCTGTGTACCGAGTGGAGACCTTCGGCAAAAAGTTATGTCCGAAGCTCATAGTTCTATTTACTGCATTCATCCAGGAGGAACGAAGATGTATCGAGATATCAGGCAGTACTTTTGGTGGAATGGCATAAAAAGAGAGATAGCGAGATTTGTATCCAAGTGTCTGGTATGTCAGCAGGTAAAAGCCGAGCAGCAGAGACCAGCAGGGTTGCTACAGCCGCTTCCTATCCCAGAATGGAAATGGGAGCACATCATGATGGGCTTTGTGACCGGTTTACCTAGATCCCCGACTGGTAAGAATACAGTCTGGGTAATAGTAGATCGACTCACGAAGGTCGCTCATTTCCTTTCCTTCCGATTCGGACAGACTACTGAGCAGTTTGCAGAAATATACATGAAGCAGATAGTAAGGCAGCACGGTGTTCCAGTTAGTATAGTATCAGATCGGGATACGCGGTTTACTTCCCATTTTTGGCGGAGCTTACACCAAAGTTTGGGAACCAAGTTAAGATTCAGTACTGCTTATCATCCCTAAACAGACGGACAATCAGAAAGAACCATTCAGACGTTAGAAGATATGCTACAGGCGTGTACCTTAGATTTTGGCAGATCTTGGGAGGATCACCTTTATCTAGTGGAGTTCTTCTATAACAACAGCTATCAGGCTAGCATTCAGATGGCCCCATTCGAAGCATTGTACGGAAGGAAGTGCAGGTCCCCTTTGGCACGGGACGACGTCGGAGAACGGAAGTTGTTGGGACCAGAGATGATCACGCAGACTGGGGAGATAGTTAAGTTGGTTAGAGAATGCCTTCGAGTTGTGCAGGACCGACATCGTCATTGGGCAGATCAGCATCGTAGGCCTCTAGAGTTCAGAGTTGGCAACCAAGTGTTACTGCGGATTTTGCCTACTCGGGGTATCATCAGATTTGGAACCCGAGGAAAGCTTAGTCCAAGATACGTTGGTCCTTTTAAGATTCTCGCTCGGATAGGCGATGTGGCTTATCGACTTGCCCTTCCGCCTTCGTTAACTGGCATACATGATGTGTTTCATATATCCCAATTATGTGGGTATGTCCCGGATCCGAGTCATGTCCTCGATCATTCTGAGTTAGTCGTTGGTACCGACCTAACTTACGAGGAACAACCCGTGTCTATTTTAGACCGGCGAGAGAAGGTACTCAAGAATCGGACGATAAGCCTTGTCCGTGTTTCTTGGAACCATCACTCTCCGGGAGAGTCAACCTGGGAGCGCGAGGACGAGATCAGATCTCGGTATCCGCATTTGTTTGACTAATAAGGTATATTTTTGCACCTTATTGACACGATTCTATGCTTTTCTGCACCTGCTTGTTTTGCACTTTGTGATGTATGATAATAACTGCGATGATAGTTAACTTATATATGATTATGCCCTGCTTGCCCTGATTTCACTATCCTGTCTTGGCTGGAATTCCGAGGACGGAATTTTTCTAAGAAGGGTAGAGATGTCACTCCCCGATCCTGGAATACGTATTTTAATACGTATACCGACAAATTGTATTTACCTTGTATTTATACTATATTTATTATGCTGTCTTTCTTCATGCATTTCCCAAAATATTCGATAAAATATTATTTCCTAATTTATTTTCTGCATTTGGGCCTACAGTTTTGGTTCAATTGGGTAACCTATTCTTGGTTCACCAATGGTTCATCATGAACCCATGGGTCCAAGATCTATATATATATCTCATCTCATTCTCTCTCCTCTCATTTACTTCCTCTCATTTATTTCCTCCACCAACCAAATATTTCCTCCATCAACCAAGGCAAGTACCAACTTGCTCAAGAGATGGATCCATAATTTGTCAATGATTTCTTACAAAAACTATTTGCCAAAATATGTTCTTCTCCCCAACCTATACTAGTTTAGAACTTGGAAGTTTCCATTTTGAAGCTTTGATTTTTGTAGATCTAGGTTTACTTTATTTTCGGATTTCTTGGGTTTTGATCTACTTAATCTTGTTATTTCCTAGTTTTGATGGTTCCATGTTGTAGAGGATCTCGTTCTACCCCATTTTGACCTAAGGGAGTTCCGATTTGGGCTCCGGATGAAGGTTTTGTGTAGTTTGGAAGCCATGGTTGCTTGGCTCCTCTTCTCGGACAAGTGAAGAAGAAGAGCAGTACTTGACCGCATGAATCCTCATGCGGCAAGTCTCTGGCCGCATGGCCTTTCCAGCCGCATGAGACTCGTTCGAGCTCAGCCGCATGGAAAGTCCTTCCTAGCCGCATAAGACTTGCTTGAGTACTTGACCGCATGAATCTTCATGCAGCAAGTAATTGAGCCGCATAGCCTTGTTCAGACTCAGCCGCATGAGCCCCTGTTATCTTGAGTCGCATGGACTTCATGCGGCTAGCTTTCAGCCGCATGAGTTCTTTTGCACCCAGCCGCATATGCACTACTGTTTTGGGCCGCATAAGGCCCATCCATCATCCAGCCGCATATGTATCGCCCATGCTCAGCCGCATAAGACTACGTCTGATCATAGCCGCATATGATATTGAACCCCGGCCGCCTGGCGATTGCTCCCTTCGCAGCCGCATAAGCTGACACCCCTTCGTCCGCATGAACCCGCCTTTCCAGCCGCATGCGCCTTGGGCTCCCTGAGCCGCATGAGCGTGCAGTCCCAGCCGCATGAACCTGCATTGACCCAGCCACATGGACTCACTCCCCTTGTGCCGCATAGACTTTTGTGCCCTATCTGGTTACCTTATTATTATTATTATTATATATATATATCCTTATGCCTTTTGTCCCGAGCATGATATGAGCACTAATGTGACCCCGGAGAACAAAGTGTTCCTACCTGATACATGTACCTGAATGTTCCAGTTCTTGTTCATGCTCGGCAAATGACTCGTAACTCCACGTGGCGTATTTGTAATGATGCATTACACTAAGGAGGGTAGAACATGTTGACATACTGATTGACATAGATCCTCTTTGGGGTACTCGTACTAAAGTACGACTTTAGGAGGATAATCATGCAGGCCACAGCATGAAAGTCCAAGATTTCACCTAGGGTTAAATTAGGCAACTAAACATACTAGATGCATGGGGAGGGTCAAATCCCGAGATCGTGTTACACCAGCCGCCTTGAGATATTGTCTTGACGCGCCGGCTGGTCTCTACGGATACTGTGTCATCCGCAACGAGTGGATGACTGTATCCGATTAATTCCTGCTATATATTACATATTTTTGGCAAGGTGGCCTTACGAGGGACCTGTGCTCAATAACACCTGTCTACGCGAACCCCTGGGTTGGCTAGCCTTGCTGGAAAGATACGATCTGAGGATTCCTATTAACATAATGCGAGGATAACCTCCTCCCACTAGAAACTCGTAGACTTGATTGGCCGTGAAAACGACTTGCTTGTATCCTATTGCCTTCCGTGAATAACTGAGGAAAGCGGACTGTCATGGTACGTGATCCAACCCATGTTCTTGTTTGATTGTTGGGTTGGTTATCGTACTATGATAGGCTGTGGACCGAAGTTATGAACGGAAGACTATTTCTGGTTGTGATGTGCTACCTCTGTGAATGACTGAGGAACATGGTCTATCATGGTACATGATCCTATCCATGTTCTTGTTTGATTGTTGGGTTGGTTATTGTGCTGCGATAGGCTATCGACCGAAGTCACGATCAGGAGATCTTATTGTTTATACCCTTTAACTTATGTGAAAGTTATAGAGTACGACGCGTCCCGACTCCATGTGGCACCTTTTGTCCTTGTTTGGTTGTAAGGGTGCCATATGGGTTCGAGGATGTGGCGTTACCCTATAATGGTAGCATAAGTATTACTATTATCAATCATTCTATTTAACTGGGTTTTTTAATCTTAACTCTTGTGCCCCTTTGGCGGTACTTGCTATTCGGGGCTGACCCCGCTGGTTTTGTTTGGCCAGATCTCGTAGCAGAGCCAGAGGACACTATCTTCCTCCCTGACATCCATGGTGCATACTAGGAGCATGGCAGTTCGGGGACTCGAGTGGGTTTCTTCTCTACCACTCCTGCTTATACTTTTGTGGCATTTAGCCACCGGCACCTGTTAGCCGGATTACTCGATATTTTGGTGTCAGTACATAATTTTAATTAAACAGACTGCAGCTGTGTATAATTTTGTACTCCTGACTCTCTGAGATAGCTAAATTATAAAGCTAGTCTCTCATGACCATTTTGATGAAGCATCGGGGACGCCTTACTGCTTTATCTTTAATGTTCATTTAATTGCTGATGTGATTTGATTGATTGAGACATAGAACTCTGTGGGACCATAGGAGACTTGATTGTAGCATGTACCCCCTAGTCTCTCGACAGCCACGATCGTCGTATGACGTTATGTACCTCATATGGAGTAGCTGGCCTAGTCCGTCTCCGTATTTCGGTACTGGGGCGTGACATCTTCCGACTCCAGAACCTTCTGAATCTGATGAAGAAGAACGATCTAATTCTTCTGATTCTATCTCGTGGGATTCCGATACCAGCATTGGTCATGTTCATCGGATGACAGTATCTTCTAACATGGTGTCCACCGAATTCTCTGAAGAAAATGAAGATGATATTGAAGAAGTTCCTGAAGTGGACCCTTGGGCACAAAAGATGGACAATCAGTGGGAACTTCGTTTTAAACAATGAGAGCCATCTACTGAAGAACAACTAGTCCAGATCGATATTGGAGAAGAGGGTGTATCACGACCAATCTTCATTAGCAAAAATCTCCCAGAGGATAATAAACAAGAGTTAATTCATCTTATTCATGAATATATTGATGTCTTCGCGTGGAGTTACGAAGATATGCCGGGATTAGATCCTCAAATTGTAACTCACAAGCTTAACATTCTGCCGAATGACAAGCCGGTCAAATAACAACAACGGCGATTCAAGCTTGAAATAATGGATGCAATTGATGATGAAGTTAAAAAGCTTATAGCTTGCGGTTTTATCAGAGAAGAACAGCATCCTGACTGGGTAGCCAACGTTGTACCAGTTCTGAAGAAGACCGAAAAGGTTCGAGTTTGCATAGACTTTCGGGATCTCAATGATGTTTGCCCTAAAGACGAGTTCCCTCTCCCAATTACTGATGTCATGATCGACAATACATAAGGATTCGTACGAATTTCTTTCATGGATGGGTTTTCTAGATATAATCAAATTCGGATGAATCCTGAAGCTGAGAAACATACTTTATTTCGTACTTCTTGGGGTGTGTACTGTTATACGGTCATACCGTTTGGTCTTGAGAACGTAGGTACAACTTACCAGTGGGCTATGAGTACCATCTTTCGAGATCATCTACGAAAGACTGTCGAATGTTATGTTAACAATATTGCTGTTAAAAGTCGTCTCAAGGAAGATCACATTCAAGATTTAAGAACTATTTTCAATGTGCCAGCATCTTTCCTTTGAAAACTGAAGTGACTGTTCATTCATTTACTTTCTTTGACTTATCATTCATCGGACATTTATTGTCTCTTATTTTGAATAATATGAATTCACGTTCTCTACACCTCTGAATTTTGATTATTTATATCAGCAACTTGTCACGTCCTTTTTACCTCTGATAAAGTTGTATATTGAAATAACATTATTGCTAAACTTTATATTCTGCCAAGTCCATATTATCTCTGAGCAGATATAATGAATATTGTTATTTTCTAAATCATGAAATATATCATGTCCAGTACCTCTGAATATATTTTCTATTCTATTACTTATATCTGTAGCAAGATATGCAACAAGTAATGGAACCACATAAAAGTTTTTACTATTTCTTTCTGTAAAAGAAAAAAAGAGAGTACATTGTAGAAAGAAACAACAAAATTTGTCCATTTTTACTCTGAAGGATAGATGATAAGTTCTATAATTTGTTTCTCCAGAACTTGAATTCTTTTATCATGAGAATCTAGCACTCTCTGCCTAGCTTCAACTCGTCCTGATTCAGGATCAAATGGTTGTAGAGCAGTAGTTCGACGTATTAGCTCTTCATTCTGAAGACGTTTAAATTCCTTCTTCTGATTCTTTAAAATCTCCACCTGATCAACAGCAGATTGGTACAATTGATTTTTCTGTTCTATGTTTTGCTCAGTAGTTTGGAGTTCTGCCAGAAATTGAGCAATTTTGGCTTTCAGATCAGCAGCCTTTTTCTCTTCCTCTGTTGCCTTAGTCTTATGACTCTCAGCAACAACAGCTACATCAGAGATTTGAACGTCTAGCTCAGAGGACTGTCTAGTGAAAGCCAACAGGAATGTTTCAAAATCAGCTTTACTAATTTCTGCTTCTTGAACCATGGTTTCATATTCCATGTTTACTAGTGGTTCGATATCTCCTCTTTTCAGCTCCTTGTAGGCCTTGATTGAGCTCTCTAGCTCATCCAAAATATGTTCCAAAAATGAAGCTTGAGCTTCGTCTCCTTGACTACGGATGCCTTCGATCAAAAATGTAGTGGAAGTTCTAACGGTACTAAAAGGGACATCCTCTCTCTCCATGACTCTATGAACTAGGGGTTCCAGAGATGTAAAGAAGACTCTTATGAAAGAGGTCACCACGAATTTGTTAGCTACCAAGGCTCCTGGAGTGGCTACTATGTTTGTAGAAGTCTTCACAACCTTAGCAGATGGGGGTACTTCATCTGGAGCACTAATATGAGAAGAGCTTCCTTCCCCGGCTACAGTCACAGTGGCCGCTTCTGCAAATCATATATGTTATAACATATAATGTTAAAAAAATACTATTTCAAATCGTTCATAGTGGAAAACTTACCTGAACTGAGTACATTATGAGGAGTCTCAGTAGCTTTAATTGTCTCGGACTGAAGCTTGAACAGAGTATCTGCAGACATGGTAGCCTGACTACTCCCTGCCCATGATTCAGTCGTAGGTGGCAGAGTTATTGGAGTTTCATTTACTAATTCAGTTGCCACCTTAGACACTTCAGGCGGCTCAGTGGTCGTGGGTTCATTAACTTCAGAAAGATTGACAGGTTCCTTATCATGAACCACATCCTCCTCGTCATCAGCAAGTGAAGGATCTTCATCAACTGGGATTTCTCGTGATGATGGTGCATTCGCTAAAGTTTGTTTTTCTTTGGTAATGTTGTCCCAATCTTCATCATAAGTTTCATCATCAAAATCGCAACCGTTCAATGCATCGATCACTGCCTCTCCTGAATGAGTAGATACTTGAGCTTGCGAAGTACCTTGTGGGGGGTAGATTTTGCTTTGGAAAGGAAGCTTTTGGACTCACAGGAGTTGGGGAAGGAATTGTTATCCCTGCTACAGCCAGTACATTGGCAGAAACATTTACTTTCATAATGGTGACAGGTGGATGGACAGCTGTTAGAGTAACCAATACATGGAAAAGCAATTTAGATATATATCTCTGATAAAAATTAACAATAAGGATATTTCACAACTTTATTATTACCTTCTTGAGATGGTTCTTCTTCAGCAATGTTTAATTTTCTTCTAACTTCTTGGAGTATCGGTGCGTCTGGCCCCGCAACAACTTCATTACGATTACCCTCTGGGTCAATCAAGGAAGCGGAAGTTCCTCCTTCTGTAAACTTCCCCTATTTCTGAATAGAAGAAAGGGGTAATATCCTTCTCTCCGGAAAAAGAACTGAGAAGCAACTGTTTTGATTGAGAACGAGTTGTTCTCGTAGTCACTGGTTCATTGATAACCAGTGATGTTCTTTTCCTCTTCTCAGGAGCTCTTGGATAATTAGGAGGATTATCTCGTTGAGGAGAGGCTGTCGTTTCCTTAGTCTTTCTCTTCTTCAAACCTTTAACAGGGGAATTTTCTTTTCGCATCTTTATGGATATATCTAAATGATCTAGAACTAGGTCAGCAAAATTCATTAAAATTGATGCCTTCAGAGGTACATCGGCAAGATCTCTGTCTTCTACATCCCGGAAAGACTGAAGAGTACGTTTTCCTTGTTTAATTCTCCTTTCAGTTGCGAAGCTATGTGCAGGATAGAAGCTTTCATCGAATGTGTTCGCTGAAGTATAGAAGTTTGCATATGAATATAACATACGTGGACCTTAGGGAAGTTTATAAGGCATTGAAAAAATAGCTTTTATGTCCCGGGCATTGTAATAATTCCAAGCCCTAACCCCATCAATAAGATAACCCTTGGCCTGTAGGCAAGTGGTTGCATTTTCTACATGAAGTTGATCATACCCGAACTGCCGTACAAATCGACTCGGCAAATACGGTTCCAAATAGCATTCTTCTTCAAATCTATAGACCAAGTGAGAGGGACGAATTATCTTAAGCCAGGAAAAGATGTTTGGACTTAAACGGAGTGTTTCTTCAGGTAAGTCCATCATCTGTGGAGGCATACTATCATACCCTGAAGGGGGGCCAAGACACTGGAAATACCATCCTGATCCACGGTTCAAGGCAAGTCGACATTCCGAAAGAGCAGTATATTTCCAGTGAGCATTAGCAAAACGCCCGATGAAGTCTGCATCAGCAGGTCTCATATCCGGGTTCATTAAACAGGGATGGTGTAGCAATAACCATCCGAACAAATAAGTATATGGCATTTCAGTACGGGAAAAATCCGACCGACTATCCTTATCTTGCAGCATGGTGTCTACAAAAGAACGTAATCCAGCGTTCAGGCGGCAGGTCATGGCTGATAGAAGATCCATCTTGTATCCAAATACAAGACGTGTTGCAGCGAACAAAACTCCCCGGTGGAATCTGTCAACTGCACTAGCTCCTGGAATTACAAAGCCATAAAGATAGAAGCCTGCCAGCTGGGCTTCTGGAGACATAGGTCTGTAACCCTGTCTAAGATAACTTTGAAGAACATCGCCAGCCTTGAACAGACCCGAGCCCTCAGTCAAGGTAACATCCCCATGATTATGTTTTTCCATCAATAATTGTATATCACTTCTATCAAAAGGTTCAAAGATTACAGGCTTGACTGTCCAGTGGCTTATCCTCCCACACATGACCCAGGAACAGATATGGCATCCATTTTGTGATGTAGCAAGTACCCGCAGTGGCACTTTCGTAGTAGAGTGAGCAGATTTTATAGTGACACAGCAGCTCTTGGAAAACTTTGATCATCTGGGGATTCTCCTTTGCTAGAGCATCTAATTCATCATTTATGGGTACATATTCTTCATATGGGTTGTCACCCATCGACAGAAGATAGATATATTCCATCTCGTTAAGAGCAAATCCTATTTCTCCATGAGGTGTCATGAAGGTCCCAGTGCTTTTGTTATATCTCTCTACTAAAGCCAAGAACATGTGAGGGTTTGGGTGAATGCCATATACTATAGTGCAGATGGGGTTATAGAAGCCCAGATCAATGAGCTTGTCTTTGAATTCCTCTAAAATCCATATGGACAAGCTACTCCAGCACTTCATTCCAGGGTTTACCAGGCCTGTCATGCGCATAGCGCGGTCTGGATATCTTCCTTCAGCTTTTGCAAATGTATTTACAAAAATAGGTATTCTGACTGGAAGAAGCAGGGAAGAATCCTCAGGAGGGATGCAGCTCGACCTTAAACCTCTTAAGTATGAGCTATATTTTTCAGAAGTGCTGTAAGAAAGGTCTTTGTTCTGCGGACCCACTTTATAACAGATTCGACCGACTCTTGCTTGTTGGAGAGGAGTCAAATCCCATGACATCCTTCTAGGATAGCTAGCAAAAGCATACCGGGATAATTCCATAGACCTTGATATTCACTACTAAAATACAACGATTTAGCGACGGCCCTATCCGTAGGAAATCCGTCGGTAATTCACATTACCGACGGATTTCCGATGGATACGGACTGAAAAAATCCGTCGGGAATAACCTCGTCGCTAAAACTAGCTCGTCGCTAGTCCGCCGCTCTGCGACTAATTAGCGACGGATTTTTGTTGGCAAAATAAAAACTTTTAGCGACGGCAAGCCGACGGCTTCCGATCAACTTCGACAGTTTAAATTTTTAATATATTCATACAATTAGCGACGGATAATACGTCGCTAAAACGTCGTTAAACGCATATTAGAGGGTTTCTGATACGCAAAATATGTCGCTAATCCGTCACAAACCTCATCGGATTAGCAGCGGATTAGCGACGAATATTTCGTCGACCTGCTCCTGGAAATCTTTCATAAAGGACCTTGGCGACGGATAATCCGTCGGATTTTAGTCTCCCATCCGTCGCTAACTGGGAATCCCTCCGTTAGCGACGGATAGTCCGTCGAAAATTGGCCGCCAGTCCGTCGGTATCTGGGAATATTTGGAAAAAAATAGCATAATGCTGGGCATTCCCAATATACACAATTCCAATATACCAAACACACAAATAATCCCAAGCAATTCCAATACACAACACAAATATTCAATATTCAATAAAACAAATATCTCAAGCACAAATATACAAAACACATAAATATTCTAATATACAAAACACACAAACAATTCCAACACACAACTATCCCAAGCATTCAAATTGTTCACACAAAACACATAAATATTCAATATTTAAACACAAATATTCAATATTCAATAAAAAAGAAAATCGACTTTGGCTTCAGGAAAGGCCGCAAGTCAGACGATGAATCCTCACAGCCAGGGATCATAGTTGCGTTGAGGCATGTACCATTCTATCAGCCACTTTGCATACGAAGGCTCAATCTGGTTGAGGTATTCTGTAGGGACAGGAGGGTCGGTCCCGATGCTACTACTCTCTGACGGTGGCTCCTCCTTAACTTCAACCTTGGGAGCAATCTCTTTCCTGATGGTCATCGGTTCTTCCTTGACCTCGACCTTTGGTAACACCTCCTCCTTAATAGTCACCGGCTCTTATTTGACGACAGGGACTTCCTCCGTGTCGACCTCCAAGGGTTTCTTGCCTCGGCCCCTTCCTCGGCTAGCAGCACCACCTCGGAGAGTCTTGGGAGCCATCTCTCTGACAACAAAAATTTTCATATAGGGTAAAGAAATTTACTCAAATTATAAAAAAATAAGAAGTTTATCGAAATTTTCAGCCACATATGATATCCACCTCGGGGAGTCTTGGGAGCCTTCTCATCTCCTCCATCACGGCTCTGGACCCATCTGCTCCTCTCTACTTCCCTTCTTCTTATTTGACTCTCTCAGCCACATATGATATCCAGATCAAGTGTAGAGTCGGGGGAGAAGAAGTGGGCAGGAAGAGAAGGGGGAACCAGCACAGCCGGCGGCATGACCTGGAGGAAGTACAGAGGTTTTGCTGGAGGTGCTGGCGATTTTCCCAGGATGGTGTTGAGGAGCAAGTGTAGAGTCGGCCAAAGGAAGCTGTATAGAGTCGGAGGAGAAGAAGTAGACAGAAAGAGGAGGGAAAAGTAGCACAGCCGGCGGCATGACCTGGAGGAAGTACAGAGGTTTTGCTGAAGGTGCTGGCAATTTTTCTAGGATGGTGTTGATGAGCAAGTGAAGAGTCGGCCGAAGGAGCCACAGTTTCCTTCGGCCGACTCTACACTTGCTCCTCAACACCATCCTGGGAAAATCGCCAGCACCTCCAGCAAAACCTCTGTACTTTTTCCAGGTCATGCCGCCGGCTGTGCTGCTTCCCCCTCCTCTTCCTGTCCACTTCTTCTCTCCCGACTCTATACTTGAGCCATATATGGCTGAGAAAGTCAAACAAGAAGAGGGGAATTAGGGAGAAGCAGATGGGTCCAGAGCATGGATGAAAGAGAACTAGAAAGCACTGAACCTTCCTGTTGTGAGAACTGTGAAGAGTGAGAAAGGAGAGGGGGGTCTTTGATTTTTGCGTTCATCATCATTAGAGGGAGCAACACTGGAAAAGTTATGACGTTGGTAGCATGAGAGAGTAAAAATTTGTATCACAAGACTAACATAATTACTATGTAATCATGTACTCACCAATAACTGGATGTAACTGGAGTCGTTGGGCCTATCGTACAGTAATTGGTGGATCCGCTGGTATAGGCCGGATGTACTTAGTATCTAGTGTATCAGATTAGTATCGGTCTATCGGTTTGGTATAGGACGTACTAGATTGGTATTGGCCTTAACAAATTGGTATCATTCTATCCGATATGTACATGTATCGGCCACATAGCTAGGATTCATATTGGCCTTATCGATTTGGTATCGGTCATATCCGATATGTATCAGCCGTGTTGGATTAGTATAGACCATTTCGGATTAGTATCGTGAAAGGTTTAGTAACAACTGTACTTGGATTTCTCTCTTCTCGAGCTAGAATACCATTGCAAGAGAGTCACCAGATCGTGATTGGCTAGTTACAGTAACATACATGCTTCCTTTTCTATCAGAAAAAGCAAGATCGAAAAGGAAGTATGTATGTTCTGTAACTGGCCAGCTACGCTCTCGTGACTCTCTTGCAATGGTAATCTAGCTCTAGAAGAGAGAAATCCAAGTACAGTTGTTACTAAACCTTCCACGATACTAATCCAAAATGGTCTATATTAATCCAACACGGTCGATGCCTATCGGATATGACCAATACCAAATCGATAAGGCCAATACAAATCCTAGCTATACGGCCGATACATATCGGATAGGACGATACCAATTCGCTAAGACCAATACCAACCGATACGGCCCATACCAAAACGATTGATCGATACTAATCCGATACGATCAATACATATAAGTACCTACGGTCCAGGAGGTTGATCCGCTAGTACATCTATGTACGATCAACGAAGTAACGATCCATTTCAATTTGGATGTGAAAATATATATCGTAAGACAAACTAAACATAATCAGTTCTATTTCACATGCTTAATTGCCAAGTATGGGAACGAATGGCTCAGAACACAACCCAAAATTCATTCTAGCATACATTAGTGTGAATCATCTATGTTCTGTACATATGGTGTAGTATATGTTCTTATCGTATCTAGATCCGAAGAATGTAACAGAATCAAGATGAACTCACGTAATGTAATACTAAGACATCATCTACTACTATATAAGATATAGTGATAGGTTGTCATTTCATCATTGCCGAGGGATGAGGGTCGAAGGACAGTCAACTTTATCTACGGCTATATAGTTTTTGCCTCGCCAGTCGAATGGCTGCAGGGACTATGTCCTGATCACCATGTCGTAGTCCAATACAATTCAGAGATTGACACAGTACTAATTCATATATGTAGTCCAATACAAGTAGTCTAATACAAAAATAACCCAATACAAATAGTCCAATACAAATAAGTACTAATAGCTAATGAGAACCACACAGCTCACGCAAACGCTCAGTGATACGATTACGCAACCACCTCGAATAAGTATGATCGACGGCGGCAGGAGAGATGTAGTCCATTGCAAGTGCTGTATGAATAGAACTCCACTACAAGAATACCGATCATTTACGGCACGCGAAATGTGCCGTAGATGAGCTTTTACGGCATACATTGTGGTGCCGTAAAAGCTCATGTGGTAAATGAGCCTATTATTTACGGCGCATTTAGAAGGCCGTAAATGTAAACATATTAACGCCGTAAATATTTTTTTAGAGAATCTCGACAACCATTTACGGCATATTTTGCGTGCCGTAATTGCTCTTTCATGGCAGACATGTACGTGCCGTAATAGATATTTTTCACTGAATTTCGACAACCATTTACGACATCTTTCGTGTGCCGTAATTGCTCTTTCACGGCATACATATGTGCGTCGTAATAGATATTCGCGCTGGGTCAAATACGGCATATAGATGCACGTCGTAATAGTTATTCGCACATGATCAAATATAGCATACATTGTGATGCCGTAAAAGATATTTTTGGTAAATTATATTTACCATTTATGACATATGTAGCGTGCTGTAAATAATATTTTATGAAATTTTTTTATCAAATAATAATTATAATAATAATTATTATAATTATTATTATAATTATTATAATTATAATTATTATTGTTATTATTATTATTATTATTATTATTATTATTATTATTATTATTATTATTATTATTTCCATACCAATCCCTATTTATTTAAGCAAGGATATCAATGGTAAACAAAGTATATAACATAGCAAACATAAGTTAAAGAAATAGTTGATCACTGGCATATCATAAAAATAATCGGATCCCTATAACTAAGCAAGGATATCCCAATCAAACTACAAAAGTGAAAACGTAATTCAAAAGAACCCAGACACGTGATATCATAAAAATAATCGGATTCAATAGCCAAAATACATTAATAGCAAACAAAAGGCCATGCCAAAGTATATCATGCGATATTTACATTATAGCAAACAGAAGGCCATGCCAAAGTATATCATGCCATATTGTTTCATGAACTACAAAAGTATTTTAGTACTGAATAATAAGAACAATACAATATGTCAATACAAATTGAGCTTGTTTCATAATTTGTCCTACTTTGGAAAAAAAATGTAAATTGTCTTCTATGACAAATTTTGGCTCAAATGGTTGCAGAGGTAAAGCTTCAAACACAAAACCCAAAATTTTTCATTGATTGATAACCTGCACAAACATAAAATGTATTTTAGTTCATTATATCCAATTTGATGTATATATAAACACAACAATAAAATAATATACATAAATAAATGAGTATTATGGGCACAAATTAATGTATGCATAAACACAATCATGTATAAGTTTGGGTTCATTATATCCTTCATTTTTCAGTCCCAGTTTCAATCTGTTAAGTTTCCACATATATGCTCTAAAGGAACACTTGAAGTAGATAGGCTTGATTGATTCTTCCAGTGCTCAAAGCTTGTAATGGCTTAGAGGATGCTCAATGATAGTAACATCTATCAAAGGAACGTGCCATCAAAACAATAGAGGATTCTTCCAGTGCTCATAAAAGATTAATGTGAAAGACCCCAAACTTGTGAAGCATTGTTTCATTGAAGCATAAGAACATGACAATACTTGATTGAAGCATATCAATGATTAAAGAAAAAATAACAGATTTTATGCTTGTCAGTATTGCAATCATAATTGAAACAACTCAATGGAAAGAACTAATCATGTATAAGTTTGGGTGTCTGTTATGTAGTATGTACACATGCACCAATAGACAAACTTGAGCCTCAAAATGAAAATTTTAAGTTAGGAAAAGAAACACTAGAGTGATATTGCCAATTGTTTAAATGTTTAAACAGGGACAATGTTGATACACAAGAAGTACCAAATGTCCATAATATTAGTCGACAAATTTCAGTCTTAATATGTTGTTCCATCATCAATAGGCTCATTATTTGTTAACCATTCATATAATATTTCCTGCAAGACAAGCCTAGCAAAGCAGTGTTAGGAGACATGAGAAAATTGCATCATTCTTTATGTTTACTCTGTTTCAAATTTGATTGATCATGAAATAGTTTTTGACTTTCTGAATAATATATTGACATGGCAAACTTTTTATCTGGTTTGTACTGGGAGATCTTTTGTGTGTGATAGAGAGGAGCTGAGAGGAACTAGCTGCCTGGGCTTGAATCCTGGGCAATGATGTGCTTAAGTGCTTTTCCCTCAATATTGGCTGAAGGTAGACTAACATTAAATGGAACTTGTTTATATTTCAGGCAAGCCACAACAAGCCAGTAAATGAATCAATATGAAAAATAACTTCAAATGCAATACATATGGAAATAAGCTGTATGTCCGCAAATTTGGTTAGTACTAAAAACTTGTACTTATCTTTCTCTCTTTATGAGCTCTTTTATTGAATATGTCACTCGAGACTTATTAATTTCTTTCAAAATATAACCAAATGATAGTATTACACTTTTCTCATCATATTCCTCGTGAAAATTTCACACAATTTTCTGAAACAGGTCTATTCTTAAGAATCTAACTCAAGTGCCTTATCAATCATAATCTTGAAATAATACACAACACAAAAAAAGACGGCAGGTAGTTCATTCCATGTGCCATGGTTTTAAATAAATTATTGTGTCAATTTGTTTAACAATACTGTCATGTTCTTATTCTAACGGTACTTCGCAATGAGAAAGCTTGGTTTGAAAAAATTGAGAATGGTGTCGTATAGCTTGATACCATGAAGGCACTTGAATGAGGAATTTGGAAAGGGGTAATACCTGTTCTAGGAATAAGAATATGAGAGTATCAGAGTGGTATCAGATCATAGAGTTTTTAGAAAGATAACATGTGTGCTAGTGTTTATATTTAGATGTGTATACATGTACAAATATATGTTTTGATGTATGGGTATATATACATGAGGCAGCAATAGGTAAGAAGGGATTAAAAAGATAAGATGTGTGTGGCAGCAGGCAATCTGGACAGGAATTCTTTGACTAAAGGCAAAGATGTGGCATGGCTCGGCTGCTGTGGGGACTTGGTTTATCCTTAGCCCTCCCTGCAGAGCTATGGCAGTAGCATGTTTGCCTTTGCATTGGACTCTTGACCATAGGCCTGAGTCCAGTGGGGGCTTGGATTGGCCACAGAGCTTTGTGGTAGCAAGGGGACTTCCCCACTGCTCAAGGCTTTGGTCTTTTGGCCCTTGGCCATTTAGTTTGGGGGTGTATCAGTAAGATACTCTCTATCAGAGGTCTAGATTCAATATTTAGAGTTTTTGAATGCATCATTAAGTTTTGGGGAGTTTGAGAGGAGGTTTTGTTTAGCATTTGTTGTAAATAAGCCAAGTATCAGATTTGGATACCTGAGTATCAGAGATAAAGTGATAGGTAGTGAGCCTCAAGGCCACTTGGCCTGTGGGGGAGGGTTTTTTTTTGTAGTTCAGAGATTGGAGTGTGAGGCAGGGCATTGGCCAAGGGTCTGCAAGACACCGGTAGGCCATGGGGCTGAGAATATAGTGACAAGTTGTCAAATGAAACAAAATTAACGTTGGCAAGAAGTTCCAGAACACAACTTTGATAAAAAGAAACTATTTTTGATATTCAGAAGGTGTTCTCACCTTAAGCATTTGATCATGTGAAATACTGCCAAGATATTTTCTATCACTTGAAAAAGCTGCAAGCAAATACATGAAAGAAAATAAACATGAAGATACGTTTAAGGGACAAATCAGAATGTCATGTAGAATTGATCATAATAAACATAAAGAAAAGAGGCAGAAAATAATCTAATTTGAGAAAAATGCAGTTTTACCTCAAATAAAGAAGGCTAATCCAATTTGATGTATTTGATAGGCCATGCAATCATACTTTGTTCAGTACAAGCAAGTTTACCGAACTCAGATGTTGGTCGATACAAAACAATGTTATCAATCACATCGCGAACCCAAACTTTCCAATAATCATGGCCTAAAGGAACATGATGGACCAATGCACTTGGATCTATTGATGCAATTTCAGCAGTAGCAACAACTTCTTCATCTTTTGCAAACCAACTAAGCAATTTGCACATCTTATTCTCAAGATTAGAACCTTTAGCACCACTCGCTAATTCATTTTGTCTTCTTTGTGCTTCTTCACTACCCAAACCTTGTGTACTTGCTCCACTTGCTTTGTTGTTTTTTTTCTTTTGTCCTCTCTCACTAGCAGAAATTTGAATGCTTTTTTTGTTTTGTGCTCTCTCGTTATCTTCCTTTTGTTTTCTTTTTGATCTCTCATTAAAAGATAGCTGATTGTTGGGATTTTCTTTGCGTTTTCTTTTTGCTATGTCGTTGGCCGAATGTTGAATACTTGTGTTTTCCTATAGTCATTATATTAAATAGGCAAAATATTAAATTTTGTTATCAAATGCAACGACAAGACCAAAAGAAAAGTTAATATAAATATTTCATAAACTTACAGAGTTATTTTCTCCTTTATCTAACCGAACAAAGAGATCTTTCACTAAGCCCTTCAAGCTCTCCACTTCATTCTCTAGTCTTTTGACTTTATTGACCATATGAATTTGACCATCCACTTTTGAAGGATTTGCTCCAAATCCAATCCCTCTTACTCTTTCGCGTGGATCCGGACCAAGTACTTTTGCAACAACATCATTTGTTATAGTATTCCTTTGTGAAGGGTCTTCCTCAGCCTTATATTGCTTTACTTGTTGCTAGAAAACAAAAATTGGAGATATATGAATACTAAATTATAAAAACAAACAAAAGTGAGCTTAAATATATCAAGATATATATTGTTACCACTATTTTCGAATCTTGAACTTCCCCTTCTGAATTTTTCTTTCGTGCTTCATATGCATGAATCCAAACATCAGCCCTTGAAATTGCATCAGGTGTTGTACTTTTTTCCTTCTATAAAGTAAATTTTTTTAGATAATCAACATTTATCTCACATTTTAAAGAATATATTAACATAAACTATTATTCTTACCAACTCCTCTTCAACAACGGCAGAACTTTTTCTACTTGTACGATGCACTAAATCAAGTTGTTTTGCTTGCATCTCTTTGAATTTTTCAGCTCTTTCCTACAAAAAATATTGGTGATATAACGAGATACAAAAGTATTTTAAAAAATAAAGTATGTACTACAAAATCTCAAAACTAGAATTACCAAAGAATTAGGACTTGTTCTGGCTTTAATAAATTTCATCCACTTATCCAGAGATTCAATATTTGCAGGTTTGAGAAGACTAGCAACACGTTGTAGGCCTACCACTTCCGCTTGTATCTTCACTTGTTTCACCAGATTGGATCTCCAATCTCGCCAAATCTTAAGCAGCTTTCTAAAAGTATAGTCCTTGTGGCACTCATCAACAGCAAAATTTTGCTACAAAATATGATCCAAATATGGTGGTTAAATATCATGTAAAATATAAGGAAAAAATCAATAACAATACTAACAACCTTACCGTTACATGTACCCAAATCTGATCTTTGAAGTCTACTGAGATATCCTTCCATTTAGTCATATTAACCGGTAGTAGCTCTCTTGCCGTCACGCCAAAGAAAGAACTAAACTTTGCAGCATTTTCCTTGATAGGCTGGCCTCTATGGTTGAAATCAAGGGGCAGAGGAGCATGTTTTGCTTGTTTCCTAACTGCCAAACATCTTGCCTTACCCCTAGGTGTTCTTTTTGGTTTTTCTGCGTTGAACTCATCTACAGAACCATTTGGTAATGTGTTGGATGATGTTTTAGGTGGAGAGTTGGAATCTTCATTAGAAATGTCATCAAATATTGGTAAGGACCGATTATTTTTTTTTGTCTACATGCAATAATAGCAGCAATTTTTGAAGCTTTTCGGTGCTTTTTGGTTCTCTTTACAGCATTGTTTGAGCACTTCATCAAAAATACAAAAAATAATTGAGCAAACAATGATATTAGCTATTAAACATATCATGTCCAAAGATAGTCTGAAGTTTCTAAAGAGTATAGCAACAAATGCAAAGATCATAGACAGCTAATGAAATAATATCATGTGAGCTGTGCAAGGAAAACTATAGCAAGGAAAACTATAGCAAGGAAAAATTAATACACACAAAAGAACATTAGTAATATACACACAAAAGACTAGTAATAAAGAAAACTATAGCAAGGAAAAAGTAAACATTATTACAAGCACAAATCTACAGGTATACTGAAATAATATCATGTGAGCTGTACAAGCAAGCAACCTTGGTTTCCAGTATCATGTGACTATGATAATTCTGTTCTGTCCCCTGTTTCTTCTTGTTCAGTCCATTTTGAACCACTATTCAGTCCATATTAGATTTTTTTGTCCACATTCAATTTACTGTTCAGTCTATACCTAGTGTGTTATCAGTCTATACCTAGTGTGTTATCAGTCCTTATTATAATGTCCTGCTATTTATATAATGAAAAGATAAGTTTAAATTACTATTTGTGTTGCATTTTTATTATGTTGCATCAAATAAAATGTATATGGCAGTCAAATGAAAACTAGCTCGGTATGTTGCAACATAGTAAATGAAAATATTGGTTTAAATTGGGTAGCTGGGGCCCAGCCCAGTCCAGCCCACCTTGTGATCAAGATAAACTTGCACAAGAGCACCTGCATGTATTTCTTAAAGATGCCCATCGGCAACGTTGTCATGAAACAATTTAGCAAGCAATGAAGATAAATATAACATGAGATTATACATTAGACTGATTGATATGGGTAAGATTTTTGTAAAGCACTTGTGCACCATTGTTCTTTAAGGTTGTTCTCTCTAATTGTACAGTTAGTTATGGTTGAGTGGATGCAGGGGGATCCACATGGAACTTTCGATATCTACAGTTAGATGTGGAACCTTTGTTCTTTAAGCATTGTTCTTTAAGCACTTGTGCATTAGATAGGCTGATACTAGATTTTATGGGCTGATACTTAGAGGTAATGGACAGAATACTAAGGATTAATATACTATCCTATCTGACTGATAAAAGATACCTACTCCTATATATTAGTTATGAAGGCAAGTGGAATAAGGACTGAAATAATAATTGAGTAAATTCCCTCATTCTCTATTATCAGATATAGTAAGGGAGTATGGAATGATACATATGAAGTAAAGGACTGAACTAATACAATTAAGTAGGGGACTGACATCTAGGCTAAGACTGAACAATAAAGGATTGCCTAACACAAAGAATAGGCCACCTACACCTTAGCCACATTCCTCACACACAAAACCCCATGACTGCTACAACATGCCCTTCTTAGCTCCCCCTTCTAACACATATTTGACTAATACTAAGTTACCTATCTGACTGATATCAGTCATCAGTCCCCTGCTACCAACTGATACCCTGTATCATGAATAACACATCTACTATTAACTAAATACATGACTGTTAGCATTAATTATCTATATAACTGCTATATAAATATCCATATATTCATGTAGGTCGACACCTCACCTTGCCCCCCAACTTACTGCACTCCACACTCGAGCCTATATCATGACTGATATGTATATGTAACGAGGGCTGAACAATAGGCCAACCAAGGGACTAAACAAACAGTCAGAGGTGGATACGTGATCAAGTGTGACATATACTTGATATCAATATAGGATTGGGCAAATTTTAGGGTTGGTGCATAGCCTACAACTGATACATAAATGCAAACTTCCACATCTACAGTTAGCCTACAACAGATACTCAATGCGTTAGTATTTTTCTCAGGATGACTCCCCCCCCCACACACATATAATCTGAAAATATAACATAGAAAACCTGTTAATAAAACATGACATGTGTATGATACACTTGAATGTCATGGGTATGGGTTATCTAAGGAACTTACTTCTTCACCATTTTTTGCCATCTTATTGACCAAATATTTACTTTCAGACAATTTGATCAATCTTCAGAGTCTTCACCGTCTTCACTTTCAGCCTGTTAATAAAACATAATAATTCATTAGGCTCATAATGTAAACATTTGATCAAACAATTACTCATGCTCAATATTGATAATTATATAAATAACATTGGTATAATTACTGATAAATAAGATAATTCTTCAGGATCGCGTAGTACACAATCTTCATCATCAATATCCAAGTTAAGTTGTGATACATCTAAAGAAGTGCATGACATGTATTCATTCCCGTCATCCGTCTCATTTTCATAAAAACCTCTTGGTGGTGCTTTCAATACAACATACCAATTCGATGTGTCTGACTCTCTGGAATAAAATACTTATTTTGCTTGTGATGCAAAAATAAATGGATCCCTCTCAAACTGATGTTATCCTTGGTGGAGGTTAACTAATGTAAACCCATCTTCGACTTTGATACCATTTTTTATATTTGCCCAATCACAATCAAATAAATGAACTTTAATTTTGTAATAGTCCAGCAACATGATATCTTTTATGATACCATATTAAGTTACTTTTCCCATTACTTGTGAAGTGTCTTTCGTACTTGCTCGACACATGGTTTCTGCTTCAATAGAAATCCCACAATTTTGTGTGCTTTTCTCAACATCCTTTGTGTGAAATCGATTTCCATTAATAACATAACCAGAATAGAACATTACTTCCTTCTTAGGCCTACATGCAAGCTATCTAACAATATCTGACATTGGACCGCTAGTGCCATTTCTAACTTCATTTCCCAGCCATTCACTAAATGTGTTCATATGTCGCTTTTCTAAAAAAGATTCATTCTTGGCTAAGCGTTTATCTAAACGTATAAGCTGCTCTTTGTGCATTCTGGAACAATTAAAAAAAGATAATTTAGAGTGTGAATAATGAGAAACAAAAATTGAAAAATAAATTTAGTACTTTAGAATTATAACTTATTCTCTCCATGGATCAACTTCTGCAGTATTTTTTAGAACATAACGATGAGCGATCTCTAACATAGAAGAAGTCATTGAATCTTTTGTCCTACCCTGACCAAGTGGTCGTCCTTCTACTATTGTGCTATCTTCAAAATCCTCATTACGCCTATATTGATGTCCTATATCAGCTGCTTATTTTATGTATCTAGAACAAAAAAGTGTCAACTCATCAGCTAAATACTTCTCTGCTATGCATCCTTAGGGATTTGAACGATTCTTAACATATCCTTTTAGCACCTTCATATACCTAATCATGATTTAAAAAATTAAGCTTTGTAATCAATCAAATTAGACTATAATTAATATAATATTCTATCATAAACAGATCCTTACCTTTCAAAAGGGTACATCCATCTGAAAGGTACCGGTCCAGCAATTAACGCTTCTTGTCCAAGATGAATAGTTAAATGGATCATAATGTCGAAAAAAGAAGGAGGAAAAAAACCTTTCCAGCATGCACAAAGTCTCAGCAATTTCATCTTCAAGAAGCTCTAGTCTATTTTTATCAAGTACCCTTTGACATAATTGATTAAGAAATGCACAAAGACGAAAAATAGCAATCCTTGGTCCCTTAGGTAAAAGACCTCTCAATGCCACTGATAACACTTGCTGCACTAAGATGTGACAATCATGGGACTTGAGGCCATAAATCTTGTGGTCTTGTAATGACACTTGATTTGCAATGTTAGAACTATAGCCATCCGACAATCTCAAATTTGCTAATCTCTCACAAAATATATGCTTCTCTTTCTTTGAAAGTACGTACGGAGGTATAGTACCTTTAGCACTAATCTTATCATCTTTGAGATGTAATTTTTTTTGATGCCCATCACCTTCAAATCTTTTCGAGAATTCAAGTTGTCTTTCGTTTTCCCCTTTATATTCAAAAGAGTGCCAATAATACTCTCACAAATATTCTTTTCAATGTGCATCACGTCTAAATTGTGTCGTAATAATAAAATCTGTATTATGAAAAAAATAATATTAAATTTAACAAGTAAGACTTTTAAGTTTTTCAATCTTAAATATAAATAAACAAAAAAATACCTCCCAATATGGTAACTCAAAGAAAATAGATTTCTTTTTCCATCGCTTTGTAAGCTGTGTAGGATTATCACCATCATTATAATCAGTATCTTTATTTCTCTTCCTTTTTCTGTTTTCATGTTGTTGGCTCTTTGATTTTCCCCAAACATTTACAATATTGTTGACCACTTGAAGAACCTCTGAACCAGTTAATTTTTTAGGCCTCAATCGATGCTCTTCGGTTCCATCAAACCAAGTTGCTTTCAACCACAATGGATGATTAGATCGAAGAAAAATTCTGTGGCACATGTAAGCAAATTTTTTT
Source organism: Iris pallida (assembly GCA_029216955.1). NCBI lineage: Eukaryota > Viridiplantae > Streptophyta > Magnoliopsida > Asparagales > Iridaceae > Iris > Iris pallida. The sequence continues at coordinate 7,865,731 of JANAVB010028000.1, read as the reverse complement.
CCATTCTTCAGCCATTTTGAACATGTCTGAACACCACACACGGGACATGCCTTCTTACCCTTTATAGAATATCCTGATAAATTTCCATACGCTGGAAAATCATTTATTGTCCACATCAAGATCGCTCTCAAATTAAAAGTGGTCTTAGTGAATGCATCATAGACACTAACTCCATTGGAAAATAACTCTTTTAAATCTTCTATAAGTGGTTCTAAATATACATCTATATCATTTCCTGGTTGCTTCGGACCGGGGATAAGTAATGACAAAATTAAATTCTCCTTGGACATGCATAAAGATGGGGGGAGATTATAGGTGGCCAAAATCACTGGCCAACAACTATATCTAGAACTAAGATCACCAAAGGGATTGAATCCGTCGGATGAAAGACCGAGCCTGAGATTACGAGGATCCGCTGCAAAAGTTGGAAATTTACTATCAATCTTCTTCCATGGAAACGAGTCAACTGGATGACGCATCATGCCGTCCTGACTTGTGTTATTGTAATGCCATGTTAGTTGTTCTTCCTTTTCAGATGATTTAAACATTCTCCTAAATCGAGGTATGATTGGAAAGTATCTCAAGACCTTTACAGGAATTCCTTTACGAACCTTTTTAGTTCGCTTATTAACCTTCCATCGTGATTCACCACATTTTGGACACATCTCCATATGTTCGAATTTTTTTCTAAATAAACAACAGTCATTCACACAAGCATGTATCTTCTCATACCCCAAATCAAATACCTTGAGAAACTTTTTTATGGAGTATAATGAACTTGAAAGTATGTTATCATTTGGTAGAATATCTTGAATGATGTTAAGAAGTTCATCAAAACCAGTATCAGATAGGCTATACCTAGATTTATACTTGTATACATAACCGTTGCAGACATCTTTGTGATAGTACAACCAGAATATAAAGGAAGTTCTGCCTCCTCCACTAAATCTTTCAAATCAAGCTCTATTTCATCTATAGGCTCCATAACATCATCATCATCGTCAAAAAGTGCATCTTTGTACATGTTATTGGTCTCTGGGAACTCTACATTTCCATCTTCTACTGTATTTGGCTTTTTCCCATGAAAGATCCATGTAGTGTAACGAGGATGCATACCATTTACGATCAAGTGATCATATAAAGTATCAAAATTATGGTATAGTAGGTTCATACAATGGCTACAAGGACATTGAGTCTTTTTAGATCTACCTTACTTGCTTTAACCATATCAACAAATCTTCTTGCACCATCATGATAGGCTTTACAAGTTCTAAAGAAAAAAAAAACATGATAAGCACCAGAAAAAATTCAAAATTTTTTCTTTACAAAGAAACGACAGATAGTATATTCATAATATTATATAGCTCAGAGATTTAAAAATAACCTTGAAATGTGTAGCCAACTTTTATCCATGATGTCTCTATTTTCCTTTGGAATCCTCCTTATTAACTTTAATATAGAATTCTACAAATATATTTTTCAATATAACAAAAAAATTTAACAATGTATTTACTGTAACAAAAGTAGTGTATATGAAGGATATGGAGAACTAAATCATTCTGATTAACTTTAGTACCTTACAGAACCGAAATGCTAGAAACCGATTTGTGACCTGGTGCCAAACTGCAGAACTGCAAAAAAAAGACAAAAAAATTAGGTATATATTGTGAGCCGATGACCACAAAACAATTCCACGGAGCAAATAAAAAATAAAAAAGCTAAAAATAAACCGTGTGCCGATTTGAGACCAACATTTTCTCGCTACATAATGTCGGAGACAACAGAAAAAATAAATCAAAGGTTGTGCAGCGACCCCAACTCGACCGAGAATTCGACCGTCTACTGCCAAATCGTGTGCCGATTTGAGAATAACTATAAAGAACAAGAGAAGACTTCCCCAACGTCGGGGACCAAAATAACTCGATCATCCAAATCGACCAAATCAACCCAAATCGACCAATAACTCGATCATCCACTCCCAAATCGTGCCCACTCTAAATTAGTATGTAGATTTGAAAATAAGAAATAACAAGAGAGAGAGAGAGAGATACACAATTTATATCTAAAAATATTGATTAGATACAAAGAGAGATCATCAATCATTTCAAAAATCAGTACCTCTTCTCTGTAGTTCCTCTTCCTCTGATAGGTTTTTTTCCTTCCCCGTCCGCCCTCTTCCTTGCCACTTTCTTATGCGAGGGTTTCTTTTATTTTTGTCTTCTGTAGGGTTTCTCGGTTTGGGGGGGGGAGGGAATATGGGCCGAAAATTGAAAGCATGGCGGGACTTTAGGAATAGATTAGAAATAGGCGGGATTTAATTTGAGGATCAAAACATAATTAACTCATGGTTTTTTCTAAGGGCACTACCCTTTTTGCTAGGGTCTAGCCCAAAAATGTTTCAAAATATTACAAGTTTGCCATCAATTTTTTTTACTTGGGGCTAGCCCAAGCAAAGGTATAAATACCAACTTTTGTTTTCTTTTTCTCTCTCCCTCTACTCTTTTGTTTTCTTCCTCAACTCTTTTCTTCTCTCCCTCAACTCTAGGTCAAAGAATTTAACCCCAAGTTTTTCCCCAACCTACATTTTTTCCAAATTTTTCTCTCAACTCTAGGTCATTGATTTTTATCCCAAATTTTTCCCTCAACGCTAGGTCATTGGCTTCTCGCATTTATTAGTAAGTCATCGAATTAATATATGTTTAATGTTTTAAACATGAATTTCACATATAAAAAGTTGAATTATGTGTTTAATGTAGAAAAATATTGAACATGGAACAACCGGGATCATCAAATGTTGTATACTCGCTTTCCGCCACGTCCGAAGAACACTTTGATGCATCAAAAAAATTAGGTTGTGACACAGAGGACTGTCACCTGTCTGGCAGTCCCGATCATAGATTAGGACTGCCAAAGAGGTGGCAGTCCTTCATATATGTAGGACTGCCAGGGGCCTGACAGTCCTACATATGTTTTTTTGCGATTCTAAAATTTTGAAAAAAAGTGCTAAAACGGAGGTCCAAACATCATTTTTTTGCGATTCTAAAATTTCAAAAGGCCGTCTAACTATGAAGCAGTTAATCTCAAGCTCCTCGAAAATACGCTCATTTTGCGACAAATCGGACCTCGTTTCGACCTCCCAGTCAAAAGTTATGGCCCTCCAAAGTTTCAACTGACCATAAAATGTAGAAGAATGACCATTCTTCGTGAAAATTAACACGGAGAATGGCATTCTCCGTGTTTCTAACACGAAGAATGGCATTCTCCGTATTTCTAACACGAAGAATGGACACTCTCCGTGTTAATTTACACGGAGAATGGTCATTCCAGTGTTAAAACGCAGGAGAATGACCATTCTCCGTCTTAATTTACACGGAGAATGGCTATTCTCCGTGTAATTTAGCACGGAGAATGGTCATTCTCCGTGTAATTTTTACGTAGAATGGCCATTCTCCGTGTTAATTTACATGGAGAATGACCATTCTCCGTGCTAAATTACACGGAGAATGGCCATTCTCCGTGTAAATTAAGACGGAGAATGGTCATTTATATAATAGCAAGTTTCAATTAGGACTGCCAGCATCCTGGCAGTCCTCCTCTTGTGTAGGACAGCCAGGGATGTGACAGTCCTAATTAAAACTCTCTGTGATAGAGAGTTTCAAAACTCTCATCACAGAGACTTACAAATAGGACTGCCACCCTCCTGGCAGTCCTACATTAAATTAGGACTGTCAGGGTGCTGGCAGTCCTAACTCAAACTTGTTGTTGCAGCAAGTTTCAGTCAGGACTGCCAGCACCCTGGCAGTCCTACTTTAGATTCATCCAATAATTCATCATAATAATTAAGATTCATCACAATAATTCATCACAATAATCCAACTACAATAATTCATCCCAATAATTCATCATAACTACAATAATTCATCACAACTACTTAAGTTTCAAACATTCCACATCCAAATTAAGTTTCAAACAAGTACATAACTATTCCAAGGATGTTATAAATAAGTTATTCTTAATCTTAACATCGTGTAAAAATGAGTTATTCTTAATTTTAATCTTAACATCACGCTAAAATGGATGTTGTAAATAAGTAATCAATTATGGCGCACAAAATACATGCCATAAGTACAACAACATTCGTGGCGTGCGTAGGAACGTCGTAAGTAAGTTATCATTCATGGCGCAAGAGCACGCATGCTGTAAATACGTGAACATTCATGGCAGGCAAAAACGAATGCCGTAATTAAGTTATCATTCACGGCGTAGGAAAATGCGTGCCGTAAATGCGTTTACAATTACGGCGTGCGGGTAAAACACGCCATAAAAAACACAAAATTTGACTCGTTTATGGCGCGCAGAATTGCACGCTGTAAAAGAATGTCATTTACGGCACGCAGGCAATGCATGCCGTAAAATGTGCGCCGTAAATGATCATTTTTCTTGTAGTGCTCCCGGTCTCACCAGCTATCGGTGCCACTTCCTTCTTAACAGTAGGAGGTGCCACCTCAGCATTCAATGTTTCCCTCAAACGACGTACCACTCCTCGGGTCATGGGTGCCATCTGGTAAGATCGATATTCACAAATAATATAATTGTAACATAAGCAAGCTAACTAAAGGAACCATCATGTCGTTTGAGTACATTTTCGAAAGCAGATAAAAGACAGAGTATTCGATTTTTTGCCAAGTGTGAGAACGGATGACTCAGAACACAACCCAAAATTCATTCTAGCATACATTAGAGTGAATCATCTATGTTCTGTACATATGGTGTAGTATATGTTCTTATCGTATCTAGTATCTGAAGAATGTAACAGAATCAAGATGAACTCACATAATGTAATACTAAGACATCATCTACTACTATATATGATATAGTGACAGGTTATCATATCATCATTGTCGAGGGATGATGGCCGGAGGACAGTCAACTTTATCTACGGCTACATAGTTTCTGCCTCGTCAGTCGAATAGCTGCAGGGACTATGTCGGAGGACAATCAACTTTGTTAATAGTTATTTGTTTTTCGATACCAAAAAATCCGATACTCCGATCCGATACTCATAGGAATGGTCCGATACCGATTTCGATTCCGATACCCCACCCTCCTCCGATCCGATACTCATAGGATTGGTCCGATCCGAAACCACCTATACCCCCTACCCCGATCCGATACACCGATCCGAAACCACCGATACTCATAGGAATGGTCCGATCGGTATCGGTATCGACCGATACTTTAATAAATTATTAATAATTTATTAATACCTATTTGTTTTTCGATACCAAAAAATCCGATACTCCGATCCAAAACCACCGATATTACCGATACCCCCGATGCTGATACTCATAGGGATAGTCCGATACCGATACCAGGACATGCCAAACTGTATCAGTATTGGACAGTATCGGATTGGTATCGAAGCGGGACATGCCAAACTGTACCGGTATCGGTCAGTATCGGTCCGATATCGATTCCGATACCCCCCTCCCCCGATCCGATACTCATAGGATTGGTCCGATCCGAAACCACCTATACCCCCTCCCCCGATTCGATACTCCGATTCGAAACCACAGATACTCATAGGAAGGGTCCGATCCGAAACCACCGATAACCCCCACCCCCTCCCCTACCCCGTCGGACAGCAAACCCACCTCCCCTTCCCACACCCCCCCGATAATAAACCCCCACCCTACCTCCTCCCCTCCGACAGCAAACACCCACCCCCCTCCCCCTCACCCCCCGACAGCAAACCCTAAACCCTACCCCTACCCTCCGCCCCATACCAAACACCATCCACCCCCCGTCCCCCTTTCTCCCTCCATCACCCGCCGGCCCCTGCGACAGTCGGCCCACCCCTCCACCCGAACCCTACCCCTGCCCCGAAACCCTAAACCCTGTCCTGCCCCCCGCCCTCAACAACCTCTCTCCCTCCGCCCCTACTCCCTTCTCCCCCACCCCGCCGGCCCCAGCGACAGCCGACCCCCCCACCAACTCGAAACCCTATATGTTATGCTAAACAGAGAGAGAGAGAGAGGGAGAAAGAGAGAGAGAGAGAGAGCATACCTGAGAGAGAGAGATCCCGTCGGAGAGAGCTCGCCGGAGAGAGAGAGAGAGAGAGAGAGAGAGAGAGAGAGAGAGAGAGAGTTTTTGGGGGAATGAAAAATTCCCCCCCGTCGGTTCAATTTAAGTTAGGTTATAGTATTTAGGGACGGATTACCGACGGATATATCCATCGGTAGGTAGTCGCTAAATACCTACTAGATTACCGACGGAACGTTCGTCGCTAGATAGACGCTAATTTAGTATGCCATTTTTTTTTCAGATTTTACCGCCACAATGTGCGACATATTAGCGACGGACATGAATCCGTCGCTAAAGTTTCGTCAAATGAGCGACGGATGTGCGACTGATTTTGACGCAAAAAAAAATATATCCATTGCTTTCTGACGGTAGCCCGTCACAAGGTAGTCGCGTGACCGTCGCTATGGCCGACGGATATGATCCGTCGCTAATCTTTCGTCGCCAAATTGCTATATTTTTGTAGTGATTTCTGTTTGATGTATGGCATTATTTTCCTTTAAGAAATATCTCGTCTCTTTTCTTGCCTTAGGTTGGGAGATTTTCTTGATAGCATTCCCAAATAAAAGGGCAGGTTTTTTATGGACTGTAGTATCCAAGCTCTGAAGGGGTTCACCGTTCATCAAGTTCAAAAGAGTTTGATTATCTTTATCTATGAGTAGAGTTCTGCGTGCTTCAAGACCATCATATTGAGGAAAAGTGACATGAGACAAATTCTCTCTATACCCTGGGACGTTAAATGTTGAAGCAAACCTTTCTGCATTCGGGTCTTCCCTGAGATTAACTGCAAAGAGACATATGAACAAAAAATTTTTAGAAGCAAAACAAAGATGTATGACTTCTTGAGTTACATAGACTCTCTGAGTTGCACCACGAGATGTGTTGCATAAAAACTTAGGTTGCGCAATAAACCAGGTTGCGCCACATGCCATGTTGCACGAAACTCAAGTTGCACAACACCTCAGGTTGCGCCGCATACTGAGTTGCACCTCAAATTAAGTCATGCAGTACGCAACAATATGCACAACACGATTCATAAAAACGAACAGTATTCAAGAAAAGGGCGACCACACCCTAAGAAGGGGTGGCACAAAGTTTGTGATACTCCACACTCTAAAAAGAGGGGCGCAAATCAATCATTGATGAAATCATCGCTCATAAATCGAATCGGCTCGCCCTTACTCACCTTCCATTGCTGGGTTTGCTGTCTTTCGACGAGAAGAAGGCGACGCATATTGTGGCACATGGGCAGGCAGAACACGAGTTGAAGGGGTGGCGATGGCCTTTTCTTTGTCAGAATAACTGCTAAAACAGTTATTTTTTGAACTCTATAAAAAAAGTTTCCAATCATTGTGAAATCATCAGATACATACGCACAGAGATTAAGAACTCTTGTAAAATTGCTGCTGCATTCTCCAGAGGCTACAGTCTTCAAGTTCACATAGTCCAAGGGATAAAGTGATCGTCTTCTGATCAGATTCCTACAGTTGTACTTCTCCAGAATTTATTGTATTCTTGTACCAATCTTTTTCAAGTTTGGAATAAACTTTTTGTTTTTTACAAACAATATAGACATGGCAAAACATTTCTTAATCATTCCACTGGGAAAATAATTATCAGAAAACAATTAAGAGGTAATAGGGACGTGACTTATTTTCGTCAAACCGAGTTAGGACAGAGTAAAAAAACGAAAATGATTTTACTGGAGAAAATATTTTAGAGGACCTATTATCCAAGGCGTATTCAAGACTCTTGAAATACAGATAATAGTTAGATAATTTTTTGAATCGAATCACATAAACATCGCACTGTATATTTACATGACTGAACATATATGGACTTTATTTATAAAAGGTTACACATAGCATTTCTTCAGGAACTTACCATTGATAGGCATTATGAGCAAGTCACCATCAGGCTTGGTTAGTCGGTACGCATCATTAGAATACACTGATTCTATAAATGAAAGGACCTTTCCATTTAAGCTAAAATTTTTCTTTTGTTTTATGCTTCATGACCATTGGTCTTCTCACTACTAAGACTAGATCACCGACTTGGAAGATTCTTTCCTTCACCTTTTTATTGAAGGCTCTGGAAAGGCGTGCCTGGTATAGCTCAATATGCTGCTGAACTAACAAGTATTTTTTGTCTAGCGCTTCGAGCTCCTATAGACGTAAACGATAGCTTTCTTCGATAGTCAACTCGCTGGCTAAGGCTACTTGAGAGAAGGAATCTGAATTTCTAGGGGAAGAACTGCTTCGCTTCCATAAACCAGAGAGAATGGCGTACTGCCTGTTGGAGTCCGGACCGTTGTACGATAGGCCCATAGACATTCGTCGATCTTTTTATTCCAATCGTGCTTGTTTGAAGACATAAATTTCTTGATAAGTTTAATAATAGTTTTATTGAAGGCTTCTGCTAGCCCGTTAGTCGCTGGATTGTAGGCAGTAGAGGCTACATTCTGGATTCGATTCTTATCAAAGAACCGATAGAATGCATGACTTGCGAATTGTGGATCATTATCATGGATGATCCTACGAGATAGCCCGTAGCGGTAGATAACGTGATGTTTGATGAAATTGATCATGTTTGACGCCTTTACTTCGGTGAACGGTATAGCTTTCGTCCATTTGGAGAAGTAATCGGTTATGGCTAGGATGAACTAATGTCCTCTGGAAGATGGCGGGCTGATTGGTCCTATGACGTCCATGCCCCAGGCTTTAAAAGGCCAAGATGCTGTCGTCGGGTGTAGAAACTCCGAAGGTTGATGAATAAAATCGGCGTGGAACTGACAAGCCTTACACTTATTTGTATATTCAACAACATCTGCTATCAATATGGGCCAATAATAACCCATTAGTTTAAGGCAATCTTGTAGTTTGGGGCCTGGTTGATGTGTACCACAAACTCCGTCGTGAGCCTCCCGGAGTGCATGTTTGGCTTCTGTGTCTGATAAACATCGTAACAGTAGCCCGTTGTAAGAGCGTCGATACAGCATCTTGGTAGCTGTGTCATAGTAAAATTTGAGGGATCGCCTTTGGATAAACACTGCTTCTTTTGGGTCCTCGGGGAGGATTCCATAGACGGCATAGTCTATGAAAGGAAATCTTCAGTCTTTAACATCGACGTTTATTTTCGTTGTGTAACTGTGATGAATATGTAAAGCATCTTTCACACAAAATAGTTCTCGACCAGACACTATGATCGACTATTGAGTATTGGTAGGGACGGTCAAGGAAGCAGAAAGACCGGCTAGAGCATCTTCTTCTATATTCTGTAGTCGAGGCACGTGCTTAATGAAGAATGCAGCGAAAGTAGATGCCAACTAGATTGTCGCTTTGTGATAGGGGATGAGATCTTCGTGACGAACTTCATAGTCCCCTCGGACCTGGCTAACTATAAGCTTAAAATTGCCGTAAGCTTCTAGATAGTCAACTTCCAGTTGTTTTGCCAGTTGCAAGCCAATCAATAGGGCATTATATTCTGCCACATTGTTGGTGTAGGGTTCCACGAGAGAATATGCATGATGTATAAACAGATGGTCGGGTGACACGAGCACGATGCCTACTCCGACCATAATATTTCTTTTAGGTCCTGTTCTTGATGCACCGTCAAAGAACATTCGCCAAATGGGGATTTCTTCAGTTGTGGTGTTAGACTCCACTACTTCATTGGGGATTTCGTCGTAGAGTTTGAAAGATTCTGGCACCGGATGAGCTGCTAGGAAATCAGCTAACGCTTGGCCTTTTACTGTCTTCTGAGGAACGCACAACATATCGTATGGAGTCAACAACATTGCCCATGTAGCTAAACGAGAATTGAGGGAACCCGGTTTAGTCATGAGTATTCTGAGAGGATTGACTTTAGATATGATGTGGATAGTCTGCCCAGACACATAGTGGCGCGTCTTCTCGATAGCAAATACCAGTGCAAGACATTCCTTTTCCACAGGTGTGTATCTATGTTCGGCACCCACCATTATGTGGCTGAGGTAGTAGATTGCCTGTCATGGCCGCCTTCATTCTTCTGAGCTAATAGTATATCGAGAGAATGGTCCATAGCGCGGACATACAGTAAGAAGGGCTTCCCTATTATTGGAGCTACCAATACTGGGGGGCTTGTGAGATACTTCTTGATGTCATCGAATGTGCGCTGACATTGTTCAATCCAGACGAAAGATACGCCTTTCTTCATGTGCTGAGTGAACGAGATCATGGGGTGGCTAGCAAAGATCGAGGGCTTGTCCAATCTCCTCAACATCAAGGAGTACGATATCATACTCGACATGGATTGGCTGGGTGCATGCACGCGACCATCGAGTGCATAAAAAAGAGAGTTGTGTTCCGTCTTCTTAGCAAAATAGATTTCTCCTACTCGTGTGGAACATCGTCGAAGTCGGCCATGGTGATATCGGCAATTTTGGCAAGGTGCATGTTGCATTCTCGTTGTAGCGGGTACCTAGCATCAGTTCAAGACACAAGAAAGAAGACTGCAGGCATGGTGCAGACTAAAGTCATGATAGATTTTCCCAAAGTATTTCCAGACGAGTTGCCAGGGATGCCGCCAGATCGAGAGATAGAATTTAGCATTGACACCTTTCCGGGCACTCGACCGAAGTCAAAAGCACCCTACCAAATGGCACCGATAGAGCTGAAGGAACTAAAGGCACAAGTACAAGAGTTGCTAGACTGCAGATATATTTGCCCTAGCGTCTTTCCGTGGGGTGCTCCAGTGCTATTCGTAAAGAAGAAGGATGGAACGATGCGGCTATGAATCGACTATCGGGAGCTTAACAAAGCTACGGTACGAAACAAGTACCCGTTGTCTAGGATTAATGACTTGTTTGATCAACTGCAAGGGACCACAGTATTTTCTAAGATTGATCTTCACTCAATCAATTATCAGTTAAAGATCAAGCCCGAGGACGTGCTGAAGTCCTCCTTCCTAACTCGATATGTAACTCCTCTTCCCGGAAATTTTTGAAATATTTTTATTACTTATTTGATTTAAATGGTGATTTCTAGATTTTTATAAATAATTATTTAGTTAATTATTACGGTAAATGAGTTTAGCCATGGTTGAGTTTTGAAGTACAAGATGATTAGAAATCGTGGCACGGATAGTGCAATGTCATGCTTTGACTAGTGTACTAGCCCTGGTAGGGAAGGCCAAGCCATAGTGACGTCCTAACTAGGAAAACCAGGCCAAGTTGCGACTTAACCTTACCGAAGATTCTATTTATTATTTAATTATATTATTGAGTTTTAGGGAACCCGGTTGTACCGAACCGGTCCAGATTGGGCCCAAGTCAAATCCAAGCCAATGTAGGCCTGTAGTGGGACCAAATATGGCCTTGTAGACATATTTGGTAAATGCAAATATTTTCGTATATATTTTTAGGAATTGGCAATTATTTTCTAAATATTTTTTATAGGTAGATTATAGGTATTATTATTATTATTAAATAGTGTTTTACAAAATTTGTATGATCTTCAGGAGCCAGATAAGTAGTGTGCATGTTGTATCCATCAGAAACATTTTTGGGCTATTTTAATTATTATTAGGATTTTTATTATCATTAATATTACTTTGTTGTTATTAAATGATAACGATTTATATTTATTAAATTATTTATTATATAAATGATATGTATATATATGTGTATATATATATTTCTGTAAATAAGACACTATACTATGAATATTTATTATTAGGATATTATTCGGTTGCTGTGGATATTTATTGTTGTAGTGGAAGGTATGCATAGAAGATATTTATAAATATATAAAGAGTTATATAAGTAAATATATATATATATAGAGTTATATAAGTATACGCATATAAATGTGTATATATTATATATGTGACTATGTATATATAAATGTATATGTAATATTTTAGAAGATTCAAATCATTGTTTAAATTTAGATAAAAGAGGCCATTGACATATATATATATATATATATATATATATATATATATATATATATATATATATATATAAATATATATATATAATTTTTTTATATTTATATAAATATATAAATATAAATATAAATATAAATATATATATATATATATATATATATATATATATATATATATATATATATATATATATATATATTTTTAATATATATATATATATATATATATATATATATATATATATATATATATATATATATGTCAATGGCCTCTTTTATCTAAATTTAAACAATGATTTGAATCTTCTAAAAATATATTAAATTTAGATAAAAGAGGCCATTGACATATATATATATATATATATATATATATATATATATATATATATATATATATATATATATATATATATATATATATATATATATGGGAAGGGATATTGCACCAAACTTATTGCATCAACTGTTGCATCAAACAATCTCAACCACTCATTTTCTATCATGTGGTTATAAAGCATTCCATAAAGTTGTTGCCACGTCAGCATGCTTTATAACCATATGATTGAAATAAATGTATGGTTGAGATTATTTGGTGCAATAATTGATGCAATAAGTTTGGTACAATATCCCTCCCCTATATATATATATATATATATATATATATATATATATATATATATATATATATATATATATATATATATATTTTAATATATATATATATATATATATATATATATATATATATATATATGAAGGATGCGAAAGAGCGTGGGATCTCCTCTGCTCGCCACACCGACATCCCAACACCCCAAATCCTAGCCCAAGCAACTATTACCCAGGCCAAACAGAGCCAGGCTAAACCATGCCCCCCCGATTTTCTGGGATAACAGAATATGTAAGCTCGAGAGATCGAAACCGAGAGAGGGAATTCGTGAAAACCCTAACACCAGTCCGCTACCCTCTCTCCCTGACAGCCTCCCCGACCCTGGATGCTTCACCCGCCACCGTAACGAACGCCGGAGTGCGTGCGCCGCGCTGGAAATAGGACAACAGCCGCAGCACAGCAGCGGTATTGGCAGTCCCGAGCCCCAAGTTTGCAGGTAAATTCCTTCTTATCTCAGCATTATTCTACAAACCAATTAGTGATTCAAGAACACAACCTATAGGTCTTTGACACCAATGGATCGTTTCGAACTAAATCGAAACGAAATCGATATAAAATCGATGCCAAAAATGGCGAAAAACTGATTCGAAAACAGGATTGACAACAGTCGAGTTAGCCTACTTTGCATTTAATTATTTTCCAAACCATGCATGATTTCGAAAACCTATTTAAAGGTGTTTATTGACAACATGTAGGGCAACAAAACTCTTCTTTTAGTTTTAAATAAATCTGGGTATTCATTAAATAAAACATATGCAAAGTTGATCAAAAATCTATTTTCAAAATCACGAAAACCTTCGTTACGACGTGCGTTCCGCCATTCCGGGCGACATGGTCGCGAACCAAAAGCATCGAAAGGTGCGTAACGGCTTCGTGGACGTGTGGGCTTTGACGAAATTTAAATTGGTCGCGTGTGCGCGACGAATTTGATGCGTATCCGTCGAAATTCACCGTATCGGCCTCTGTGCAAAATTTCCAATTACTTTGTGCATGTTCGTCAGCTCGAGACGAAACTTACGACAACAGGACCGTATCATTTTTCTGGTCCTGTATGCCAAGTTTGGTCCTATTCTGAGACAGTTGATCGGATCATCGTTTTACGGGCCCCATGATCCGATTCAATAACTGATTTTGTACACGGCCTACCGGAATCAAACTTTGGACATACCATTAGGTTCGTATCATCAAAACGAATCCGTAGACATATAGTTTGACGACTTTAGAGACCATTAACTCTGGCATGCTTTTCGATGCCAAGCAGGTCCAATGACGGATACCGTTTTAACCCAAAATTATCGTTTTGCCCCTGTATCCAGAATTGGACATAAAGATAGGCAATCCTAGCTAATTTGACTATTCTAAGAATGTTGGCAATGTTTGTTTCATCTTTCGGAGACAGTTGTGAGATTTGGACTTATTTGGCCTACCGGTTGACGGTTTATTGTTGGCTCTTCGTGCTACCACCAGGCAAGTATATATTGTCTCCCTCTACAGTTAATACATTCTTATATTCATTCTCTTCTAGTTATATGTTATCATTTGGTTTCTCTTGGATTGTTTTGGTTTATATGCTTTCTTCGTGTCATGTATATTACAATTAGCTGTCTCGTTTATATACTGTCATTGGCCAGAGTTTGATATTATGGTCCATACTAGAATTGTCCTTACCTGCATCATGACTGAGTTGTACCGTGTCATCACCTGTATCTTGACTAAGTCGTATCTACAAGTATGTGTGATTGAACTGCTATTCCTGTATCGTTTCCACAACCTGCGAGTCCACACACGAGGCGAGGGTTGTCCGTTTGCATCTGCGAGTCCACATATGGGACGAGCGTGACTTGTCTTGAAACTGACCTACGAGTCCACATTCGGGGCGAGGGTTAGTGATTAGTTCAAACCTGCAAGTCCACACTTGGGGCGAGGGTTTGGTATTCCATTGATCTCTTGTTCTTCCAGTAGTTCATTTATGCATAGTTGATCCTGTATCCGTGTTCATAGTTACCTGTCAGTAGCCACATGTCAGTCTCATGTCTAGTTCCTGTTTATACCCTATTTATATTATTACATGATTAAACTGTTAGATATGCATATTTTTATGTATCTTGCTATGTCCCCTGAGGACCTGATGATCTCTTCAGGTAGCTGATTGCGTGGAATTAGTTAGCGGATCATGATGGTAGTGATTACACCAGCAGGGATACAGTTATTTGTTTATGATATTTTCTTGTTATCCTTTCGTGTTTTATATTCCATACCAGGATATATTCTGCTTATTTTATAGACTCATATCGTTCTTGGAGTCTAATCGAACAATATGCTAATGGGCTGCAGACCATGACCCATAATTGTTCATTCATGTTTTATATTTTTATTGTGGATTGCGATATAGATTGTATTGCCATGATTTGGCAGTATACCATAGCCTTGACAGCGTTTACGTATTCGAGTCGGGCTGGAGTTCGCTCGATACGTAGCTGGCTTGCTCACGAGCTCGCGTCCGAAAAGCGGGTGTGGGTCGTGATAAGTTTTTTTGGTGGCCCATGCAGGTCAGAGCATATCGTACCGGTTACGTAACTGTACTGGTACGAGCCTGCACATCTGACTAGACCTTTAAAAATCTCAATCCACTCTGCCTTGAAAATTCTCCTAGAAATTTCTCTACGTCCTTGAAATTTCATATTTGTTCTCAATTTTTCTTCCTTGCCTTCCCGTACCATTGATTCTCGACCCTTCCTATTTCAGGGTGACGAATGATCGTGCTGTCTAGAATTCAACAGAAATTCTTGAGTTATAGTATAATATTGCTTGACTATTGAATATTTGACTGTTTATAGATAGGAGGGATTGTAGATGCCATACACCCTAAATATCTGTTGGTAGAATTGTTAGCAACTAGTTAGAAGATTAAAAGGTTTTAGTGACCATAATTTTGAGGAGTAGTATGACCAAAGGTGGGTAGAATTTCTCAAGTGTTCGGAGTTATAAAATGATTGGAGAAGGTCATAAAATATTTTGGAGAAATTAAATTTGAGGAGATTAAGGTTACGGCAGACTTTTTTTTTGAACTTTAGGGAATAGTTAGGAAATAGAATTTCGAGGATAAAATTATTTTAAGGTGGGTAGATTAGTAACTCCTATTCCTGAATTTTTTTGAAATATTTTTATTATTTATTTGATTTAAATGGTAATTTCTAGATTTTTATAAATAATTATTTAGTTAATTATTACGGTAAATGAGTTTGGCCATGGTTGAGTTTTGAAGTACAAGGTAATAAGAAATCGTAGCACGGATAGTGCAATGGCGTACTTTGACTAGTATACTAGCCCTGGTAGGGAAGGCCGAGCCATAGTGACGTCCTAACTAGGAAAACCAGGTCAAGTTGCGACTTAACCCTTACCGAAGATTCTATTTATTATTTAATTATATTAGTAAGTGTTAGGGAACCCGGTTGTAACGAACCTGTCCAGATTGGGCCCAAGTCAAATCCAAGCCCATGTAGGCATGTAGTGGGACCAAATACGGCCTTGTAGACATGTTTGGTAAATGCAAATATTTTCGTATATATTTTTAGGAATTGGAAATTATTTTCTAAATATTTGTTATAGGTAGATTATCGGTTTTATTATTATTAAATAGTGTTTTACAAAATTTGTATGATCTTCTAGAGCCAGATAAGTAGTGTGCATGTTGTATCCATCAGAAACGATTTTTGGGCTATTTTAATTGTTATTAGGATTTTTATTATCATTAATATTACTTTGTTGTTATTAAATGATAACGATTTATATTTATTAAATCATTTATTATATAAATGATATGTATATATATGTGTATATATATTTCAATAAATAAGACACTATACTATAAATATTTATTATTAGGATATTATTTGGTTGCTGTGGATATTTACTGTTGTAGTGGTAGGTATGCATAGAAGATATTTATAAATATATAAAGAGTTATATAAGTAAATATATTTATAGAGTTATATAAGTATACGCATATAAATGTGTATATATATTATATATGTGAGTATGTATATATAAATATATATGTAATATTTTAGAAGATTCAAATCATTGTTTAAATTTAGATAAAGAGGCCATGGACATATATATATATTTATATATATATATATATATATATATATATATATAGATATATATAAAATATATATATATTTTATATATATATATATATATATATATATATATATATATATATATATATATATATATATATATATATGTTATATATGGTTTTTCCTATAAAAAAGGAAATAAAGAAATAGAAAAAAAGAAAAAGAAAAACAAAGACAGGCCAGCCCAATCCCAGCCGGCCCAAAGTCCCAGCACCCCAAATCCTAGCCCAAGCAACCATTACCCAGGCCAAACAGAGCCAGGCTAAACCGCGCCCCCCTGATTCTGTGGGATAACAAAATATGTAAGCTCGAGAGATCGAAACCGAGAGAGGAAATTCGTGAAAACCCTAACACCAGTCCTCCACCCTCTCACCCTGACAGCCTCCCCGACCCTGGACGCGCCGCCCGCTGCCGCCATGACCATCAGAGCGCGTGCGTCGCGCCGAAAATAGGGCAACAGCCGCAACACAGCAGCGATGTTGGCATCCCCGAGCCCCAAGTTTGCAGGTAAATTCCTCCTTCATCTCAGCATTATTTTATAAACCAATTGGTGATTCAAGAACACAACCTATAGGTCTTTGACACCAATGGATCGTTTCGAATTAAATCGATACAAAATCGATATAAAATTGATGCCAAAAATGGCAAAAAACTGATTCGAAAACAGGATTGACAACAGTCGAGTTAGCCTACTTTCCATTTAATTATTTTCTAAACCATGCACGATTTCGAAAACCTATTTGAAGGAGTTTATTGACAACATATAGGGCAACAAAACTCTTCTTTTAGTTTTAAATAAATCCAGGTATTCATTAAATAAAACCTGTGCAAAGTTGATAAAAAATATGTTTTCAAAATCATGAAAACCTTCGATACGACGTGCGTTCCGCCAATCCGGGCGACGTGGTCGCGAACTGAAAGCATCGAAAGATGCGTAACGGCTTCGTGGACGTGTGGGCTTTGACGGAATTCAAGTTGGTCGCGTGTGCGCGACGAATTTGATACGTATCCGTCAAAATTTACCGTATCGACCTCTGTACAAATTTTCCAATTACTTTGTGTATATTTGTCAGATCGAGACAAAACTTGCACTAACAGGACCGTATCATTTTTTTGGTCCTGTATGCCAAGTTTGGTCCGATTCTGAGACAGTTGATCGGATCGTCGTTTCGTGGGCCCCACGATCCGATTTAACGGACAATTTTGTGCACGGCCCATCAAAATCCAACATTGGACATACCGTTGAGTTCGTATCATCAAAATAAATCCGTAAACATATAGTTTGACGACTTTAGAGATAATTGACTCGGGCACGCTTTTCGATACAAAGCAGGTTCAACGGTGGACACCGTTTTGACCCAAATTACAATTTTACCCCTGTGTCCAGAATTGGACTTAAGGACAGGATATTCTAGCTAATTTGACTATTCTAAGAATGTTGGCAATGTTTGTTTCAGCTTTCGGAAACAGTTGTGAGATTTGGACTTATTTGGCTTACCGATTGACGGTTTATTGTTGGCTCTTCGTGCTACCACCAGGCAAGTATACCTTGCCTCCCTCTACAGTTATTGCATGTTTATATTCTTTCTCTTATAGTTATATGTTACCATTTGGTTTCTCTTGGATTGTTTTGGTTTATATGCTTTCTTCATGTCATATATATTACTTTAGCTGTCTCGTTTATATACCGTCATTGGCCAGAGTTTGATATTATGGTCCATACTAGAGTTTTCCTTACCTGTGTCATGACTGAGTTGTACCGTATCGTCACCTGTATCTTGAC
This sequence comes from Iris pallida, assembly GCA_029216955.1. Taxonomy (NCBI): domain Eukaryota; kingdom Viridiplantae; phylum Streptophyta; class Magnoliopsida; order Asparagales; family Iridaceae; genus Iris; species Iris pallida. Next base: position 7,847,128 of record JANAVB010028000.1, on the reverse strand, counting down.
TAAGTCGTGTCTACAAGTATGTGTGATTGAATTCTTATTCCTATATCGTTTCCACAACCTGCGAGTCCACACACGGGGCGAGGGTTGTCCGTTTGCACCTGCGAGTCCACACACGGGGCGAGGGTGACTTGTCTTGAAACCGACCTACGAGTCCACATTTGGGGCAAGGGTTAGTGATTAGTTCAAACATGTGAGTCCACACTCGGGGTGAGGGTTTGGTATTCCATTGATCTCTTGTTCTTCCAGCAGTTCATTTATGCATAGTTGATCCTGTATCCGTGTTCATAGTTACCTGTTAGTAGCCACATGTCAGTCTCATGTCTAGTTCCTGTTTATACCCTAATTATATTATTGCTTGATTAAACTGTTTCATAGACATATTTTTATGTATCTTGCTATGTCCCCTGAGGACCTGATGATCTCTTCATGTAGCTGATTGCGTGGAGTTAGTTAGCGGATCATGATGGTAGTGATTATACCTGCAGGGATACAGGTATTTGTTTGTGATATTTCCTTATTTTCCTTTCGTGCTTTATATTCCATACTAGGATATAATCTGCTTATTTTATAGACTCATGTCGTTCTTGGAGTCTAATCGAACAATATGCTAATGGGCTGCAGACCATGACCCATAATTGTTCATTCATGTTTCATATTTTTATTGTGGATTGAGATATAGATTGCATTGCCATGATTTGGCAGTATACCATAGCCTTGACAGTGTTTACGTATTCGAGTCGGGCTGGAGTCCGCTCGATACGTAGCTGGCTTGCTCACGAGCTCGCATCCGAAAAGCGGGTGCTGGTTGTAACACGATATAGCCACTATGAGTTCCTAGTTATGTCGTTCGGTTTGACAAACACCTCCACCGTCTTCATGGATCTGATGAATCGAATCTTCCGACCGTTCATAAACAAATTCGTAGTCATATTCATTGATGACAGTCTCATCTATTCAAAGAGTAAGGAAGAGCATACAGAATATTTGAAGATGGTGCTACAGACTTTGCGTGAACAACAACTATATGCCAATTTGAGTAAACGTGAGTTCTGGATGAGCAGCATGACATTTTTTGGTCATATTGTTTCGGCAAAAGGAGTCACGGTGGATCCGAAGAAGATATAAGCGATAGTCGAGTAGAAACGACCTACCTCGGCAGACGACATCCATAGTTTCCATGGTTTGGAGGGCTACTACCAAGATTTGTAAAAGACTTTTCCAAGATTGCGTCGCCTCCGACTCATCTCACCCAAAAAGGAGTCGCATTTGAGTGGAACGATGACTGTGAATCTAGCTTCCAGGAGTTAAAGCAACGGCTCGTCTCAGCTCTAATCCTTGTACTTCCGGATGGGCCAAAAGGGTTTTAGATATTCAACAATGCATCAAAAATAGGCTTAGGGTGCGTGCTTATGCAAAGGGGTAAGGTGGTTTCATTTGCTTCGAGGCAGTTGAAGCAGCACAAAAAACATTAATCTACGCATGATCTAGTGTAATGTCCTAGTCCCAAAATACGTAAGACTAGGAGATCGTATACATGCCAGCTATATATCGAGAGGACTCCATCCTAGCTCGAGTACGTATAAGTTATCTTGTTGTTCTAAATCAATAATACCTCAATCCACTAAATAAAGGTAAAAATGATGAATCAAATGCACTAAGGTTGATCAGACCATAATACACTGATTCTAGAATAGATAAATATATTAGAGTGGATCCCTAATAATACTTTTATCATGAACAACCTAGAAGAAAATGAAGCTTACAAAAGACTTGGCTATAGTAACAACAATAATCAAATAGAAGACAAATTGTAAATAAGGAAGAGAAGAATAACAACATCGACGAAATATCCCTGAAGGCTTGGTGTAGCGACCATCATCCATCAATGTATCACACCCTTATCTTACCTAGAGTTATCACCAGGTCCTCAGGGGACTAGCAAAACACATAATATACAACTACTTTGACAATAATAACATGCATAGAAAAGTAGGAATAACAAGTACAAAAAAATCACATAGGAGAACTCTATAGAGGTGACATGTCATGAGAATATAATATTAAACATGGCTATAGGTACATGTGATAATAACTACAGCCCAGCGAGGCGCAAATAGCCCTATAATAGGTTCTCTACTACAGCCCGGTAAGGAACTAATAATAGAGGGTATAGTTACGACTAATAAAAGACTCTCTCCTAAGGTACTAAGAAGTAAAGTCTATCACGTCTAGTCATATACAAGTCAAGTACAGGTCAAGGCATATCAGTTAATCATGTCACAAGACAACACAATAGTATTAGGATCTATATAAGAAAACTTTGATAACTAGAATAAAAGAAATAACTCGTGTGTACGTATACCGAGAAAATAGCAGTGATAATCGGAGAGTAATAGTAACATGAACCATAGAAGTATGTGATCAAATCAGACAAAAAAGTAATAACAATATAAGGAATGCATGTAAGTACTGTAAAGTTCGACAAGGTGCACTTGCCTGGTAGTAGCGCGTAGAACCAACAATATCCAATCACTTAGTGAGCCACAAAAGTCAAACTCTCGCAAACATCTCCGGATGCCGAAATAGACATCACCAACGTGTTTGACATAATTTTTTTTCTAAGTTTGGCTACCCATAAGTCCAATTCTGGACATAGGGGTAAAATAGTAATTTTGGGCCAAAATAGTATCTACCGTTAGACCCGCTTTGCACCAAAAAATATACCGAAACATATGGTCTCTAAGTCGACAAATTATATACCTACGAGTCCAGTATTTTGATACAAACTTAACGGTATGTCCAGATTTGGATTCCAATGAGTCGTGCACAAAATTTCCAATTGAGTCGGATTGCGGGCATGCCAAAATAGCATTTCGGTCGACCTTCTCAGAATCGGACCAAACATGGTTCACATAACCCAAAAAATGACAAGAGTCCAATGACGTAAGTTTTGTCGCGATGTGACGAACGTGCACAACGCAGTTAAGGTTTTTGCAAATGGGCCGATACTGGGAAATTTGACGGTTACGTCTTAAATTTGTCATGCACACGCAACCAAATCGAGTTCCGTAAAAGTCCACACATCCGCAACATCCATATACACCTTTCATGCCTTTGGGTTGCAACGAAGTTGCCCAGTTTGTTGGAACGGATCCCATGTCAAATTTTTTTAATGTTTTGAAAATAGATTTTTTGTCAAGTTTAAACTAATTTTAAACAGAATACAATATTCAAAAAAATAAACTTATTACTGGGTTTTAATCTTGGTTAGGTTGTCTAAACTCTGTTTAAGCAGTTTTCCAAGATTCGTGATATCCTTGTTGCAAATCGACCGCAAACATGGGAGGTTGGGACAGTTTCTAACGTACAAATATCAAGTTTTTTTTTTCTCAATTTTGGAACTCGATTTGCATCATGTACATAGAGAATGAATAGGAACTATCTAATGGAATTAGATGATGGCTTGGTTGATTGCACCTGTGAAATCCGTTCACAAAATTGATGATTGTCGAGGGAGATACCCCGTCACGAAGGTGGCATTGTTGCTGCCTTCACTTCTGTGCATGTTACTACTACTGCTTTTGCTGTTGCGGTTTTTGGAGATCGACTGTGTAGGAACGAAATAGTAAAGCGTAATACTCTAGAGGGGGGGGTGAATAGAGTTGGCAGCAGAATAATGCAAATTAAAAATGTTAGCAGCACAATCACAGAATATTAATCATAACTGAAATAAAGTAAAGACAGAGTTAAGAGAGCAAACGCAAAGACATCAATGTATACTGGCATCCCTCTGTTGAGGACTAATCCAGTCGGTAGAACTCTTGCTACCAGTTGAATCCACTATTGAAAAAAACCGTAAGTTTTCGTACGAAGTCCTTGCAACTTCTACAACGCGAGCTTTGATACGAAGAACTCGTCCAACTTCAAATATGAAGAGGTATTCTTCAAGCAAGCCTTCTGATTACAATCTCTCAGAAACTTCTAGACCGTACCGCACTAGCAAATTGACTAGAGGATTGTAATTGGCTTGGGATCTGAAATTGAAAGCTCTAGAAAACTCTTTGAAAGACTGAAAGCTTTAGATAGAGAGAAGATTGAAAGTGAATGAGTTTGTTGAAATGATCGAAATCCTTCTCTATTTATAGGAATTTTAAAGGCAGACTTCTGACAGAATTCGGGCAGAATTCGGGCAGAACTCTATGAGCAAATCTCGGTCAAATCTGCAACTGCAGGAGGACCAAGTTCCAAGGATTCAAAATCACAACGGCCACCAACCGAACTTTGGCCGAACTCTGGCCGAACTCGGTCCGAGTTCTGTCAGGGTTTAGTCAGGGTTTAGTTAGGGTTTTAAAAAGCTTTTTGGTGATTTTTGAAAACCTTTTTGAAAACCTTTTTGTAAACCTTTTTGAGAGGACATTTTAAAAACATTTTGAACTCATTTAAGGGTAGCCTATTTGCTAGTACGACTCGGTGTACAACATATTCCAAGACTCAAATAAAATGAAAAATATATTGCATAAGGAATTACAGACTCGAGTAGGCAAACAGATCTTCGGTCTTGAATTCATTGGATAGCCATTCTTGATCATGTTCAAGAGTCCGAGATGTCCCGACTAGCTTTGTATATCCAGACAGAGTTTAATCAATTATTAAAATCAGGTTTGACCATATGACCAAATGGGCCAACAATCTCCTCCATTTTGATAATTGACAAACTATGAATGATATAACATTATGCTTGTTCAAAAATATCAAAAAGTAGAATTGTTCATATCCTGTATTATCTCAAAAAAAATGTTAGATCTTTAATTTTCTCCCCCTTTGTCACTTAGCAAAATAATTGCAAAAGATGAAGCTCCCCCGCAATCAAATGCATAAGTAACAAATAGTGAGAAAACATATATAAAAGAAATAAGGCATAAACTAGAGAAATATCACAGGCATGTATTAAAAAAAATCATCACCGGCATGTAATTTCACAGGCAGTTATAAAGAATGAATTAATATAAGAAATAGTTCTATCATAAACTGAAACTGAAACATAGTGCTGAAATAAACTGAATGCCATAAACTGAGGCATAATAAACATATCCATAAAAAGAAAAGAGTACTGAAGCAAACTAAAAAGTGCTAGTAATCAAAAAGTACTGATAATAACTTGGAATGTCGGAGCATTTCCAAGTGCACAATAAAATATCACTCAAAATCATATAGTCACATCTCCTCACCATCATTCTCATCATCATCATCAGTAGCTCGACCAGCATGTCCTGAAGTACCTGCTCCAGAGGTACCAGCGCCAGAAGGATGCGGAGGGGCGCCAGCATAGAACTCACCAACATAATCATGATGTGGAGCACGGTCAGGACGGTACCAATCATAGGCGTTACCGGGCTGGAAGTAGGCATGAACAGCCTCATCCTCACAGCGGTAACCGGAGAAAGCTGGATCTCTAGGGATGGAACCGGCTGAATGACCAGTCTGGGAGAAACGAAGATCAGCTAAGGAGTTTGCAAGCGCCTGATAGTGGGTGACATCGCAGAACTCACGCTCACGAGCCATATCCGTCATCGAGACGTGCAAAGCAGATAAATGCTGTTGTATACCCTCAAATGTCATGGCATACTGATGAGGTGGTGGAGGAGGTGCAGTAGGAGGAGCAGGAGGTGGAGCTGAAGCAGTCATGCTACGACGAGATAACTGAAGAAACTTGGGCTCAGGGTCCTGAGTACAAGTCGACAGATCGATATCGAAGCGCTGAAAGATGCGTGGAAGAATCATCGCGTAAGAGAGATTTCTATCTCTTGCACGACAACGACCCATCATCTGAATCATGATCTTAGGGGCAGAAAATGGAATCCCCTTAAGAATATGGTACATGGCGGACAGCTCAAGAGAAGTCACATCATCCTTTGAAGTAGATTTTGGAAGGATAGTGGAATAGATGATGCGATGTAATTCATAGTTAAACAAGTTCAGGTTGTTAGCCTTGAACTTTCCAGAGCGTACTCTATCAGGTGCACAGAGTTCCGCTTTGAAACTGGCGAGTGTCGTGCCTTCGAGAAAATCAAATTCAGTGATGTCAACTAGCGGTTCACCTTCGTTAGGGATACCAATGATCTCCGCTAAGAGGTCATCATTGAAATTGATATCAATACCTCCAATACGAGTGCTCACATCAAAAGTGTTTAATATGAGATTGTAATAAAATAATCTAATGGCATTAGTTGCTATAGGGAAGCAGATTTTAACAAAAAGATGTAACCCTAATGCCTCAAAGAAATGACGATGATCAGGAAATACAGTCCATTTGACTGGAGCGCCTGTGTATATGGATCTCATGAAGAAGTCTCCATACCAAAGTAGGGCTTGGTCTAGGGTTTGAAAGAAAAATCCGTCGAATGCACCGTCGCTCGTTTGGACCGACGAGAAGAGGGAATCCGTATGCGGATGCGAAGATGACCCTTCCTCACTAGGGTTCGTCTTCTTCCTCTTTGAAGGATTGAATTTGGGTGCCATTTGTGCAAATTGAAATAAAAATGCACTAATTAAAAAGTGAAGATAGATAGGGTTATACCTCCCAAAATCAAAGTATGTCGAAGAGAACGACGAACTCCGCACGAATCCAAATTTTGGATTGATTTCACCACTTGGATTGGAAGAATGAGGGTGGTGAAAAGCTAGGGTTCGGGGCTCCTTCGCGGCTGCTGCTGCTGTTGTGATTAGTTTGGAAGCAATGAAGAAGAAGGGCTTCTCGGGTTCTGTATATATAACCTGACACCCTCAACCGAACTCGGGCCGAATTCGGTCAGAGCTCTGGCCGAATTCGCCTAGGGTTCTTTATAGTTGATTTTTGCCATTCTTTTTCATTATCTTATTTCAAATATTTAATTCAAAGATTTGTCATTTCAACTTCAATTAACATAATTAATATTATTTTATAGATTAAATGTCGTTTACACAGCGACTGTTTTAGATTAGCTGTAGGAGTACTGTCCCAGCTGGCGGAGGTTCACCGGGGAACTCTTAAGTACCGCTTCGCTTCAACCGTAGTTGTGGTGACAGACAGACTCTTTATTAGCTTGTCTCTAACACAGTTTTTGTATAATGATATATAATCATAAAACAAAATTAATTAATATTATTGACGTCCAAAATTCCTAATTCTCGACGTAAATAATTGAAACGATCTTCCGCTAGAGGTTTAGTGAAGATGTCAGCTAGTTGATTTTCAGTATCTATGTACACAAGGTTTATATCTCCATTTTGATGATGATCTCTAAGAAAGTGATGTCGAATCTCGATATGTTTAGTACGAGAGTGACATACTGGATTCTTAGTCAAATTAATAGTGCTCGTGTTATCACAGAAAATGGGAATATGTGTGTAAAATAAATTATAGTCTTCTAGGGTTTGTTTCATCCACAAAATCTGAGCACAACAACGTCCTGCGGCGATGTACTCAGCCTCTATTGTTGATAGGGCTACAGAATTTTGCTTTTTACTAAACCATGAGACTAAAGCCTTGCCTAAGAAATGACATGTGCCACTGGTACTTTTTCTATCGACTTTGCACCCAACAAAATCTGCATCCGAATAACCAATAAGGTCAAAGGACTTAGTTTTGGGATACCACAAGCCAAAAGAAGAAGTGCCCTTAAGGTATCGAAAGATACGCTTAACAGCGGACAGATGTGATTCCTTTGGGTTAGCTTGAAAACGTGCACACAGGAAAACACTAAACATTATATCTAGACGACTAGCAGTTAAATAAAGTAAACTACCAATCATACCTCGATACTTACGTGTGTCGACTGGCTTGCCTTGTTCATCTAAATCAAGCTTTGTTGAAGTTGCCATTGGAGTGCCAATAGGTTTGACATTTTCCAGATCAAACTTCTTTAGCAGGTCTTTTGTATACTTGGATTGATTTATAAATGTCCCATTATCAGTTTGTTTAATTTGTAATCCGAGAAAGAATTTCAGCTCTCCCATCATGCTCATCTCAAACTCATTCTGCATATACTTAGAAAATTCTTGACACAGAGATTCATCAGTAGATCCAATATAATATCATCAACATAGATTTGGATTAAAAGAAGTTTGCCATTAAAAGACTTAATAAACAGTGTAGTGTCAACCTTGCCTTTTAAAAAGCCGTTGTCAAGTAAAAAAGAGCTTAGACGATCATACCAAGCACGAGGGGCTTGTTTTAAACCGTATAAGGCTTTCTTCAACTTGAAAACATGATCAGGGTTTTTGAAATCCGTGAAACCTGGAGGTTGTGCTACAAAAACTTCTTCTTTTATAAAACCATTTAAAAAAGCACTCTTGACATCCATTTGAAATAGTTTAAAATCATAAAAACATGCAAATGCATATAACATGCGAATGGATTCTAATCTCACAATTGGGGCATAAGTCTCATCGTAGTCGATACCTTCTTCTTGATTGTATCCTTGAGCTACGAGTCGAGCCTTATTACGAGTCACTAAACCATTCTCATTTAGTTTATTTCGGAATACCCAACGGGTGCCAATGACCGGATGATCAATAGGCCTGGGAACAAGTTTCTAAACTTGATTCCGTTCAAATTAGTTTAATTCCTCTTGCATAACATCTATCCAAAAACTATCACTACATGCTTCATCAATAGTTTTGGGTTCTAGCTGTGAAATAAATGCAACACTAGAAACAATATCTCTACTGGATGTACGAGTACTAACTCCTTTGGTAATATCACCAATTACCAAATCTTTTGGATGATCAGCTATAAATTTCAACCTTTTCGGTAGATTCTGAAGGTAGCTGGTTCCTAGATCTTCTCTAGGAGGTTCAGCTAGTACAGAGCTTGGTTGAGGATCAGCTGATGTTGAGCTTGGTACAGTTGGATCTTCGTCATTGTCATCGATAGTCATTTGATTTAGTTCATCAAAGGTGACGTTGATTGACTCTTCGATGATCATGGTTCTTTTGTTGAAGACTCTGTATCCTTTGCTTTTGGCCGTATAACCTAAAAATATACCTTCATCGGCCTTTTCATCAAATTTTCCCAAATTGTCTTTTGTATTAAGAATAAAATATTTACAGCCAAATATTCTAAAGTATGAAACAGATGGAATTCTATCAAACCATAACTCAAATGGAGTCTTCTTCGATTTGGGTCGAATTAGAACTCTATTGAGTACAAAGCAAGCTGTATTGACAGCTTCAGTCCAGAAATATTTGGGTAGACTAAACTGGTTTAACATCACTCTGGCCATTTCGGTTAGAGTTCTGTTCTTACGTTCCACAACTCTATTTTGTTGTGGAGTCCTAGGGCAGGAGAACTCGTGTATGAAACCGTGTGTGTCACAAAATTGCTCAAACTCAGCATTCTCGAATTCGCCTCCATGATCGCTTCTTATACGAGTGATCATGTAACCTTTTTCATTCTGTACTTTCTTATAAAAGGCGACAAATTCGGATAATGCATCATTCTTGCGTGTCAAGAAATATATCCACGTGTATCTAGAGAAATCATCTACAATTACAAAAGCATAAAGTTTACCTCCGAGGCTAGCAACTCTGCTAGGACCAAATAAGTCCATATGAAGCAATTGTAGAGGTCTGTAGTACATACTGCGTTTACAGATTTGAATGTGGATCTGGTAGCTTTGTTCTTTTCACATTGGCTGCATACTGAATCTTTCTTGAATGTAATGTCCGATAAATCGCGTACTAGCTTCTTTGTGGATAATCTTGAGATCGTATCCATATTAACGTGGCCGAGTCTCATATGCCACAGATGACTCTCATCATTCTTGGCCATTAAGCATCTACCTGAAATGTTAGTTTCTTCTAACAAATAGAAAACATATATTTGTCTTCCCTGATACCTTCAAAGATAGTACTACCAGTTGAGCTATCAACTATAGTACATTTGTCTTTGCCAAAGTTGATGCCATAACCATGATCAGCTAGATGACTTATGCTGAGTAGATTATGTTTCAACTCTGTAACCAGACAGACATCCTTAATCACAGGATAGGGAGACTTACCAACATCACCGATACCAATAATATACCCTTTCAAGTTATTACCAAAGGAGACATAGCCTTCCTTCTTTTTCTTCGACAGTGTTGCAAATAGGGTAGCATCACCGGTCATATGCCGTGAGCAACCGCTGTCGAGGATCCATTTGCTTCTAGTATGTGAAGGGTGTTCCACCTACAAAACAGTTTGCAGATAAAACTTTTGGTACCCATTTCTTGTAGGGTCCTAAATTGTTTGCTTTAGGTATCCAAGCATAAACATTTAAATCAACAAGCTTTCTCATTCTACTTGCAGATGAAATATGACCAATGAGGCCACAATAATGACATTGTGCATGTCGAGTGTTGAAAGCTGAGTGGTGTGCATGGTTGGTAGGTTTAGGTTTTCTAGTATAGAAGAAAGCATACCTATAATCTTGTTTGGGCTTAACCTTTTAGGGTAAAGGTTTTCTTTGGTTAGGTCTGACAGTGTTTGGCTTGGAAATGTTCCAATTTTTTGGTAAGTGACACGTATTAGGGAAGGAAGCAGCAGGCTCAGGCTGTTTTCCTAACCTAATTTCCAATCTTTTGGAAGTGTCATACAACTTAGTATAATCAGAAGTGTGTGATTCTATTCTGATTTGTGCACATCGAAGACTTTTCTTCTCTATAGAAAGTTCTTCCTTGAGTTGGTCAATAATTTTGTCTTTCTCTTCAGATGACTTGGTAGTCTCGTGTAATAAGAGATTTGTTGAAGAAAGCTCACCAGACTCACTAACATTATTTCTAACCTCAGCTAGTAGGTCGGTAAGTCTACCTATTTCACCTTTGTACTCTTTGAGTACCTTCTTAGAGGTCTGATACTTGCTACGCAGTTTCCTATAATCAGTCATCAGGTCACTGAAGGCATCTCCTAATTGCTCAAAGGTGAAGTCATCATAAGTATCAACTACAGGTTCAGTAGGTACCTGATCGGATGCCATAAAGCATATGTTTGTAGCGTCTTCTGATTGTTCGTCTTCTGAGTCGCTAGTTTCACTTTCATGCCATATGCTGGTATTGGCATATCTCCTAGATGTTGATTTCTTCAGGTTCCCTTTTTCATACCTGTTGCTCTTCTTGCTTGATGATGAGTTTGTGGGACAATCTTTCTTTATGTGTCCCTTCTTCTTGCAACCATAGCAGACAGCATCTTCTTGATACCAGTTGTTGCTGTTGTTCTCTTTGACTCTCTTCTCATGTCTCATGAATCTTTTGAACTTCCTTGTTAGGAGTGCTTGATCTTCAGCGTCAGATCCACTGCTGTCTGAGTCACCTTCAGCAGCTTTTCTGTGCTGAGCCTTGAGAGCGGTCGTCTTCTCCTTTGGTGCAGGCTCTTCAAAATCTTGTAGCTCCAGTTCATGAGTGAGTAGCTTACCCATGAGTACTTCGAGGGACATAGTTGTGAGGTTGTTCCCTTCAATGATTGCAGTAGCCTTCGGAATCCAGTTCTTGGTAAGTGCTCGCAGGAGTTTGCGAATCTTTTCATGGTTACTGTAATCTTTGCCTAAGGAGGACAAAGGATTTACAATATCCAAGAATCTCTCGAACATTTGTGTAACTGTTTCGTTGGGCTTCATCTTGAATGCCTCGTACTCTTGAGTAAGTCTGCTGACTTTAGATTCTTTGACTTGAGTCGTGCCTTCATGTGTGACTTCAAGTAGCTTCCACACTTCATTAGCCGTTGTGCAGATAGACACCCTATTAAATTCAGTTCTGTCTAAAGCACAAAAGAGAGCATTAATGGCACGTGCGTCAAGACTGGCCCTTTTCTTTTATTCCTCTGTATATCTGCTGTGGGGTTTTTTAACTAAAACTCCATCAACATTTATATGAGGTGGCTTTTGATAGCCATCAAGAACAATGGACCATAAATCAAAGTCAAGTGATTTCAAGAAGAAACTCATCCGTGTTTTCCAATAGGTATAGTTCATACCATCAAACAGTGGGGGTCTGTTTGTGGCCTGGCCTTCACTTGTGAATTTCACAGTTGTCATGTGTTATGCTGTGATCTATATAACAGTTAATTAAAATGAATAAATAATTACACTGTTACCTTTGCTTTACCTATAACACCCGCTCTGATACCAATTGTAGGAACGAAATAGTAAAGCGTAATACTCTAGAGGGGGGTGAATTGAGTTGGCAGCGGAATAATGCTAATTAAAAAATATTAGCAGCACAATCACAGAATATTAATCACAACTGAAATAAATTAAAGACAGAGTTAAGAGAGCAAACGCAAAGACAACGATGTATACTGGTATCCCTCTGTTGAGGACTAATCCAGTCGGTAGAACTCTTGCTACCAGTTGAATCCACTATTGGAAAAACCGCAAGTTTTCTTACGAAGTCCTTGTAACTTCTACAACGCGAACTTCGATATGAAGAACTCGTCCAACTTCAAATGTGAAGAGGTATTCTTCAATCAAGGCTTCTGATTACAATCTCTCAGAAACTTCTAGACAGTACCGCACTGGCAAATCGACTAGAGGATTGTAATTGGCTTGGGATCTGAAATTGAAAGCTCTAGAAAACTCTTTGAAAGACTGAAAGCTTTAGATAGAGAGAAGATTGAAAGTGAATGAGTGAGTTGAAATGATCGAAATCCTTCTCTATTTATAGGAATTTCAAAGGCAGACTTCTGACAGAATTCGGGCAGAACTCTATGAGCAAATCTCGGTCAAATCCGCAACTGCTGGAGGACCAAGTTCTAAGGATTCAAAATCACAACGGCCACCAACCGAACTTTGGCCGAACTCTGGCCGAACTCGGTCCGAGTTCTTTCAGGGTTTAGTCAGGGTTTAGTTAGGGTTTTAAAAAGCTTTTTGGTGATTTTTGAAAACCTTTTTGAAAACATTTTTGTAAACCTTTTTGAGAGAACATTTTAAAAACATTTTGAACTCATTTAAGGGTAGCCTATTTGCCAGTATGACTCGGTGTACAACATATTCCTAGACTCAAATAAAATAAAAAATACATTGCATAAGGAATTACAGACTCGAGTAGCCAAACAGATCTTCAGTCTTGAATTCATTGGATAGCCATTCTTGATCATGTTCAAGAGTCCGAGATGTCCCGACTAGCTTTGTATATCCAGACAGAGTTTAATCAATTATTAAAATCAGGTTTGACTATATGACCAAATGGGCCAACAGACTGCGCATCTTCTGGCGTCCTGCGGTGGCCCAAGCGGCGCGTGAGCGTCGGGTAGTCGCCTCTAGTCGACAGGTTATGGGTTAGGGTTGCTTCTCCCACTTTTTCCCTCGATATATATATATATATATATATATATATATATATATATATATATATATATATATATATATATATATATATATATATATATTTATATATATATATATTAATATGGATAATTCTGCATAACAAACTTCCAACGGACGATATCATTGTCCGTCTTGGCTACAGTCTAGCTTCGAAATGTCATTGCTGTAGTAACAGTTCTACAGAGTCATTGGAACACCTGCTTAACGAGGGAGATATGGCTAAGGGAGTGTAGAGATCATTACAGACAACTTACCAGGTTCAAGGTGGAGGAAGAAGTCTACTACATTGCCTAAACGAATGGTGGAGGAAGAAGAACAAACACAAGAAGGAGGTTGCAGCTGCGGCTGTATTATGGGTACTATGAAAAAATCGTAACAATTGGAAATATAAAAACTATGCTTACTCAACAGAGAAGCTTATAGCAGACGTTCACAGGCAAATTACGAAGGCCACTGTTAAATGTAAACACTAGTTTTGTAGTGTCTTGTACTTTAAACTTTTGCTAGTTTTGAATAAAGCTAGATTGGAAAAAAAACTATTATATAATATATATATATATATATATATATATAATATATTATAATATATATAATTATATATAATATATAATAGGGGGAAGGGAATTGGGCTATTCTGTGCGGGTTGGAAGAGACTCGGGTCAGGGGGGATTCTTCATCTCGCAAGATATTGTCATCTCGTGGCTTCTCTTTTCTTTTCTTTTAATAGCTGTATAGGTATAATATGTTTATATATATAAAGACTTATATACAATTATGTGGTAATACCGAAATATTTAAAAATGTATATAAAAAGAAACCAACTAGTTGTAATATGTACACAAAATTTTATTTTCTAAAATTTATAAGTATATATTATATATATTATATATATAATATATATATATATATATCTATATAATATAGATATATATATATATATATATATATATATATATATAAATATATATGGAAGCGGATCAAAAGCCCCCCTTAGAAAACCCCCTATAAAACCCCCCTCACTCTAATCCGTAGTTTAATGTTAATATTAATGTTAGTGTTAATATAATGTTAATATTAACATTAAATACTAAAATAACATTAAACTAACATTAAAATAATATTAACATTAACATTAATAACATTACATTAATATTAATATAATATTAACATTAACAAAAACATTAATATAAAAAATTAAAAAATTAATATTAACATTAACATTAATATTAACATTAATATTAACATTAACATTAATATTGACATTAATATTAACATTAATATTACGAATTAGAGTGGTGGGGGGGAGGGGGGGGGGGGTGTTTAGGGGGCTTTCTAAGGGGGGCTTTTGATCGCTCCCTATATATATATATATATATATAGATATATATCTATAATATATATATATATATATCTATATATATAATATATATATGTATATGGTGCTGCTATTAACACTCCCAAATTGTCATTCAACACTCCTTTTTTTTAACATTCAGATTACAAATCTATCCCTGCATTAAATATAGCATTAATTTGTGCATGTATGGAGGGAAAAGTGTAGGATGACATTTTAGGAGTGCCAATAATGTTAATGCAAGGGTAAATTTGAAATTTGAATCTTATTAAATTAAAGAGAAATGCCAAATGATATTTTAGGAGTGCTGATATATATATATATATATATATATATATATATATATATATATATATATATATATATATATATTATATATTATATATATATATATATATATATGGTGCTGCTATTAACACTCCCAAATTGTCATTCAACACTCTTTTTTTTTTTAACATTCAGATTACAAATCTATTCCTGTATTAAATATAGCATTAATTTGTGCATGTATGGAGGGAGGAGTGTAGGATGACATTTTAGCAGTGCCAATAATGTTAATAAAAGGGTAAATTTAAAATTTGAATCTTATTAAATTAAAGAGAAGTGGCAAATAATATTTAGGAGTGCTAATAGCAGCACCCATATATAATTTTAATGGTTAATAACAGTGCGAACAAGATTATATATATATATATATATATATATATATATATATATATATATATGTATATATATATATATAATTAGCATAATATACCCTATTTCTTTAAGTCTATAGGAATATATGTACTCCATGTTTTATTGGTCCTTTCAAATCACATGAAAAATCTGCCAATATTCTAAAAGTGTTATCATTTGACTCAAATAACATATTAGTGTAGTAGCAATACTTGTATGGTATATATAATAATTATTTATAAAAAGTACTTGTTAACCAATTAAATTTTATATATATATATATATATATATATATATATATATATATATATCTATATATATATATATATATGGACATCCTTGCACACTTAACATCTATACGTGGGTTTAGGTTGGATTCGGGTCAACTTCGGGCTAGTTTGTAGCAATCGGGTCTCATAAAAGTCATAGTCAAGATTAATAGCTAATTAAATCATTTTTAGGGGTCAACTCTCAACTTTGACTTATTTTGCTAGTAGGAACACACATATGGCTAGGCCTTTCCTACCATGTCCAAAGCACTAGTTAAAGCACACCACTACACTAGCCGTGCTAAATTTTCTAGTCGATATGTGTTCCAAAACTTACCATGACTAAGGCCATATATATAATATTAGTCTATCATCCATATAATCATTATACACAAAATTTTATTTATCCTTATTCGACTGTATAACATCCCAATAATAAATTTAGAATACTTCTACTAAGATGGCTCTACCAAATGGGGTTGGGTAGGTTTGGATCCAAATATAAATATTTTCTAGTCAGATCAAACTCGAAAAGTCAACCAATTAGTCTCATGTGCCATTCACAAATAAATAGAAACTCGATTGAGTGGCACACCCTTAGCATGTGTGTCATAGGCTCAAAATGGGTCAAAACCATATATTGGGTCAATTGGTTTTGATCGATGTCGAGTCCTGAACTTAAGTTGGAAGTTAGGTCTAGAATAACGGTAAACAGTCAAATAACCTAAATTGACCCAAAGTTGTGTGAAGTCAAAAGAATGTTAGAGGACAAGTTTGGATAAGACATGATATATAAAGTAGAAGGTGGACTTGTCTACTTTAAAACTCGTGAAGGACATTTTGAAAGATTGGCGTTTCTTGTGCTCCAAAAATCAAAGCTACGGTAAGTACATCTATAATCATAATTAAAATAAAATTCTATTTAATAAAGAAAAATAATCTTAAATAATTCCCTAAATTAGGGCCCTTACATCTAGAACTGGCGGTGATTGTGTTCGCATTGAAGCTATGGCAACACTGTCTGCATGGTGTGGCTTGCAACATCTACACGGATCACAACAGTCTCAAGTACATTTTCACTCAATGGGATCTGAACTTACGACAGTAGCGCTGGCTCGAACTCATTAAGGATTATGATCTGGCGACCGAGTACACGTTGGGTAAGTAAAATGTTACAGCGGATGCTTTGAGTAGAATGTTCGCAGGATGGTTGGCTATCAATCACGACACACAATAAGACTTGGCAAAAATGGGTATCAAACTTTAAAATCGATATCGAAGGGTACAGTTGGCTCAATTGCACTTTGAGTCGAGCTTGTGCGATAAGATAAAAATTGCACAGGAGGATGACCAATTCCTAAAGAAGATACGTGAGCTAATTTCGACAGGAAAGGCAACTGACTTTGTGGAGGACGAAAGCAGGATGATGCGGATGAAGGAAAGAATGTGTGTGCCTGAGCATGCCAAACTTAAAAAAGAAATTCTGGCGGAGGCTCACTAGGTGGAGTACTCATTGCATCCTGGAAGCACCAAGATGTACAAGGACTTGCACATGACCTTTTGGTGGCACGACATAAAGAAGGATGTGGCAATTTTTGTGTCACAATGCATGGCCTGTCAATAAGTGAAGGTCGAGCACCAATGACCAACCAGGTTGGGAATTGTAGAACTTTGCAATCCAACATAGAAGTAGGAAATATCTCAAAAGATTTTATCATGGACTTTTTGAAAACGTCGTGGAAGAATGACGCAATTTGGGTAATTGTTGATCGATTGATCAAGTCTGTTCATTTCATCGCTATCAAAGTATCCTGGAGCATTGATTGTTTGGCATAGATTTAAATTGATAAGATTATTCAACTTCATGGAGTACCAACCATGATTAGTTCAGATAGAGACGAGCAATTTTTGTCACATTTCTAGATGAGCCTGTAAGCAGCCCTGGGCACCAAACTGAATTTTAGCAGCACATACTGCCCACAAACCGACTAGATAGAGAGAGTAAATCAGATCCAAAGACATACTGCAGGTGTGTGCCATAGATTTGAAGACTAGTTAGGACACACATTTACCGCTTACGGAGTTTACGTACAACAGTTATTAATCAAGCATTCAGATGGCTCCCTATGAGATGCTCTACGGGTTGAATTGTCGATCTCTGATATGCTGGGACGAAGTCAGGGAGCGATAGGTGCTCGGGCCAAAACTGGTGGAACAAGCCATTGAAAAGGTCCTAATATGGGACAGACTCCGCATCGCACAAAGTCGACAGAAGAGCTATACAGATACACATCGACGACCGCTAGATTTTCTGGTCGGGGTTCATATATTCCTAAAGGTGATGCCAATGTGGGGGGTTATGCGGTTCAGGGTTAAGGGCTAGTTAAGTCCAAGATTCGTAGGCCCCTTCGAGATCCTCGAGAGAGTGGCGGTCGTTGCTTATCGAATTGTGCTACTGTCACTACCATAATCATAGATAGGGTTATTTATATTTATTTACATAGTGTGTATATTTATTTAATTAATTATAGTGATGGTTGTATTTATTAATGGACTAACCTATTTATTGGACCCTTGGTTAGTGAACCTATTTGGACTTGTCATGACACTTGGACCTAATTCTAGGTTAGCCACTTTGAGACTCATTTAAGTCAAACAAGTCATGAATAAGGATTAGAACTAATTACCAACTTAGGCTAGAAGTTTTCATAGGTTAACCAAACCTTCATAACAACTTGAGATGGGCATTGTGGACTTTTCAAATAGGCACTAGGGTTCCCTTATGGTCGACCAAGTGAGAAAAGAGGGTTCATTCTTCCACTTCTTCATTTTAGAGCACAAATTCTAGTTTTAGTGTTCTTCCAAAGTCCCTTCTCATTCCTCCATCAAATGAGGGTGTAGGGGAAAATGTGTTTCTTGTGTGAATTAGGGAGTAGTATATTATACAAACACTTGTGAGTGATGTACATATATGTGTGCGTTTAAGCCTTGCATGTGTTGTTTGTGTGTTCCTATAGGTGTGTTGGTAGAGAAGCATATGTGAGGGTGTATTGAATTGTACATGAGTGTATAAGTATTTGCGTATACATACCCACGTATGTTAGTGTGTGTGTGTGTGTGTGTTAGGAAGAGAAAGGGAGGGACAACAGTGTGTCTGCACAAAGCTACTTGGTTCGTAGCAGTGCCTTTGCATTTGCACAGGCACTAGGCCTAGGGACCTGCACCAGGTAGACAGAGAGTTCCCTTCCTATTGTAGGCCAGTGCATTGCACAGGGTTTAGCCCCTATTCTGTACACAAGAAGGCTGTGCAGGGTTCCTGGACTTGTAAGTGTATTGCACAGGTGTGTAACTAGTGCACCAATGCACAGGCAGTGTGCAGGGCACTTGGCCATTACACAGGTGGTCTGCAGGTACATACTAGTTTGGGGTAGGGCCATAGCTCCCTGTACAGCAGGTTGAGCAGAGAACTTGGGAGTTCCCTACACCTAGGTAGCAAGGCAGGTTGTGTAATACCCCGCTTCGCACGATGCATTATGATGAGTCATTGATCAAAGAGTTACGTTGACCAGATAAAGTATCAATGTAAATCGATACAAGAGTTACGTTCACCTAAAAGAAAGCTTTGAGTCGATTCGAATCTGCAAATCGAAGCGATGCAAGGCATAAGTTTGATTCGAAGAAATTTTGACTTTAGTTGATTTTGTGTGCAGGTTACGCCTTTACGCTGAATTATAAGAGGTCGACATTTTTCCTTATTCGTAACAGTGTTCGCAAAACCAAAATATTATCTTGAAATAGACTAAGTCATGAATACAGTAGGAAGAATCGATCGGATAGTTCAACGGAGCACGAAATGGCTAAGCGAGAAGAGTTCATCGTCCAACAAAGTTATGAAATTAAGCCATATCAGCTCGGCGAAACAACAAGGCGCATCGGCTTAAGGTAGGCGGGTTCTTGACCCTTCTTTCCTACTTCTTCATGCCTAATAAAATATACCCTTATGCTAATGTTCCTATCGAAATAGCGAAGCATGGCTCGAATCGAGTAAATGTCTTAGTATGTGAGAATATTAAGATAGAACATTGAACAATCAACAATTGAGGCAACGTGCACCAAGTGTACGGGTCGCGGTAGGACATTGATGGTAGAACATTGAAAGGCAAACTTGAGATGTGCATCTAGTGCACGACTCAGAGAACAATGAATACTAGGCCTAAAACATTGAAAATATAGCGTTGAGCATGCATCCGTACACGGAGACTACGTTAATGAGTTAGTAAGCGAATTGGACAAGTTGTAGAGCAACGCCATGAAACTATCGGAACATTTATGGGTATACTTCGTGCATCGAAGTATACAGTTGCGGCACAGTAGTCATGGAACTGCTACTATACGAATAACTTGAGAACCGTCGGTTGATGCGTATTGGAGTATTGGGCATCAATATGGATGTATTCGTGGCATTGTGACAAATGGAAATAGAGATAAGTGAACATGTTTAGTTGTATGAAACTCAGGTGCGTATTGCATGGTCAATGGACTCGGATGACCCATGCACGGGTGTTGCTTCCCTCGAATGGTTACGATTGGGGCACAGAAATCGTTCGGCCTATGAGGAAATTATGTTTGGTATTTATGGTGCACTTTATTAGGACAGGTTGGACCGGCCAATGTTGTGATAAGCTATGATATCAGTAAGTTTGGGATCCTTCGGATACTGGACTAGTAATCCATACTGGAGCGATCGCCTGCTTACACGTTGAGATACCAGTCAATTACGACACGGTACGGAATGTCCTGACCTTTCATATAGTTAAGGTCGGTAAACTTAAGATTAGTATTGCGTGCAGGCGCAAGTCCTACCACCCTTATGATTATGCTAAGTTTGTTGGTTGATTAGGTAAATTGTTATCGATTGTAGGGTTGGCAGATGGAGATAAAAACGTGCACGATCACTATGCTCATATTCAGTATATGTCTAACCATATCTGTTGCAGGGACATGGTACTGGACTCATATATGATTCAGTTACTATCAATAACATGCTTTACTGCTTTAAACCTTGCCATAAAACTGATCCTAAGGATAAATAGAAAGATCACAAAATAATATGCATGCTTCACTAATTTACTTATTATTGGTTAAGGTGAGCAGGTCTTGATCGGTACAGCAACAACAAAGTACTGATCACCTACCAGTTTGCTTGCAGGTTTAGGATATGTTCGGCTCGTGGCGGGGCTTATCTTGGACACGTCGAAGCATGGAGACCATAGTATTTTAAGACGATCTACCGCATTGGCATTCGACGTGCAACATGGAGATGTTTGGCCGAAGACTACTTATTGGCTATAAAGAGGCATAATGTATGGAACAATGTAATCCTTTGGGAGCTAGAGAGATCATGAGTATTGTAAGCCAATTGGCAATGTTTATGAGTTGAGCTATTCAGTGTCTTTGTAACCAAAGTTCATTACAATAAAAGAGATTCTTATTATATTATGTTTCCTTCCGCTGTGAATGCTATCAATTTGAGATAAACTTATGTGAATATGTCATCTTGCCTTACACGAGCGTAACTCCAGGCTCGTGCGACGTCAGTCCCAGCGAAGACTATTGATTCGGGTGAAATCTAGCGAGGACGAGCGATTTTTTGGGTCGGAGCACGACAAGTTGGTATCAGAGAGGTTCCATCCTTTGGATCATGAACGAATCTCTTTGACCCTTTAGTTGCTTCCGCTATCAAGTTAGTTGACTCTAAGTTGCTTCCAAATCCCATAAATCATGAATCTGCTTGATGCTACATTGGATGTTCCATATAATAAGTCTGGATTATGTTGCATTTGTCTGCGACAAGTATGTCGTGACTATCATGCTATCTTCGAGTGCAATCGATGAATGTTGGTTGGACGAAGTGCAACGAGTTACGAAATATTGGTTGCCCAAAGTACAACGGGTTACGAGTCATTGGTTGCACGAAGTACAACGAATAAGGGGATGTTGGTTGCTTGAAATGCATGAGTTACGCATTATTGGTTGTACGGAGTGTAGCAGGTCGTAAGCTGTTAATTGCATCGATGCAATGAGTCGATATATGGGATGATGCATGTTATGTGGCTATGCGAATGTGTTGAATAGAATCGAGTAATAAACTTTGAGTATCATGAATGAGTTGTTGCACGAGTTGCAATGAATGAGAATAAGAAATCACGGAGCGATATGAGCGAGTCGAGTCGGTCGCTTGTCAACTTGAGTAAGGCAAACTTATAAGTTGGCCTGGTTGAATCGAGTTTCGAAGTAGGCGAACGTGTATATTGGCCTAATGTCGCATTGAGCCTTGAGTTAGTGAATGTTGTATTGTGATCGGTGTGATCCTAAGGCACGGTTAGCTCTGAATGAATGTCAAACTTGAACGAACGATAGTACATATTGGCCAAGCTGTTGTACCCTACTTGGGTAAGCGAATGCTAGATCCAGGATCGAAAAGGGTCGCCACGGCATAGTTAATTTGAAATAGATGTCAGACCTATGCAGAGTGTAAAGTCGAGTAGTGACTCGATTTTGAGTGATATATGTAATACCACTTGTGTGATCAGTGTAGTGAAGCAATGTAGCAATAACGATATGCTCAATTTCTGAGTGGTATATGCAATATTACTTGGTGATAGCTACATCAAACATTTGGTGACTTGTAATAGATTGTGTCGAGACGATTGTGTTGGTTGTGATTAGTTTGTCCACGACGGACAGAATAATGCCGAGACTCGAGTAGAAATGATTCGGTAGGAGGCGATGCAATTATGCTTTGATGAATTGAGTTAGAACGATCAAACGCGGACTCACATCAATGGATGATGAGTCGAACGAGAACTCGTTCGGTGTAAGCCGAAAGATAGGCTGAGAATAGAGAGAGAATTTTGTATTAAGAAAATAATTGACTCGATCAAAATTGAGTAGAGTTAATGTGAAAACTTGTTTGACATGAGTTTGTCAGATGCGAAGAGTCGTACGAACGAATTTGAGTTAGCACGAAGAGTCGTTAGTATGATCTGGAAGTGCGAGTTGTGAATACGAGAATGGGTATAAGGAATTAGAAATCATGTCGCTCGATGTGATAGTTATCAAGCTACGACTGGATTGATCTTGATGCGTGTTAGGATGCTCAGGTTATGCACATCGACGATGGCATTGAGGCGTATCAAGATGATATGAAATAACTTAGGAATACTCTGATCGAATAAACAAAATTTATCTTAAGAATTGTTGTTGGATGAATAAGATGCAAGTTAAATTAATGTCAGTTTGGATGATAATGGTGGAAATGCTTTGAAGAATCTGAAAATTGATCGATATATTACTTGGATGGAAACAAAAGTGTCTTGAATGTTTCGATGA
Organism: Iris pallida; assembly: GCA_029216955.1. Taxonomy (NCBI): domain Eukaryota; kingdom Viridiplantae; phylum Streptophyta; class Magnoliopsida; order Asparagales; family Iridaceae; genus Iris; species Iris pallida. The sequence continues at coordinate 7,824,096 of JANAVB010028000.1, read as the reverse complement.
TAACCACAACATTGACATTTTTGTCTTGTACGAGCGCAACTCCAGCCTCGCACATGCGTTACGCCAGATTAGGATGATCATTCTGTAGGAGCGCTGGCATGGTGATTCATGCCCAGCGGGGATGATTGAACCTGCGGGAGATCTGGATATGGCAATTGGATTTTTGACTTGTGGCTTGATACGAAGGTGAATTGAGGATTGTGCGACGAGCATAGAGTGTATTAGATATTGACCGTGGAAAGATAAACTTGTACTCGAGGTGAACAAATATTGCTTGGTAAGCGACGTTGTTAACGGTTGTGTATGAGTGATTCAGATAGTAATGACACATCAATTGCGCGTGTAGGATGAGATATGTGGATTGGAAGGATTATGTTAGATTCGGTAAAGTCCTATAGGAATTGTCAAAAATTAATTTGGCTCTAAAATAGGATATAACATGGTTCATACTAACTGTCCCTCGTTGATGATCTTCAATTATCGAGCGTAGCTTCGGGGCAGCTGACCTTAGAAGACTTGACCGCCAAATCAAAGTAAAATATTGGTGACCGTAGGACGAACTAATGAAGTCACATAAGAAATTTGTCGAGGATAAATGAGGATGTAGTACATGTTGAGCATAAGCCTAGGCGATCGGATATGTGTTGCTAGATTTGATAGAACAACCTTGGACTGGATTGATAGAGATATACTTTGATTTTTGATCGAATAAGTATTCAAATGGTTTGCTAGTCTCGGATAGATGTTGATGAACATACTTAGCATATCTATACGAATAGGCGATTACGAGAAATCATGTTGTATACGAAAGTAAAAATAAGGGTACGATGCTAGGATTGAGTAATAGATCAGATTCGGTAATGATTAGGTTACATGTGTTGAACGTATGATCGAGATTAGTGAGACGTATAAGTCAGGATTGGATTAAAAAACTTGATTGATGATTCGTACTCGATTAAGAATCGGAGGTGAACGTATTATAAGAGATCTAGGATAGGAAAGATTGTTGCCTTTGAGCATCGTAGACTAATGTTGACCTCTTATGTCGGAAGAGATTAAGCACGATATCTAGATAAGTTACCTAGCGGGGGTAGCTCCAGACATAATGTGTAGATAGCTTCGAGAACATGAATCATATCGAATTAATTGCACGTGCAAAGCATGGTGCGAATTGTAGGAAAAGAAATTTGGACATGTTGGACTTAGTCCATGTCATTGAGGCAAAATTTTATGAATGATTAGACAAAAGGCTTGAGTTGCGTGAGAGATAGAGAACGGATGGACGAGTAGGCACTGCAGATTTTTTTGCGATTGGATGCGCAACGATTTGATGCATCACGTACGTTAGATAGTCGATGAGAAACTTACAAAATTGAAATTTGGTTATGAATTATGTGGCATGCAAAGATGTTTGGGGGAAGATCACGCATTATGGAATAAATGCATACAAGAATGATTTTAGGAATATATGTCAAGATCTGACCAAATCGGAAGTACAAGATGGCAAGTAATTGAGGATAATAAGTTACCTGTTAGATTTGTTCCAATATCCTACAACTGAGCTTGGCTGAAATGCATATATGGTGAGATGCCTAAACTATGTGTATGATTCAAACTAAGTTGTACGATTCAAACGATAGTGGCATGATATCGTGAAAGGATCTTTAAAAACACTAGGATTTGAGTGTTGGTTTCGGTTCGAGGACTAACCTTGTTTTGAGTGGCATATTATGTAATGTCCCACTCCGTACGATACATTACGAAGAATCGTTGACTCGAAGAGTTGCGCTGATCCGATGAAGTATCGATGCGAATCAATGCAAGAGTTACATTGGCCTGAAAGAAAGCTTTAAGTCAATTTGAATCTACAAATCGAAGCGATGTAAGGCATAAGTCTGATTCAAAGAAATATTAACTTTAGTTGATTTTGTGTGCAGGTTACGCCTTTACACTGAATTATAAGAGGTCGGCATTTTTCCTTATTCGCAACAGTGTTCGCTAAACCAAAACATCGCCTAGCAATGGACTGAGGCATTGACATGGTAGGCCGAATCGGTCGAGCAGTTCAACGGAACATGAAGTACTCGAATGGCTAAGTCAGAAGAGTTGGCCATGCAATAAAATTCTAAAATCGAGCCGCATCAGCTCGACAAAACAATAAGGGGTATCGGCTTAAGCTGGACGAGTTCTTGACCCTTCACCCCTACTCCGTCATGCCTAATAAATGTACCTAGTATGCTAATATTCCTATCAAGATAGAGAAGCAAGGCTCGAATTGAGTAAAGGTCTTAGTGTGTATCGAACATTAAGATAGAACATTGAATAATCGACAATTGAGGTAACGTGTACCAAGTGCACGAGTTGCGGTAGGACATTGATGGCAGAACATTGAAAGGCAAACTTGAGATATGCATCAAGTGCACGACTCAGAGAACATTGAACACTAGCCTTAGAACATTAAAAATTTGGCCTTGAGCGTGCATTCGTGCACGGAGACTACGTTAATGAGTTAGTAAGCGAATTGGACAATTTGTAGTACAATGCCATGGAACTGGCCAAACATTGATGGGTATACTTCATGCATCAAAGTATGCAGTTGCTGCACAATTGTCGCAGAACTGCTATTATACGAATAACTTGAGAACTGTCGGTTGATGCGTATTGGGGTATCGTGCATCAATATGGATGTATTAGGGCATTATGCCAAATGGAAATAGAGATAGCCGAACATGTTTGGTTGTATGAAACTTAGCTGCATATTACATAATCAATGGACTCGGATGGCTCGTGCATGGGTACAGCTTCCCTCGAACGGTTACGACAGGGGCAACGAAACCGTTTAGCCTAGGAGAAAATTATGTTTGGTATTTATGGTGCACTTCATTAGGATGGGTTGCGACCTGCCAATGTTGTGATAAGCTATAATATCAGTAAGTTTGGGATCCTTCGTATACTGGACTAGCAATCCGTACTGGAGTGATCGCCTGCTTAAACGTTGAGATACCAGTCTATTACGATGCATAACGTCGTGACGTTTCATATAGTTAAGGCCGATGAACTTGAGATTAGTATTGGGTACAAGCGCAAGTCCTACCACCCTTATGATTATGCTAAGTTTGTTGGTTTATTAGGTGAATTGTGTCAGGACCCGTACCCGCTTTTCGGACGTGAGCTCGTGAGCAAGCCAGCTACATATCGAGCGGACTCCAGCCCGACCGAGTACGTATAAGCTGTCAAGATCATGTTATCATGGTAATCTACATTGTATCTCAATCTACAATAAGAATATAAAACATGAATGAACACTATGGGTTATGGTCTGCAGTCCACTAGTATACATGTCCGATTATACTCTAATAAATAACATAAGTCTACAAACTGAATCAATAAATAGGATATATCATGATAATGAAAGAAAAGCATGAGATGGAGGAACTGGATAATAAACATGGTATCAATACCTGAATCTCGCAAGCAATATCGTAAACATTTGGACCCCACAAGTGTCACAATCATCCGCCATCCAGAGCTGCTAACTAACTCCATGCAATAACTAACCTGAAAAGATCATCAGGTCCTCAGGGGACATAGCAAGATACATAAAAATATGCCTATCTAGAAGTTTATCATACAATAAAGAAAATATAGGAAAATAAACAGAAAAAGACCAATCAACACGAAAATACGACTATACACGACTGGAAGAACCACTACGCATAAATGAACTGCTGGAGGAGAACAAGAGAACACGATGTCACGATGTCAACGGATAATCAATAAAATACTCAAACCCTCGCCCTTAGTGTGGACTCGCAGGTTTGATCAACTACAAACCCTCGCCCCTAGTGTGGACTCGCAGGTTAGCTTCAAGAAATCACCCTCGTCCCTAGTGTGGAGTCGCAGGTGCGAAATAGATAACTACTAACCCTCGCCCCTAGTGTGGACTCACAGGATAGTATTAAGAAATCACCCTCGCCCCTTATGTGGACTCGCAGGTGCGGAACAAATAACTACTAACCCTCGCCCCTAGAGTGGACTCGCAGGTTAGCTTCAAGAATTCAAGGTACAACAGTTCCGTTATGACTTATTCATCCTATAACACGATGTGACTCAGTCCAAGTATAGGCGATGACATGACACGACCCAATCAAGATACACAAGAGAACCAATCCAATATGAACTACAAAATTAACTAGGAACAAGAACTATACATATATCCAATATGAAATACAAAGCTAACTATAAACAAGGACTATATATATACTAGCATGCACGATGTACAAATCACATGTCAATAATCAACTAGTAAAACTATATAATAATAGAAATATGCATGTAAATAAACTGTAGAGGAAGGCAAGGTATACTTGCTTGGAGGTTGCACGCAGATCCAACAACAATATAGTCAACTGCTAAGCCATAGAGTCCAAATTATCACAATTGTCTCCGAAAGCTGAAGTCCAAATTATCACAATAGTCTCTTTGCAGTACTGCTGCTGTGCTGCTTTTGATCCGCGCACGTGTATCGACGCTGCTGTGACCGCTCCGGCCGGCCGGCGGCGCTCTCAGCGGCACACGCGGTTGCGGGTGGGTCGCCCAGACAGCGGGGAGTGTGGCGGGGTATTGGATTAGGGTTTGTCTTTTCTTTTGATCGCTCTCTCTCTGTTCAAATATATGCGTACTGCTGGGGTCGGTTTTACTTCGTTTGCTTGGGTGCCCGCGCTCGGGTTCAGGAGATGTTGGGCCGGCTCTTGGGCTGGGGTTTTGGTGCTGCTTTATTCTTTTGTATTACTTTTTCTTTTATTTCTTATATTTTTATATATATACACACACATATATATGCCACATACACCTACATATATATATTTATATATATACAAACGTGTACACCTATATATATATATATATATATATATATATATATATATATATTATAAAAGTGCATTTTATTAATAACTAAAAGGAGCTCATGAAGATCATTACAGACGGGTGTAGGCTGAAAGGCAAAAGGGCCCTAGAGAGCTGGTACATAAAAACAAACAGAGGTTATGCCTAATTTTTGAATTACGGAGAACCGGAATTACGAAAATCAACATATGGAACAACTATTTCGAAATTTCAAAATTGAAATTTCAAAAATAACAAAAGTTAAAAGTTAAGGAGTTAAAGAGCCGGGACAGCTGTGGGTGCGGGGCCCAAGGGGCACCCTGCCCTAGGAAGGTGCGTACTGCCCGATGGGCACACAAAACGAGGGTCTCGGGCCCCCCGCGTGCAGGAGCACCGGCGGTGGCAGAGGGGGGGTGCTGATCAGAAAATGGGGGCTCCGGCGGGGGCCGGCCCGGAGGGAGGCGGCCTAGAGGGACGGGGCCGGGGCCGGGGGCTCACGGACGAGCGCGAAGCCGAGATGGTCGGTCGATGCAGTACGACCGCCACCAGGGGGGACACTGAAAGCGAGGGAGCTGGCGGTGCTCCATTTGGGGAGGCCATTCCGGCGGGTGAAAGCGTGGAGCACATACCCAAGTGGGGGGGCTGGTGCACTTCCCAAGGGGGAAAAGGGCGCGCAGCCCCAAGCCGTGCACTGCCCGAGGGGCATCCATTTTGAGGGGGCCCACTGCCCGATGGAGGGGCACCCATCCAGAGGAGGGTGGGTCCCGGGGCTAGGGGACGCCGACGTTGGAGGCCGGGAGGGGGACGGTGAACGGAGGTCCGGCGACGGAGCCTGAACCGGAAGCTGCCAAGGAGCGCCGGGTGAGGCAGAGGGCGGGGGAGGGAGAGGTAACAGGGGAGAGGATTGGAGAGGGAAGGGGAGGGGGGATGATGGCCGCCGAGAGGGTACGGCCGGCCAGCGTAGGGAGGACCTACCACCGGCTGGGGAGGGTCCTCCGGTTGGAGCCGGAGAGATCTTCGGAGTCCACCAGCGGGGGGGGGAGCTAGGAGGGGCCAATAACGCCGTCGGGGAAGCAAAACGTCGCCGGCGGCTTCGCAGCCACAACGGCCCACGAGGGAGGCACGTTGGGGGTGGGCACCGCCGTGGATAGAGGAGCGAGCGGCGCTGGCAGAGGGAACCCGACCGTCGCCGGGGGGAGGCCAAGCTGGGGCTCGCCGAGGGCCACTTTGTCGGAGCCGAGTTGGGAGGGGGGAGCGAGCATGAGGGCGCTGCCACCGACGCCCACGAGGGGGGGCCACGGACGTCGAAGGGAAAGCCGGCGGGGCTGGGGGGACGGAGACGAGGACAACTCCGGGGCCGCCGAAAGTCGGAAGGAGCGACGGCTGCGGCCACTTGAGGGAGAGAAAAGCAGGGACGGTCGACACCGCGGGACGACGATATATATATATATATATATATATGTATAGATATATACATATATATATATATATATATATATATATATATATATATATATATATATATATATATATATATATATATATATATATATATATACAATTTGTAGCAATAGTAATAATAACAAAAATAAAATACTTAATATGCAATATTAAATATTCTACTATAAAATTTATCACTAGGCTATAAAATGGACTGCCAATACGTATATATACATGTAGAAACATGAAAAATATGGAGCTCATGCGGATTACAAATTGCCGCATAGGTACTTCGGGCCAAACAGGTCCGCATGAAGGAAAGCTGCATAACTGTTCAAAGACATGCGGCCCATCGACGAACAACTATAGAAGGAAAATATGCGACCAAGGAGGAGCAGTTCGACTGATAAAGCTGACAAGTCCTGGCAAAATATGACAGTTCTGACACTTCGACAAGAAAGATAAGACGTGGGATGTCGCCCAAAAGCAGGGTTCATATGCCTCCATACGGCCAGAAGAGTGTCATCTAGGTCGCATGACACTTATGCGGCCCAGATTATACGGCCCAGAAATTTTAGAACTTCATGCAGCCGGAAGTAATTGTGATCCATGCCGCATGCATGAGTCTCATGCGACCCCGCATGATCGAAGACTGAAAATGCTGTACGCAACGGGACACATGGCAATCTGACCAATTCCTTAACTACCCAGATTTGCTGCAACAAAATCGCAAAAAACCGACAAATGGCAGTCTAAGAGCGAGTCTTCGCGTGCTAATCAGACACGTGGCCACAAGCCGTCTCTGTGGCTCAAAATCCATCCTATTATAAATAGCAGGGTACCACACCCCTACAAAAGGTTGGCAACCTTCAAGGAAAAAGCAATATCTTCACGAGCTAGAGACTGCATCAGATAGTCCACAGAGTAAGGCAGAGTTGATAGCACTTTCCCGAGCCTCCACCATCACCCCCAGAATCAAAACTGAACAATTGTACTTAGATTGTTTCCTATACTTTCTTTCTAGGCCCTTCTTTGTACAAGCGAGTTTGTAATCAATTCCAGTGTTCTGTAATACCTGTTGTTGATTTTTATGGCAAACACGATGGCGACTCTGCAGAGGACTTTCTTCTCTTCCGCTGAGAAGTTGGTGATGCAATCTGACGCGTCCAAGCTCCGCTCTATACAGCAGATGCTTGTGGTCCGCTTCGACCAATAAGCCTTCGAAGAATTGCTCTCTGAAGGGAGCGCCAGCCCATCTCTGAGGCGAGCCAACCCGAAGAGGAATCGCAAGGCGTCGGTGCGCAAAATTGTTGCGCCCGACCAAGTTCTCGAAGAAGCTCCTTCTACAACCCAAGACGGTGACCAGAACTCTCCTATGGCTTTATTTTCGACCGCAGAGGACCCCACTGTCCCCAAATCCAGCAGAGAAAAATACTACGATACTAAGTTTTTGGGGGCACAAGGGAACTCCATACGGACAAATAGGAGGCCGCAGAGAGGAGATGGGTAGTCTGCCCATGCAACAGCCAACTCTGACCGCAGGCAGATAACTCATGCGGCAGCCATCTCTTGCCGCAGTAAGATGATCCATGCGGCAGCCAGCTCTAGCCACAAGAAGATGGTCCATGCAACGACTAATCCTGCCCACAGACAGAATGTCTCATGCGGCCCTGTCAGAAGCTCTGTGTTCGACCGCCTTTCATGCGGGCCCGACGCCATGCGACCCACTAAAGATACGGGATGTATCAGTCTGGACTCTTTTTACTATGTACCTTTGGGCGCTAAGTCAAAAAGGTCTAGGACAGTGCGGGCTCAACCAGCCCAGTCAACTGTCCAAGTTGCTGACTGTCAGTGGGCCCCATTAACTGTTACACGGGCTCTTGACGGAAAGTTGTACAGAACCACCCGCGTCCAGTCCTCCATGGCTAACAGAAAGGGTGGGTCTTTAAAGTCTCCCTCTAAAGATCCAGTGCAAGTACTTTTACTAGCCACGGATCAGGGAGCAAACATGATGCCTAAGCACTCGTGCGCTCGGGATCCCCGAGTTCACAAGTTTGGTGCAAAGGCAGAGCAGCTTCCTACCGACTTACATGACGTGATTACTCACAAGCGTAAGACGACAATATCAGCATGCAATGATTCCCTCTCGGGGCGTCGTTGCACTCAAGTCATCATCAACTGCTGTTGCAATAAATCAGCAGCACCTGAAGATCTGCAGTCAGTTTTCCAACGACTGCAGCAGCCAGTACCTGTCCGACATGTGCAGGGGACGATGAGTTTTCTTTTGCCTCCTGTAATTCAACTCAAAAAGTTCCTCCTGGCAAGGGAGGAAAGAAGACAGGCTCTGTAGCATCCACTTTTTTATAGAATGGCATTTTAGTCTTTTTAGCTATTTTGGCATTTTTGTAATTTTCTTGATATGTTGACTTATGTTCTGCTAGCAACTGCTTTAGCGTTAGAGGACATTGTATAGGAACCTAACCATGCCTTAGAATTATTATTTTTATTTTTAGAATTTATTTTAGGCTTGAGTTTATTTAGAAGGCTTTTAATTGATTTTTAGCCTTTTTGCATGTTAGCCTTTTAGCCTTTTTGGCTTGGGCCTATTTTTACTTAAGAATGAGTTGGCCCAAGTGAAAACCTAACCCTAGAGACCTATTTCTGGCTGCCCAACAGCAGTACCCCCTCCCTCTTTATTTTATTTGTGAAGTTTTAGCCTCAACAAGTGAACCCTTAGAGATCCCCTTCTCCAAAACTCCTTTTCCCTTCATCCGGAGTCCGTTTCTTCCCAAATAAACTCCGTTGCAGTTGTCTAGGAGAGGAGGATATGCTAGATCATTTCTAAAAAGGATGCGGAGGCATTTGCTTGAGGAGAATCGGCCGACACGACAACCAAAGGGATCCGTTTATTGAGTTTTTGACACTCAATAGGTAAACCCTAATCTACCTTAGTAAATCCAGAATTTCTTTCATTTTTACATCCATATAGGTGCCCTAGACTTGCCCACGAAGTTTGATTGGATTTTGACTTCGTTTGATGGCGGTATCGGATACGTGTCGGTCCCTTACGGCACGTGTTCGACGAAATGCCGCTTAGGATAGAAAGTTGCTGTTTTTCAATTCTGTTTTCATGGATGTTTAGATAATATTATTCTAATACGAAGACGGATTTGATATTGATGACCTTACAGCGGCGTTTCGGGCATCGGACGCACGTGCACGGATCCCGTGTATGAGGCCGTGCGTGCCCTGCCGTCAGTGCGTTGTATCTCGATGAACAGGCCGTATTTTCATATGAAATTTCTTGAGCAAGTGGGGGAAAACTCTTCCCCCATGCTCGTAAAATTTTACGACTTTTTGTTGAGCGAGCGCGGAGAAATCTGACGTGCACCGCTCAGCCGCACTGTGCATTCAGGCTAATTTTTATCGCTGAAACGGACTTTGTGCGCGCACACGATGCAACGATTACCCATTCCAGGACCTGGGAAATGTCAACCTATACCTAGACTACCCGAGGGACTAACTCCGAGTTGTGGCGTGGCCCGACGAGCGAGCCACGGAGACGGAACCGCGCGCACGATGGCGTACGGCCGCTCGCAGGTGCGGGGCTGCGTGCGTCTCCTCAGCGCGACGTGTCGTTGTGTTTCCGTGTCCTAGACCTACCCCAGGACCCCCCAGCTTCGTGCATGAGCACGGAGATTTTCGTTGTGTGTGCGGCGCTCAATCGAGTGGGAACGCACGCACAAGTACGCGTTGTCACGCGGTATCGGGAATTTCCGATACGCGTTCTGTGGACACGACACGGACACGATTTTGAACCCGAGAGTATACGAGCACATTACGTGGGTCGAGACCAATGTGTATGCTGAGTTTCGCGGGTTCATTTGGTGTATATTTTATTTTGGGTCATTGGGTGAAAAATGGGTTTTTCTTTAAATTCGATTTTGAGTTTAAATATGAAATTTTGATTTCCAGTGAATTAACTTGTAAAATCTGAGTTTTTGGTACGTATATGAGGTTTTGGATTTGTGGGAAACAACTTTTGGATTTATTTCATATTTTTCTATCATTTATGAGCATGTGTTTTCCTTGTAGCTATGTATATATATAATTAAATATATACATTAGAAGACCCCGTTGAAACCCATTGCTAATACATATATGTTGAGAATGGGAAGGGGATTTAATTCCAGATTTTGATTCGCTAAACTATTTCAAAAACCATTGGCTATTCTTCCTTTTGAGCATATATATATATATATATATATATATATATATATATATATATATATATATATATATATATATATATATATATATATATATATATATATATATATATATATATATATATATATATATATATATATAAAAAAATATATATATATATATATATATACATATATATATATATATATATATACATATATATATGTTGAGAATGGGTCGAGGGGGATTTAATTCCAGATTTTGATTCGCTAAACTATTTCAAAAACCATTGGCTATTCTTCCTTTTGAGCATGATATATATATATATATATATATATATATATATATATATATATATATATATATATATATATATATATATATATATATATATATATACACATACATATAAAAAATATATATATATATACACATACATATAGATAGTTTCCTATTTGTTTATATGTATATAGTATATTAAATTGTGGTATACCATGGTTGTGTTTTACTGTTTTTATTCTCAGATTTGACCCCATTTCAGTAATGTCCAGGTCACACACACACAAGCATTTGTTAGAATTAAGGTCGGCTTGTATTGTAAATACATGTGTATGTATATATACCTATATTGTGTATAGATTTGGTTTGTCATTTTGAGCCTATTTATACCTATATTTGTATACCTATATATGTAAATACATGTGTATGTATATATACCTATATTATAAATACATGTGTATGTATATATACCTATATTTGTATTGTAAGTACATGTGTATGTATATATACCTATATTTGGCTTGTATTGTAAATACATGTGTATGTATATATACTCTTGGAGTGGATCGTAGTTGTGAATATAACTGTAGGAGTCCTAGGACAGATTTGGTTTGTCATTTTGAGCCTAGTTTAGTCGAATTGGCCGACCAGTTGACCAAATTGACAAAAGTCAACTTTGGGTCAAACTTGATCAAATTCAACTCAAACAAACTCCGAATGACCTAGAATTTTGTGTATGACCTAAAAATTAGTAGACGGACTAAACCCAGGTTTGACCAGGTTTGACCAGCGTTGACCAGGTTTGACCAGAGTTGACCGAGGGTTGACTTTGACCAAAAGGAACGTAGAAGCATGTAGTCTTGCATTGTAGCTATTTCTTTTGATATTGTAGATTTGGTTGTAACATGTGTATACTTTAAATAGGTTTATATTGCCCTGGTTTAGCTACCCTTCATCATCAGCAGTTCGATTTGCCAGGCGAGTACATTCTCTGATCTTTTCATACTTGTTTGGATATGTTCTCTTGTTATAGACTAGTATACTTGATGCTGACACGATGTTCTCACGGATTAGTACCCTATGGATCTTTTTATGCGATGTTATCCCCTCGGATACATCGAGTATATTATGTTCATGTACTTTATCGTGGCCATCATATACTCCATGTATTCATATTTATCCATGTACACTCATATGTTATTCATGTACACTCATGACTATATGAGCTCCATGTATAAAGTAGTTGTTATCCATGTGCAATAACATATCATGTCTTGATCCTTGTGTATTGATTTGGGACAGGGAGAGTGTAGTTGGTTATGTGATCATTATCCCCAGAAGGCATCCATGTGCAACTACATAGTTTATCCATGTGCAACCCAAACCGTTTACATAACCAATTTATGCTCTAAATCACGTAGATGGTTACATTTCTCTATTTATCATATTATATCTCACCTTATAGTCTCTCTCTTATTGATTTTCTTTACAGCAATTCATGTATAGTTTTCTATAGCTTGCTTTATATGTCCAATCCTGATATGAACTGTTGTGAGAGATATGTGCTCGTTCCGTCCTGATTGGGCATGTTAAAAATTTTACAGGTGATGATGAAGAGTTCTGCCCTACTTATTATGGCATTGGCTTAGATGACACTGGTGATGTAGACCCTCAGGAGGATCTAGCAGTTGCTGAGGACTTGCCCATAGTCTAGCTGAGACTTATTATCTATTGTCTTTCTATTTGAGACATTATGAGTTGTACTTGAGTTTTGTTCTGGTGGTTTACACCTAGACTTTTATTATATCTGTGACTCTCTCGAGATTTATTCTTCTATTCCATCTTAGTGTTGTGATTGAGTTACTTATTATTTACTCTCCATTCGGAGCTTATTCTAGACTGTGTTAGAGATTGTGACTCAGGACAGCGTTCTACCGCCGACATTGCGGCGTAGGCTGGGCGTATTCACTTCTCGTGCCCTTTCACTGGGTGCAGGTCGTGACATATTTTTAGTGGTGGCCCATGCAGGTCCAGTCACAACTAGTATGATTTCTTAGTGGTATCCGAACTAGAGTGTCATTACAGCCTGCAGTAGGATATAAGATATAAGTTAAGGTACTCAATCACATTAGAAAAACTCTTATCAATTCTTGCTGTAATTGTCTCCTTTTGAAAACAACTGTCCTTCTTTGATAATTTTGCTTCTTTTTCAGTAATTGATTCCTTGTTTGATCTGTTGTCAGGATGGTGGAGGCACGATCGCAGTGCTCTGGTCTTAAGGATACCACTGAGAGGTCTGCTACTTTTTGTCTGACTCAGCAGGCCCCAGGGACCACAGTGCCTCTTGTTCCAGCTCAGGTGGGCCCGTCTGCAACTTTTGGGGGTGCTCTTCCACCAGCTCCGAGGACTACCCCAGGAGTTCAGGGGATGCTACCACCACCGCCCCAGGGGACAGTTGATGTGGCCCAGTATTTCGCTTTCATACAACAGATGATGGAGAAGGTGATTGTCCAACCCCAAAAAGGGCAGATTCAGCCGTACCAGCCGAGGACTCCAGGTATCCAGGATTTCTAGAAGATGAGGCCGTGGGACTTCAAGGGTACGGAGGGTATCCTTTATGCGGACGACTGGATCGAGCACATAGAGGAGATTTTTCGTCTCGCAGAGATACCGGCTAGACTTCAGGTGGAAGTAGGGGGCAGCATGATGCAGGACCTTGCCCTCACTTGGTACCAGACCGACCCTAGGGTTGGTACTACGAGGCAAACTTGGGAGGCTTTTAAGATGCTTTTCAAAGAGAAGTTCTTCTCCGATACTGCACTTGGCGCATTGGAGACGTAGTTTGAGAACCTGGTTTAGGGAAACCAGACTGTTGAGGAGTACGTCGGGGAGTTCTGCCGCCTGGGCAGATTTATGGAGGGCCTTAGCGAGACAGCAAAGGCTAGGAGATTCAGGAAGGGTTTGGTTAAGGAAGTCAAGTCCTTAACCAAGAGCAACAGGAATGCTACATTTGAGAAGACTTTGATGGGAGCCATGGCAGCAGAGGATGATCTAGAGTTGAAGCAAAAGAGAGGTTGTAATTCACATGCAGCCGGTGGCAGTGGAGGATCGGCTAAGAAGTCCCATTTTTAGTAGCAGCATCAGCAGAGGACCTTCCAGCAGCAGAGGCCGTTCCAGCAGGCACAACAGAGACAGGGTTAGCAGGCACCGAGACAGTAGCAGGCTACCATTTATGATTTTTATAAGAAGCCAGGGCACAGGTGGAGTGAGTGCAGGAAGAGGCTAGGAAAGTACCTACTCTGTGGTTCATCGGAGTATCAGTTGAGGGAGTGTCCTGAGGCTTTCGGGCGTAAGGGACAGGGAGAAGGAACCAAGGCTCCAGTGGAGCAGCAGAGGGGACCCTTGCCGACTCAGCAGCAAAAGTTTGTTCAGCACCAGCAGCAGACTAGAGGAGGCCAGCAGGGGCGAGCTTTCTCCATGGCAACAGAGGATACCGAGGCAGCAGGTGATCTGATAGCTGGTTCTGTTCTTATCGACTCTTTTTCCGTATTCACATTATTTGATTCGGGTGCTTCCCATAGCTTTGTGTCTGTATCATTTGCCATTAGACACTAGCTTTCTTCTGAATCTTTGCCTAGGACTTGTAAGATCACGACTGGGGGTGGTATTATCCTCGTCAGTGATGTTTGCAAGGATCGAAGAGTAGTTTTGGGAGGCCGAGAACTGGATGTGAGTCTGCTCGTGATGCCACTACCGAACTACGATATTATACTCGGTATGGATTGGTTGAGCAGGCACCATGCCAGTATAGATTGTCGCGGGGGTAGAGTTCTTTTCAGCATGCCAGGAGAGCCAGAGTTCGAGTTCACCAGGCGGGAGTCATAGCAGAGTAGCGGAGTTTTCTGCGGAGTTTCAGCAGAGGAGTAGAGCGTGCCTTATCCACTAATAGCTGAGTTTATGGACGTGTTTCTGAAGGAGTTGCCAGGGTTTCCTCCGAACAGGGATATGGAGTTCTTTATAGACTTGGTACCCGACACAGAGCCAATATCTCAGCATGTCTATAGAGTGAACAATAGTGAGCTTGTGGAGTTGAAGAAGCAGGTGGATGAGTTACAGGACAAGGGCTTCATCCGATCGAGTTATTCACCGTAGGGTGTGCCAGTACTCTTTGTACCGAAGAAGGATGGGTCGGTACGGATGTGTATCGACTACAGGGCACTCAATAGCCTCACGATCAAGTATAAGTACCCGCTGCCGAGGATCGATGACCTGTTCAATCAGCTGAACGGAGCGAAGGTATTTTCCAAAATTGATCTGAGGTCAGGCTATTATCAGGTGAAGGTGAAGAAGGAGGGTATTTCGAAGACAGCTTTCAGGACTCGGTATGGCCAGCATTGGTATATCACCATTCGAGGCGTTGTACGGGCGTAGATGTCGTACTCCTTTGTCTTGGGATGATATTGGAGAGCGAGCTTTATTGGGACCTGAGATGGTTGTTGACGTAGCTGAGAAGGTAAAGCTTATCAGGGATCGACTTCACGTGGCGCAGGACAGACAGCGGCATTGGGCCGACAACCACCGGAGACCTTTGCAGTTTGAGGTATTGCTTAGACTTAGGATTAGAATCTTATTGTTTGTGATTTTTTTATATTATGTGATTGTTTAGTTAATTGAGACCATGCTTGTGCTAGGTTGGAGATATGGTATTCTTGAGGATTTCACCGACACGAGGCACTATTCGTTTCGGTGGAGGAGGGAAGCTTAGCCCACGCTTTGTCGGACCTTTCGTTGTCAGCGGAAGGGTTGGTGACGTGTCATACAGACTGGACTTGCCCTCTTTCTTAGCGGGAGTCCACACTGTATTTCACGCATCGCAGTTGAGACGGTATGTGGCAGATCCTAGCCATGTACTGGACCATTCCGAGATTGAGGTGGGCCCTACTCTCAGTTATCCAAAGCAGCCTGTGGAGATTTTGGACCGACGGGAGAAGGTGTTGCGGAACCAATCGATACCCTTAGTTTACGTAGCTTAGAAGCATCACTCTCCAGGAGAGTCCACCTGGGAGAGAGAGGATGAGATGCGCGAACGATACCCCTATCTTTTCCAGTCTTGAGGTATAATTTTGTCCTTTCTTAATCATGCAGTTTGTCTTTAATTTTGAGGAAGAAATCATTTTAAGGGGGGTAGAATTGTAGCATCCACTTTTTCATAGAAGGGCATTTTAGTCTTTTTAGCCATTTTGGTCTTTTTGTGATTTTTTAGATATGTTGACTTGGGTTGTGCTAGCAACTAGTCTAGCCTTAGAGGAGAATGTATAGGAGCCTAACCATGTCCTAGAATTATTATTTTTATTTTTATAATTTATTTTAGGCTTGAGTTTATTTAGAAGGCTTTTAATTGATTTTTAGCCTTTTTGCATGTTAGCCTTTTAGCCTTTTTGACTTGTGCCTATTTTTACATAAGAATGAGTTGGCCCAAGTGAAATCCTAACCCTAGAGACCTATTCCTGTTTGCCCAACAGCAATACCTTCTCCCTTTTTATTTCATTTGTGAAGTTTTAGACTCCACAAGTGAACCCTTAGAGATCCCCTTCTCCAAAACTCCTTTTCCCTTCATCCGGAGTCCGTTTCTTCCCAAACGAACTCCGTTTCACTCATCGAGGAGAGGCGGATCTGCTGGAGCATTTCTAACAAGGAGACGGAGGCATTTGCTTGAAGAGAATCGGCCGACACGACAACCGAGGGGCTCCGTTTATTGAGTTTTTAACACTCAATAGGTAAACCCTAATCTACCATAGTAAATCTTGAATTTATTTCATTTTTGCATCCATATAGGTGCCCTAGACTTGCCCACGAAGTTTGGTTGGATTTTGACTTTGTTTGATGGCGGTATCGGACACGTATTGGTCCCTTATGGCACGTGTTCGACGAAATACCGCTTAGGATAGAAATTTACTGTTTTTCGATTCTGTCTTCATGGATGTTTAGATAATATTATTTTAATAAACTTTTATGAAGACGGATTTGATATTGATGACGTTACAACGGCGTTTCGGACATCGGACGCATGTGCACGGATCCCGTGCACGAGGCCGTGCATGCCCTGCCGTTAGTGCATTGTACCTTGATGCACATGTCGTATTTTCGTGTAAAATTTCTTACGCACGTGGGGGCAACCTCTGCCCCCATGCTCGTAAAATTTTACTACTTTTCGTTGAGCGAGCGCGGAGAAATCCGACGTGCACCGCATAGACGTACTGTACATTTAGGCTGATTTTTTTTGCTGAAAGGACTTCGTGCGCGCACACGACGCAACGATGACCCGTTCCAGGACCTGGGACACGTAAACCTATACCTAGGCTACCCGAGGGACCAACCCCGAGTCGTGTCATGCCCCAGTACCGAAATACGGAGACAGACTAGGCCAGCTACTCCATATGAGGTATACAAACGTCATACGGCGATTGTGGCTGTCGAGAGACAATAGGGTGTATGCTACATTCAAGTCTTCTATGGTCACACGGAACTTCTATGTCTCAATCATTCAAACAAGAAAACATCAATTAATAAACATATAAGATAAAGCAGTAAGGCGTCCCTGACGTTTCATCAAAATGGTCATGGGGATCTAGCTTTATAAGTTAGCTAGCCCAGAAAGTCAAAGTTACATAATTGTACTCAGCTGCAGTCTGATTTAATTACAAATTATGCGAGGACAAAATATCCAGATTTGTCGGCTAAACAGGTGCCGGGGCTAAACGCCAGGACATAAGTAAAGATATTAGAGTGGTGGAGAAGAAATCCACTCGAGTCCCCCGCCAGCCATGCTTCTTGTATGCACCATTGACGTGAGGGAAGAAGGTCGGATCCTCAGGCTCTGCTACGTGATCTGGCCAAACAAAACCAGCGGGGTAGCCCCGAATATCAAGTACCACAAGGGAGCACAAAAGAGTAAGATAAAACCCAAGCTTAAAATAGTAATAAAAATAATAATAAGCTTCCGGTCGTAACCTCGGTCCCCAGCCTGTCCTAGCATGATAGACCAACCCAACAACCAAACAAGGACATGGATTGGACCACACACCATGACAGTCCATGTCCCTCGGCTACTAATGAAAGGCTCAAGCACAGTCAAGTCATTTTTTAAGCGGCCATTCATTCCTGCGGCTTTCTTGATTTGGGGGAGTTATCCCCGCGATCCTGATTAAAAGGAATCCTCAGATCGTGTCAACCCAGCAGGGCTAGCCAAACCATAAGACATATAACACATTGATTATGCACCAGTCCTCCGAAGGGCTACCGCGCTAAAACGTTTAACACATAGCTCGTAGGAGTCAGATATGGCTATTCGCTATAGGCGAATAAAACCATATCCGTGGCGGCCAACCCGACACGTCAGGTCTGGGCCTGGGGTGGCTAGTATGGCACGATCTCGGGATTCTTCCCACCCAATGCATCTACCAAGTTAGTTGCCTAGTTAATCCTTAGGTTGTTCTCAGAGTTAACATGTCGTGGTCACATGTTCATTCCTCTAGATGTCGTACATTGTACGAGTACCCCAAGAAGGGATCCATTCTGGCTCATGGATTCATACGTATATACCCCTTTCTTGGTGTAATATAACACACAACACATACCATGTCATTGCCATCGACCATCACTTATGTAAATGCTGGACTCTTGGTGGTACTGGCAGGTATCATGCATGAACACTTAGCGCATAGGATAGCACCTCGGTGCTCACATAGATCGTACCTCAGTACACACATAGGGTTATCCAGCCCTCACATAGATAGTCAGCTCAGAAATGAGGACTAAGATATAAAAGTCCATGCGGCCAGACTCATGCGGCCAACGCTCATGCGGCTAGGGAAGAACCGGATCATGCGGCTGCAGGATAAATGATTCAGGCGGCTGAAGGTAATGGGTTCATGCGGCTGGAAATTGCGAGCGCATGCGGCTCAGGACAGCAGACCTATGCGGCTGGAAGATGGAGTCTTATGCGGCCAGGAACCAACAAACATATACGGCAATAACCCTGTGGCTAAGACCTATGCGGCAAGGAAAGGAGATGCTTATGTGGCTCAAGAATTCGGGCTTATGCGGCTGAAAACTGCCAAGCACCATGCGATTGGGAAAAGGTCAGGGCGCATACGGCTGGTAGGTGCGAGCGTATGCGGCTGAGTCCTGCGAGCGTATGTGGCTGAGGAAACTCCTACGGCTGAAGGACTCATGCGACAAAGAAAAGCTTATGCGGCTAGAAACCTTATGCGGCTGCAAAATACACATGCGGCTGCAAACTGGTTTATGCGGCCGGAGAAGCTAATGCGGCTGAGACTGCCCAGCGCCATACGGCTCAATTGCTCATGCGACTGCCATTGCTTATGCGGATCAATTTCTTATGCGGCTGCAATTGCTTATGCGGCTGCCAATGCTCATGCGGCTGCCATTACTTATGTGGCTGCCAATGCTCATGCGGCTCAATTGCTCATGCGGCTGCCATTGCTTATGCAGCTGCCAATGCTCATGCGGCTGCCATTGCTTATGCGGCTGCCAATGCTCATGCGACTGCCAATGCTCATGCGGCCGCAGGGGACTGTTCATCATCCCTGCCAGAGCCAGCACAGGTGAACCTTGGGGATGCACAAATATTGTTTCGGCCATAACTTCCTCCAAACAAGTCGAAATTTTACTTTCCAAAGGTCAAAACTGTGTAGAATCAAATTTTCTACAACATAGGACCATTGGTTTTCGAAAATAGCCAAGTTTGACAGATCAAAACCTTGAAAACCCATGAAACCCTAGTTGTTAGGAACTTAGATCTACACAAATCTAGCCATCAAAATTAAAAGCTTCAAGAACTAAACTTTTAGAGAATGAAGAGAAGAACAAAATAGACAAATAATATCAAGGAAAAAAAATCAAGAATGTAAAATGCACAAAATCTCCTCTTTTTGAGCAAGTTGTACTTGCCTATGGGTGGTTGAGGGAATTAAATAGAAGAGTGAATGAGGAAGAGAATATAAATAGAGGTTGGCTTAAGAAAATTCTAATCCCTAATCCCTAATCTCTATCCATTGCACTAATGATAAGCTTAAAAGCTACATGCAACCATTACTAAATAATATACAAAATTATACACATGCTAAATACAGATACCGTATACAGAATCTATGGAGAATACGTATATCGGGATCGGGGAGTGACATCTCTATCCTCCTTAGAAAAATTCCGTCCTCGAAATTTCAGCCAAGACAAGATAGAGGTATCCGGGCAAGCAAGGTACAATTACAATCTACGCAAGCAACCTATCATTAACAATCATTGATCATACATTTTAAAATGGTACAAAATAAACATGTAAGCAGATTATCAAGGTATGAGAAGAAACATACCTCCTGAGTCGAACAAGTACGGATACCGAGATCTAATCTCGTCCTCGTGCTCCCAGGTTGACTCTCCCGGAGAGTGATGGCCCCAAGCGACACGGACAAGGCTAATAGTCCGATTCTTGAGCACCTTCTCTCGCCGGTCCAAAATAGACATGGGTTGTTCCTCATAAGTTAGGTCGGTACCAACGAAATACTCCGAATGGTCGAGGACATGACTCGGATCTGGGACATATCCACACAACTGAGATACATGAAACACATCATGTACACCAGATAGCGATGGAGGAAGGGCAAGCCGATAAGCAACATTGCCTACCCGAGCGAGAATCTCAAAAGGACCAACGAATCTCGGACTAAGCTTTCCTCGGGTTCCAAATCTAATGACACCTCGAGTCAGCAAAATCCGCAGAAACACTTGGTCACCGACACCAAACTCTAGAGGCCTTCGATGCTGATCTGCCCAGTGGCGGTGGCTGTCTTGTGCGACTCGAAGCCGGTCTCTGATCAACTTGACTGTTTCTATGGTCTGCATGATCATCTCTGGTCCCAACAGTTTTTGTTCTCCCACATTGTCCCATGCCAGAGGGGACCTGCACTTCCGTCCATATAATGCTTTAAACGGTGCCATCTGTATACTTGCCTGATAACTATTATTGTAAGAGAACTCTACTAAATGAAGATGATCTTTCCAAGTTCCACCGAAGTCTGAAGTATAAGCCCGTAACATATCTTCCAAGGTCTGAATAGTTCTCTCTGATTGTCCGTCCGTCTGCGGATGATAGGCTATACTGAACCTCAACTTGGTACCCAAACTTTGATGCAAACTCTGCCAAAAGTGAGAGGTGAACTGTGTGTCTCGATCTGATACTATACTGACTGGAACACCATGCTGCCTCATAATCTGCTTCATATACATTTCTGCCAGCTGCTCAGTAGACTGCCCTACTCTAAAAGAAAGAAAATACGCAACCTTCGTGAGCCGATCCACGATTACCCAAACTGCGTTTCGACAGGTCGGAGATCTAGGTAAACCGGTCACAAAGTCCATCGTGATGTGCTCCCACTTCCACTCCAGAATAGGAAGCGGCTGCAACAATCCTGCTGGTCTCTACTGTTCTGCCTTCACTTGCTGACATACCAAACATCTGGATACAAACCTTGCTATCTCTCTCTTCATGCCATTCCACTAAAAATGCTGCTTCATATTCTGGTACATCTTTGTGCCTCCGGGATGAATGGAATAAGGAGAACTATGAGCTTCTGACATCACTTCATGTCGAAGGTCTCCACCCGGTACACAAAGACGATTTTCGAACCTAAGTGTACCATCCTCATGGATTACTAACTCCTTCCTGAGACCTGGCTCACACTTAGATCGAAGCTTCTGGATTTGCGGATCCTCCGCCTGAGCTACTCTGATCCTCTCTACTAAAGTGGACTGAATCTGCAAACTGGCCATAATTCCCGTATCTTGCGGCAAGATCACTTCAATTCCCATTTCCTGTAGATCTTCCAAAATATGCCTCTACATGGTTAGAATGAATAAACCACCTCTCCTGTTCAAGGCATCTGCTACCATATTCACCTTGCCGGGATGATACTGAAGATTTACATCAAAGTCCTTCAGTAATTCCAACCATCTCCTCTGTCTCATGTTCAGGTCCCTCTGGGTAAACACATGCTTTAAGCTCTTATGCTCAGTATAAATCTCCACTCGATCCCCATATAAGTAGTGCCTCCATAACTTAAGCGAAAATACTACTGCTGCTAATTCCAGGTCGTGAGTTAGATAATTCTTCTCATGATCTCGAAGTTGTCGAGATGCATATGCTATCACCTTACCATGCTGCATCAATACACACCCAAGTCCCTTCCCGGATGTGTCACAATACACTGTAAACCCTCCCGATCCTACTGGGAGCGTCAAGATCGGGGCTGAGATTAATCTCTTCTTCAACTCTTCAAATGATGTCTGACACTCTGCCGACCAAACAAACTCTACATCCTTATGTGTCAAACGCGTCAAGGGTGCCAAAATCCTGGCGAAGTCTGCCACGAACCTCCGGTATTAACCTGCCAATCCCAAGAAACTACGCACTTCTGCTACCGTCTTCGAAACTGGCCAATTCTCTACTGCCTTAACTTTCTTCGGGTCTACTGACACTCCTGCTCTAGAAATAATGTGTCCCAGGAACGAAATATGATCCAACCAAAACTCATATTTATTAAGCTTTACATAAAGTTGATGCTCCCTCAAGGTCGACAAAACTGTCCGAAGATGTTTCTCATGTTCCTCCTCACTACTAGAAAAGACGAGGATGTCATCTATAAACACTACTATAAACTTATCCAAATAGGGTAAAAAGATACGATTCATTAAATCAATGAATACTGCTGGGGCATTAGTCAGTCAAAATGGCATCACCAGAAACTCATAATGCCCATACCGTGATCTAAATGCTGTCTTGGGTATGTCCTGCTCCTGGACCCTCACTTGATAATATCCAGATCGAAGATCAATCTTCGAGAAGATGCAAGCCTTATTTAATTGATCAAACAAGTCATCAATCCTTGGTAAGGGATACTTGTTCTTCACTGTTACTGCATTCAACTGTCAGTAATCAATGCACATCCGCGATGATCCATCCTTCTTAGGTACTAAAATCACTGGTGCTGCCCAGGGCGAATTACTATCTCTGATAAACTGCTTCGCCTTCAATTCTTCTTTATGCTGGTACAACTTATCCAACTCTGACTGTGACATCCTGTATACTCTGCCAACTTTAGGCTCCGTCCCAGGATTCAGCTCAATGCAAAACTCCATATCTCTTACTGGTGGTAAACCTGGAAGCTCATATGGAAATACATCAGCAAACTCTCTTACCACTCTTAGAATATGCTCCTGCTCTGCCAATGCTTCTGCAACGATGCCCTTGGGTCGATCCTCCAATGATCGAACAAAAACAAACTCCTCTTCGCCAGGTACATTAAATACTACCCTACCTCCCTGACAATCTATCGTCGCATGGCTGTTTCTTAACCAGTCCATGCCTAGGACAACGTCAAAGTTGCCCACAGGGAACTCAATCAAAGATGCAAGCAATAATCGCCCACTCACGATGACTGGACACGCTAAGCACACTCTGCTAACTCCTACGAGCCCATTACCAGTGAGTATATTCACCCTCTCTGGCAATGCCTCGAATTCTAATCCAATATGTGTCACAAATCATGCAGATATAAAAGAGTGGGTAGCCCCCGAATCAAATAATGCTACTGTAGAAAAAGAGGTAACAGAAATATTACCTGCAACCACATCTCCTGAAGCTATGACATCCTCTAGTGATAAGGTGAAGGCCTGGCCCTGGCCTTGCTGAGCTCCCTCTTTCTGCCTTCCCCGACCATGTTGTCGCTGCGGCCTCTGCGGGCCTTTCTGGTTCTGTGCCTGGCGAAACATCTGAGCCTGGGTTGGTAGACGCTGGACGAGCGGTCGTACGGCCAATGCTGGTCCTCTGTTCGGTACTGCCCCTGGAGCTGGTAATGTTGGAAACTGCTGAACTGGCCCTCCTGGCCTCTGCATCATAAGACAATTGGCAATCCTGTGATCTGGACTGCCACACCTCATGCATAACCTATTAGCTGAACGACACACATCCCTAGTGTGCCCTTCCTTCCCACAATAAGTACATCCAATGGACGCTCCCTGGCGCTGCTGCTGGTTCCTTTGCTGTTGATGCCGGACTGGTGCTGATATCTCAGATACCGTCGTCCTCCGTGGCCCTCCTACCTCATGAATACGGATGCCGGGTGCTGGTACCGATGTTCGCTATACTACTCCTCCGGCCCTGTTCTGGGAATGAGACCTCTTCTGGCCCCCATGTCTTGTCACCAACCTCTGTTGAGTGAGTTCATGCCTACGTGCTGCCGTTAAAACGACATCAAAAGTCTGATAGTCATGCCCTTCTACTAGCTGTAGGACCTCCAAATGAAGTCCCTGTTGGAACCTCATAGCCTTCTCTGGCTCTGTAGCTACCATCGTCGGTGCAAACCGACTCAGTCTGCAGAACTCCG
Organism: Iris pallida; assembly: GCA_029216955.1. Taxonomy (NCBI): domain Eukaryota; kingdom Viridiplantae; phylum Streptophyta; class Magnoliopsida; order Asparagales; family Iridaceae; genus Iris; species Iris pallida. The sequence continues at coordinate 7,799,818 of JANAVB010028000.1, read as the reverse complement.
CTGCATATCCATCCACCGTCTTCCCAGCCTGCTTGAGACTGATAAACCTCTGTTGTAGCTCATACCTTGCTACCACGCCAAAGTACTTGGCCTTGAATCTGGTACGGAAGCTATTCTAGGAAACATGAACCCTCATCCAACCTCTTCTGATTCCCACCAATCCCAGACGAGATCCTGAAGTATTAATCTGACCTGGTCAACCTTCTCTTCTGCTGGAAACTTAGCTGCAGTCAATATGGCCTCAGTATCCTGAAGCCAAGCATCCGCCGTGATAGCGTCCTCCATTCCATCAAAATATCTCGGGTTAAGTCGACAAAACCTCTGTGAGCACCCTGAATTTCGGGTTGAATTTTTTTTATTTTTATTTATTTACTGATTGATTTTAATTTCAATAAATAATTATTTCTGTTATTTTTCCTTAAGTGTACTCTCCCATGCCTTTGATATTTGGAGTATCAGGGATGTTCAACTCTGGAAATCTTCTTCACGAGTTTTGGAGTGGACACGATTAACTTCATGACGGTATATAGTGTCCCATCCAAACTTGTTCCCTTGTACTCTTTCTGCTTCGCTGAACTTCGGGTCGGTTTAGACCATTTGATTGATATTTATTTTTCCACTCATTTTCTTGATCATTTTCAGCGCGTTACCATGACATTTAAATTGGGAGCGCAAGACCAGTCAGTTTCTTGAAACCAACTCCTCATTGATGATCTACTCGGGACGCTCGTCACCCATGACCTTTGTGTCCCACTCAGACACGTCGTCTTGGGCTCCATTTGATTCGCACAACTTTCCCGACGTGTGACCCAATTTTATTTCACGCCACGGCGTCGCATTCATTTTCCAACTTGATTTGTGGGTCCTCTGTCGACCAAAACATGTCAGCCCCAACTATGGACATAGCCCACTTTGAGCCTACTATCAGTCCGCCACTTATGTCCTATTTATTAGAATCCCCATGTGCTACTTATTTGTCCATGATCATCGTTTCCTAATTTTAATTCGATTTTCGCGCAATGTCCAGTTTTGATCCAATCCGGCTCCACCGAGTCCAGTCCAGCTCCATGTTGCCCTCCATCATGACACTCTCAACTTTCTTGCCCAAAAATATCAAGTCCTTATTTTGCATATTTTTCTATATTTTTGGGAAATTTGATTCCCATTGGAATTGGCCAATTTTCCTCTATTTAATTCCTAGCCTTTGATTCCCTTCTTTAAATCCTAACCATTAATTTTCCCTCACATTCAAACCCCCCCCCTCACAGCATGTGCCGGCCCTAACTTTATGGGAGAGCAACTTTTTGCTTTCTCTCACTCTCATATTATTTCCATCTTATCTCCTTCTCTCTCTCCTAATAATTCCTACAACAAAACTATTCCTACAATTCAAAACTACACAGCAGCTCATCCCATCTCCTTCAAACCCGACACCCCCCTTCATGGCATGAACTCCGGCCACCCTCCTCCCTTGGCTCCGGCCACGACACCCCGGCCATCCATCTCTCCTCCTCCTCCAACTTTCTCCTCTTCCATATCTCTTCCTCCTTCCTCCTCACCATTGCCACCACCTCCTCTCCCATCTCGACTACCACCTTCGCGGCCTCGTGCCGTCATGCCGCAAAGTTGCGTGCCAACCCACTACCCTCGCCACCGCAGTGGCAGCGCGCAGCTCGCGCTCACAACAGCTGCAGCAGCGGAGATGAGCCGGCCGCGCGCAGCGCACTGTGGCAGCGCTGTCGCGCCGCCGCCGCGCCGTCGCCGGCGACGTGGTCGGCATGGCCGACCCCCTGTAGGCCGAGCGCACCCCCGGGGCAGGCCCCGTGGCCATTGGTTCTCTTCCCGTCGCGTATCGGAGGTGATCCGTGCGTTTGGCACGGGTTCCCGTCGTGACGAGCTCGGAAACGACGCTGAAATCGCGTCCCATCGTAGCAACTTCGTGCAGGTTTTCCCAGAGATTCGACCGTTGGATCGGCGATTTCTTCACTCCGTCGCAATCTTGGTATATCCACCTTCATCCTTGTCAAATTTCGTCCGTTAATTTTATCGTTTGATACATGAAAACCGGCCACCAATTTGACCGTTTAAATTGTATTAAATTTGGACAGTTTTGTGGGGCCAACTTAGTCAGCTTGTATCTCCTCCACCGCAGCTCCGTTTGGTGTGCTACCAGTTCCGGTGCGAAGCTGGTATAACCCTCTTCATGCCCCCTTTAGATTTCATTTCAGTTTGAGCTTGTTTGATTGGTTGAATTCGACGCCAAAGTTGGCCGTCCGAATTCGTAATTTCCAACTTGTAAAATTCTATTTTTGAACACGGGACTCCAGATTTCATTTCTGACACCACCATTAGACTTGTGGCGTCGTTCTGGCATATTTTCATATAAAATTTGTTAGATTTGGAGAACGTGGGCCCGGGCACGTATTTCGGTGCAAAGCGGGTCCCACTTTCTGGGTCAACAGAACTTTTTGACGCTGGCTCATCAGAATCCAATTCCGGATATACCGTTGAGTTCGTATCGTCATTCTGGACTCGTTGACATATAATTTGCTAGGTTTTGGTGGACATTGGATCGGACACGCATTTCGGTGCAAGTTAGACACCAATGTCCGGGCCAAGCGTCATTTTGAGATCGGCTCATCGGAATCCAATTCCGGATATACCGTTGAGTTCGTATCATCATTCTGGACTCGTTGACATATAGTTTGCTGAGTTTTGAGAACTTTGGCTCCGGCACGCATTTCTGTGCAAACCGGAATCCCAAGTTCTGGTCAATGGACCAAATGGAGATTGGGTCAACGGAATCCAATTCTGGAGATACCGTTGGGTTCGTATCGACATTCTGGTTTCGTGGACATATAATTTGTTATATTTTATAGGCTTATTTTCTTGCACGTTTTTCGGTGCAAAACGGCTCCGACACGGACACCGTTTTGACCCAAAATTACCTTTTTACCCTTGTGTCCAAACTGAACCGTTGGGTAGGCTATCCTAGCTAATTTGACCATTCTGGACACGTTGGCGATGTTCATTTCATCGTCCGACAATGTTTGTTGATAATTTTTCTAAGTTTAACCTTTTTATAATTAATTAATAATTAATTCTTATAATGTTCGTATTTCGAGATTAGTACAACGAAACTGAGCTCAGTCAATTCCAGTGATCTCACATCGCTGAAATTGATAAGATGGACACGTGGATCACCATAATAAGATTTATCAACTTTACCGTTGATATTCTTATCTCGATTTACGTGTCGTAAGTTTCGACGTACGAATAACGAAGTACACTTTATATTTTTCAATAATTAGACTAGATTGACCCTGTTTGACCAAAGTTGACCAGTTGACCCAAAGTCAACTGTAAGTCAACGCTTGACCTAGTTTGACTAAATTATTGACCGGAGTTGACCTAGAGTTAATTTGACTTAGAAGAACCTAGAATAATATAGATTTCTTGTAGAGACTCTTTTAATATAACTTGAACACTTTGTAACCTGTGTTGCTTTAAATAGGACTCTGTGGCTTCAGTTCGACCCTCTATACTTATCAGCTCAGGACCGCAGGCGAGTACATTCACTGATAGTTTTCATTGTCTTGATATCTACTATATCCGATTCAGTCGTAGTGTTATACTTGATTCCTGACACGATAGTTCACGGACTAGTATACGTCGGATCCTGGCATGAGATGTTATTCCTGGACTTTCTTGGTATATGGGTATGAGATATTTTCCTGTTCCTGTACTTATATAGACACATATTGGGAGTAGGCTGATCACCTGCTCTCGAACCCCGTGTCATGACATGCCATGTCCGGATCCGTGATACTATTCGGGGGATATACTGGGAATTATTAGGGGTTATGTGATCAAAGCCTCTATGTCACTATCTTTTGCTAGCGCCACCCTCACCTCACGTAGGGTGTCGCAGATACCTCACTCCCGGTTATCCAGGTTGGACGGCATGATTCTCCGTTGAGTTCACCGCGGATTGCCGTGCCAAGTGGATAACTTGGCCATGCTCTCCCTTTAGCCGATCACATATCACTCTAATAATTCAAAACACCTTTTATTTTATTTGTCATGTCTTACATTCCAGTTTCAGCCTTACTTACTGTACTTTCACCATGCTACGATTCATTCTTATATGCTCTATCTGTCTTTTATACTGTACCATGATTTTGGGACTAAGTTCTGTTTGAAAGAAGGGTTACAACCCCGGTCCTTGTTTGGTTTAAGGGTTGTAACTCGACTTTCAAACGGTTCCCAAGTCGCCTATATTCTTTGTCTTGTATCTCATTATTACTGTCTCTTATAGTATTTCTCAATTCATATGGAACTGCTGTTGGTGTTTGTACTTGCTCATTTTCCTGACAGGATACGTTGACAAATTTTACAGATGCTTGGGATTGCCTGCTAGCCTAGAGGATACCATTAGAGGTTGTTTAGTTAGCTATTCTTAGTTGTCTGGAGTTGTATTATTTTATGGATTACTGTATTTGAGTTTTGAGATGTAATCTGAGTTTGTATCTTAGACACTTAGATTTCTCTCTGTTGTACCTCTTTTGGATTTCATGTTTTATCTATCTTCCTTTATGCTCTATCCTAGATGTGATTGAGTATGTATCTGCTATGTCACCCCCATTCGGGGAGTATAAACTGTTAGTCTTATACTATTAGATGCATTGAGACCTAGGCCAGCGTTCTACCGTCGACACTGCGGCGTAGGCTGGGCGTTGCTACGTTCTCGTGCCCTAATTCTAGGGTGCGGGTCGTGACACGTTTTTAGTGGTGGCCCATGCAGGTCGAGACTAAAGTGTAGTGGTATTCGAACTAGAGTACCACTACAGCCTGCAGTAGGATTAGGATATATTTTGAAGGTACTCAATCACAGTTAGGACCCTTGAGAGATTCCTGGGACGACCCTGGAGAATCTTATTTAACTTCGATTTGAAAACTCTCTTTTTTCCTTGATTTAATTTATTTTACTTTTGTTGTTAAATTTGATTTTTACGGATTATTGTTGAATTTGAGTTTGTATTTATTTTGATGGAAGATTTTCGAATTTTGAATTTTGATGATAGTTGTTGCATTCGAGTTTGCATTTTGATGGATTGTGTTCACTTTTGAATTTTGATGTTCGTTGATAAATTGAATTGATTTTTGAGTATTCATTGTTGATTTAAATTAACTTTTGGCAAGATGAAATTATATGGGCTAGGTCATCTATGTTGTGGAGTCTAGTCTTCTACAGTCATATTAGCTAGCATGGTGAGGACATATAGTCTGACTTGGATCTATTTCTCGGGTATGGGAATTTAGGATTTTCGCAGCCAAGCATGCGGCACCGTAAAAATGTTAAATACCATGATTCTAGAGATATGTGCATAAGTCAAGGGCTCTGTGATTATCGTAGCCTTGCTTACTAGTATGACGAGGATTTAGAGTACCGTGATTTTGGATAGACGCATATGATTATCGGATTGCACCTTAAATAATTTTGAACATGTTTTCTCTACTTTTGTTACAGTCATTCAAAAAAAAATTTATTATTTGTTGTTTTGCCTAGTTTCCTATTATTTAACTCAGGAGTAAGTTTAGTTGGTTTTATAAACCTTGTGAAATTTCTTGCTATGAGTTTTTTCATAATACAATGAATCGATATTTTTGCTAAAGGCCTCATGTTGGATTTGATATTTTAACCCTGAATTTCAAAACGGTTCCTTCTTTAAACAGATAAGCAAAACAGATTTTATCGTTATTTCTTTCTTGCTATTATTTTGTATTAAATAATAATAATAATAAAACTGTCTTGATTTCGTCAATCACCTGCTTGCAATCTTGGTAGGAATCTAAATGTTAGTCTTAACGTAAAAAAAAAAGTTAATTTTATTGGGACATGAGAATATGTATATGAATATATATAGCAGACACTTTGTCTAACACGTATGCATGCTACACTTGATTTTTTCACATATCTAGATGCATATTGATATGTTGATGATGTCCAAATTTTCATAACCAATATTTCTGGTTCTCTGCTTTTCCATGTTTAAATTCGTAAATTAAATATAAATTTCATGTTATTAGTTTTGTCTACATAACTGCACATGTATGTTATATGTAGGGTTTCAATTCAAAAGAATTTTGGTTGAGTTTTATGTTTAAATTTGTAAAATCTGAGACTGTGTGCATGTTAACCTTTAATGCTGAGTTTCCAAATGTTTAGTTCAAATTTTTGTTTTATTTCTTAAATGTAATGTTTTGAGCTGTGTACATTATTGTCGTAGGGATATAACGTTAGGTTTCATATTCTTACATGATAGGTTGTATATTGTAGATTGTTAAACCATATGCCATGAGTAATGTAACTTGATAGCTATTGTTTAAAATCCAAATCCTCATATACTCTTTCATGTATACTCACGTACACACACGTCTACTATCTAACCATATGAACATGTCCCCATACACATGATGCTAGTTTTTCCTCTCTAACGTTCTCTCTCTATATATATATATTGTGATTGGATTTCAATGCGAGTGACTTTCGATTCTTTAACTTGTGATTTTGATTTTTCTTGGATAGTACCCTTTTTCAGATAATTGGTAGTTACCTTCATTCTATTTTTGATGAGTACCAGTTTTCATATAGGATGGTAGACTGCCTTACAGTTTTGATGGTTTGTTGTCTCTGTAACCTTTTGTTTAGCACCCTGGATTGCTTGTGTGTTTGATACCCTATAACCGTTTTGGTTAGCATGACTAGTATACCTAGATGAGACTTACTACCACCGTATGCCATGACCCTGTATGTCGTCCTTTTGATGGTATGCTTTGTTTTAATCTGGGACTTTGATTTTGGGGGTTTGACCTAGAGGGAGTATGGACATTTTAATTTCGAGGACGAAATTTTTATAAGGTGGGTAGGATGTGAGCACCCTGAATTTCGGGTTGAATTTTTTTTATTTTTATTTATTTACTGATTGATTTTAATTTCAATAAATAATTATTTCTGTTATTTTTCCTTAAGTGTACTCTCCCATGCCTTTGATATTTGGAGTATCAGGGATGTTCAACTCTGGAAATCTTCTTTACGAGTTTTGGAGTGGACACGATTACCTTCATGACGGTATATAGAGTCCCATCCAAACTTGTTCCCTTGTACTCTTTCTGCTTCGCTGAACTTCGGGTCGGTTTAGACCATTTGATTGATATTTATTTTTCCACTCTTTTTCTTGATCATTTTCAGCGCGTTACCATGACATTTAAATTGGGAGCGCAAGACCAGTCAGTTTCTTGAAACCAACTCCTCATTGATGATCTACTCGGGACGCTCGTCACCCATGACCTTTGTGTCCCACTCAGACACGTCGTCTTGGGCTCCATTTGATTCGCACAACTTTCCCGACGCGTGACCCAATTTTATTTCACGCCACGGCGTCGCATTCATTTTCCAACTTGATTTGTGGGTCCCCTGTCGACCAAAACATGTCAGCCCCAACTATGGACATGGCCCACTTTGAGCCTACTATCAGTCCGCCACTTGTGTCCCATTTATTGGAATCCCCATGTGCTACTTATTTGCCCATGATCATCGTTTCCTAATTTTAATTCGATTTTCGCACAATGTCCAGTTTTGATCCAATCCGGCTCCACCGAGTCTAGTCCAGCTCCATGTTGCCCTCCATCATGACACCCTCAACTTTCTTGCCCAAAAATATCAAGTCCTTATTTTGCATATTTTTCTATATTTTTGGGAAATTTGATTCCCATTGGAATTGGCCAATTTTCCTCTATTTAATTCCTAGCCTTTGATTCCCTTCTTTAAATCCTAACCATTAATTTTCCCTCACATTCAAACCCCCCCCCCCCCCTCACAGCATGTGCCGGCCCTAACTTTATGGGAGAGCAACTTTTTGCTTTCTCTCACTCTCACATTATTTCTATCTTATCTCCTTCTCTCTCTCCTAATAATTCCTACAACAAAACTATTCCTACACTTCAAAACTACACAGCAGCTCATCCCATCTCCTTCAAACCCGACACCCCCCTTCATGGCATGAACTCCGGCCACCCTCCTCCCTTGGCTCCGGCCACGACACCCCGGCCATCCATCTCTCCTCCTCCTCCGACTTTCTCCTCCTCCATATCTCTTCCTCCTTCCTCCTCACTATTGCCACCACCTCCTCTCCCATCTCGACCACCACCCTCGCGGCCTCGCGCCGTCATGCCGCAAAGTTGTGTGCCAACCCGCTGCCCTCGCCACCGCAGTAGCAGCGCGCAGCTCGCGCTCACAGCAGCTACAGCAGCGGCGACGAGCCGGCCGCGCGCGCACTGTGGCAGCTCTGCCGCGCCGTCGCCGTGCCGTCGCCGGCGACGTGGTCGGCATGGCCGACCCCCTGTAGGCCGGGCGCACCCCCGAGGCAGGCCCCGTGGCCATTGGTACTCTCCCCGGCGCGTATCGGAGGCGATCTGTGCGTTTGGCACGGGTTCCCGTCATGACGAGCTCGGAAACGACGCTGAAATCGCGCCCCATCGCAGCAACTTCGTGCGGGTTTTCCCAGAGATCCGACCATTGGATCGGTGATTTCTTCACTCCGTCGCAATCTCGGTATATCCACCTTCATCCCTGTCAAATTTTGTCCGTTAATTTTATCGTTTGATACATGAAAACCGGCCACCAAGTTGACCGTTTAAATTGTATTAAATTTGGACAGTTTTGCGGGGCCAACTTAGTCAGCTTGTATCTCCTCCACCGCAGCTCCGTTTGGCATGCTACCAGTTCCGGTGCGAAGCTGGTATAACCCTCTTCCTGCCCCCTTTAGATTTCATTTCAGTTTGAGCTTGTTTGATTGGTTGAATTCGACGCCAAATTTGGCCGTCCGAATTCGTAATTTCCAACTTGTAAATTCCATTTTTGAACACGGGACTCCAGATTTCATTTCTGACACCACCATTAGACTTGTGGCGTCGTTCTGGCATATTTTCATATAAAATTTGTTAGATTTGGAGAACGTGGGCCCGGGCACGCATTTCGGTACAAAGCGGGTCCCACTTTCTGGGTCAACGGGACTTTTTGACGCTGGCTCATCGAAATCCAATTCCGGATATACCGTTGAGTTCGTATCGTCATTCTGGACTCGTTGACATATAATTTGCTAGGTTTTGGTGGACATTGGATCGGACACGCATTTCGGTGCAAGTCAGACACCAATGTCCGGGCCAACGGGTCATTTTGAGATCGGCTCATCGAAATCCAATTCTGGATATACCGTTGAGTTCGTATCATCATTCTGGACTCGTTGACATATAGTTTGCTAAGTTTTGAGAACTTTGGCTCCGGCACGCATTTCCGTGCAAACCGGAATCCCAAGTTCTGGTCAACGGGCCAAATGGAGATCGGGTCAACGGAATCCAATTCTGGAGATACCGTTGGGTTCGTATCGACATTCTGGTTTTGTGAACATATAATTTGTTATATTTTATAGACTTATTTTCTTGCACATTTTTCGGTGCAAAACGGCTCCGACACGGACACCGTTTTGACCCAAAATTACCTTTTTGCCCTTGTGTCCAAACTGGACCGTTGGGTAGGCTATCCTAGCTAATTTGACCATTCTGGACACGTTGGCGATGTTCATTTCGTCGTCCGACAATGTTTGTTGATAATTTCTCTAAGTTTAACCTTTTTATAATTAATTAATAATTAATTCTTATAATGTTCGTATTTCGAGATTAGTACAACGAAACTGAGCTCAGTCAATTCCAGTGATCTCACATCGCTGAAATTGACAAGATGGACACGTGGATCACCATAATAAGATTTATCAACTTTACCGTTGATATTCTTATCTCGATTTACGTGTCGTAAGTTTCGACGTACGAATAACGAAGTACACTTTATATTTTTCAATAATTAGACTAGATTGACCCTGTTTGACCAAAGTTGACCAGTTGACCCAAAGTCAACTGTAAGTCAACGCTTGACCTAGTTTGACTAAATTATTGACCGAAGTTGACCTAGAGTTAATTTGACTTAGAAGAACCTAGAATAATATAGATTTCTTGTAGAGACTCTTTTAATATAACTTGAACACTTTGTAACCTGTGTTGCTTTAAATAGGACTCTGTGGCTTCAGTTCGACCCTCTATACTTATCAGCTCAGGACCGCAGGCGAGTACATTCACTGATAGTTTTCATTGTCTTGATATCTACTATATCCGATTCAGTCGTAGTGTTATACTTGATTCCTGACACGACAGTTCACGGACTAGTATACGTCGGATCCTGGCATGAGATGTTATTCCTGGACTTTCTTGGTATATGGGTATGAGATATTTTCGTGTTCCTGTACTTATATAGACACATATTGGGAGTAGGCTGATCACCTGCTCTCGAACCCCGTGTCATGACATTCCATGTCCGGATCCGTGATACTATTCGGGGGATATATTGGGGGAATTATTAGGGGTTATGTGATCAAAGCCTCCATGTCACTATCTTTTGCTAGCGCCACCCTCACCTCACGTAGGGTGTCGCAGATACCTCACTCCCGGTTATCCAGGTTGGACGGCATGATTCTCCGTTGAGTTCACCGCGGATTGCCGTGCTAAGTGGATAACTTGGCCATGCTCTCCCTTTAGCCGATCACATATCACTCTAATAATTCAAAACACCTTTTATTTTATTTGTCATGTCTTACATTCCAGTTTCAGCCTTACTTACTGTACTTTCACCATGCTACGATTCATTCTTATATGCTCTATCTGTCTTTTATACTGTACCATGATTTTGGGACTAAGTTCTGTTTGAAAGAAGGGTTACAACTCCGGTCCTTGTTTGGTTTAAGGGTTGTAACTCGACTTTCAAACGGTTCCCAAGTCGCCTATATTCTTTGTCTTGTATCTCATTATTACTGTCTCTTATAGTATTTCTCAATTCATATGGAACTGCTGTTGGTGTTTGTACTTGCTCATTTTCCTGACAGGATACGTTGACAAATTTTACAGATGCTTGGGATTGCCTGCTAGCCTAGAGGATACCATTAGAGGTTGTTTAGTTAGCTATTCTTAGTTGTCTGGAGTTGTATTATTTTATGGATTACTGTATTTGAGTTTTGAGATGTATTCTGAGTTTGTATCTTAGACACTTAGATTTCTCTCTGTTGTACTTCTTTTGGATTTCATGTTTTATCTATCTTCCTTTATGCTCTACCCTAGATGTGATTGAGTATGTATCTGCTATGTCACCCCCATTCGGGGAGTATAAACTGTTAGTCTTATACTATTAGATGCATTGAGACCTAGGACAGCGTTCTACCGCCGACACTGCGGCGTAGGCTGGGCGTTGCTACGTTCTCGTGCCCTAATTCTAGGGTGCGGGTCGTGACAACCTCCCCGATGCTCCCGAATTATTCCTGATACTTCTCTCAAGGGCTAATTGTAATCCCTGATTCAGTAGCACATTTTGTTTCTGCTGTCGGGTCTGCTGTTGCTGATGGGCTGCCACCTGTCGCTGCTGAGTGGCCAGGAATCCTCGGATGACCTCCAGGAGTGCTGCAGCATCAGGTACTGGCATCGCTGCCGGCACCGCTGGGGTGCAGGAGTTTCCAGAACCTGCGGTTCCACTAGCTCTGATATCACTTCCACTCGAATCTGGTCAGGAGAATGTACTCCTTCCAGTTGCTGCCCCGTCGAGCCATGCTCTACTGGATGTTCCTCCACGTTAGCCTCACCAGCTACTGAGAAAGAAGAACCCCTATAGGGAAAGGTACATGATATTAATTATCAGGACGAGGAAGATTCGAGGATGCAATTCAGGTTATCAATCAAGGTGAGGAAGGAGAAGTCGAGGCAAGAGATTCAAGGGAACAAGTTTTGATTGAGACTCCTATAATAGTAACACCCCACAAGTCTAAAAATTCTGACCTTCATGGGCCACCAATAAAACCTTGTCACGTCCCAGTACCAAAATACGGAGACGGACTAGGCCAGCTACTCCATATGAGATATACAAACGTCATACGGCGATCGTGGCTGTCGAGAGACAAGGGGGTGTATGCTACATTCAAGTCTTCTATGGTCACACGGAACTTCTATGTCTCCATCATTCAAACAAGAAAACATCAATTAATTAACATATAAGATAAAGCAGTAAGGCGTCCCTGACGCTTCATCAAAATGATCATGGGAATCTAGCTTTATAAGTTAGCTAGCCCAGAAAGTCAAAGTTACATAATTGTACTCAGCTGTAGTCTGATTTAACTACAAATTATACGAGGACAAAATATCTAGATTTGTCGGCTAAACAGGTGCCAGGGCTAAACGCAAGGACACAAGTAAAGATATTAGAGTGGTGGAGAAGAAACCCACTCGAGTCCCCCACCAGCCATGCTTCTAGTATGCACTATTGACGTCGAGGAAGAAGGTCGGATCCTCAGGCTCTGCTACGTGATCCGGCCAAACAAAACCAGCGGGGTCAGCCCCGAATAGCAAGTACCACAAGGGAGCACAAAAGAGTGAGATAAAACCCAAGCATAAAATAGTAATAGAAATAATAATAAGCTTCCGGTCGTAACCTCGGTCCACAGCCTGTCCTAGCACGATAGACCAACCCAACAACCAAACAAGGACATGGGTTGGACCACGCACCATGACAGTCCATATCCCTCGGCTACTAACGGAAGGCTCAAGCACAGTCAAGTCTTTTTTCAAGCAGCCATTCATTCCTGCGGCTTTCTAGATTTGGCGGAGTTATCCCTGCGATCCTGATTAAAAGGAATCCTCAGATCGTATCAACCCAGCAGGGCTAGCCAAACCATAAGACATATAACACATTGATTATGCACCAGTCCCCCGAAGGGCTACCGTGCTAAAACGTTTAACACATAGCTTGTAGGTGTCAGATATGGCTATTCGCCATAGGCGAATAAAACCATCTGTGGCGGCTAACCCGACACGTCAGGTCTGGGCCTGGGGTGGCTAGTATGGCACGATCTCGGGATTCTTCCCACCCAATGCATCTACCAAGTTAGTTGCCTAGTTAATCCCTAGGTTGTTCTTAGAGTTCACATGTCATGGTTATATGTTCACTCCTCTAGATGTCGTACATTGTATGAGTACCCAAGAAGGAATTCGTACTGGCTCATGAGTCATACGTATATACCCCCTTCTTGGTGTAATACAACATACAACACATACCACGTCATTGCTACCGACCATCACTTATGTAAATACTGGACTCTTGGTGGTACTGGCAGGTATCATACAGGAACACTTAGCGCATAGGATAACACATCGGTGCTCACACAGATCCTACCTCAATACACACATAGGGTTATCCAGCCCTCACATAGATAGTCAGCTCAGAAATGAGGACTAAGACATAAAATACCATACGGCCAGACTCATGCGGCCAACGCTCATGCGGCTAGGAAAGAACAGGATCATACGGCTGTGGGATAAATGATTCAGGCGGCTGAGGATAACAGGTTCATGCGGCTGGAAATTGCGAGCGCATGCGGTTCAGGACCGCAGACCTATGCGGCGGGAAGATGGAGTCTTATGCATCCAGGAACCAACAAGCATATGCGGCAATAACCCTGCGGCTAAGACCTATGCGGCAAGGAAAGGAGAGGCTTATGTGGCTCAAGAATTCGGGCTTATACGACTAAAAACTGTCCAGCGCCATGCGGCTGGGAAAAGGTCAGGGCACATGCGGCTGGTAGGTGCGAGCGTATGCGGCTGAGTCTTGCAAGCGTATGCGGCTGAGAAAACTCTTGCGGGTGAAGGACTCATGCAGCAAGGAAAAGCTTATGCGGCTAGAAAGCTTATGCGGCTGCGAAATACACATGCGACTGCAAACTGGTTTATGCGGCCGGAGAAGCTTATGCGGATGAGACTGCCCAGCGCCATGCGGCTCAATTGCTCATGCGTCTGCCATTGCTTATGCTGCTCAATTGCTCAATGGGCTGCCATTGCTTATGCGGCTGCCAATGCTCATGCGGCTCAATTGCTCATGCGACTGCCATTGCTTATGCGGTTGCCAATGCTCATGCGGCTGCCAATGCTCATGCAGCCGCAGGGGACTGTTCATCATCCCTGCTAGAGCCAGCACAGGCGAACCTAGAAGATGCACAAATATTGTTGTGAATATAACTATAGGAGTCCTAGGACAGATTTGGTTTGTTATTTTGAGCCAAGTTTAGGCGAATTGGCCGACAAGTTGACCAAATTGACAAAAGTCAACTGTGGGTCAAACTTGATCCAATTCAACTCAAACGAACTCCGAATGACCTAGAATTTTGTGTATGACCTAAAAAGTAGTAGATGGACTAGTTAACCCAGGTTTGACAAGCGTTGACCAAGTTTGACCAGAGTTGACCGAGGGTTGACTTTGACCAAAAGGGACCTAGAAGCATGTAGTCTTGCTTTCTAGCTATTTCTTTTGATATTGTAGATTTGGTTGTGACATGTGTATACTTTAAATATGTTTATATTGATCCAGTTTAGCTACCCTTCATCATCAGCAGTTTGATTTGCCAGGCGAGTACATTCTCTGATCTTTTTATACTAGTTTGGATATGTTATCTTGTTATAGACTAGTATACTTGATGCTGACACGATGTTCACACGGATTAGTACCCTATGGATCTCTTCATGCGAGTTATCCCCTCGGATATATTGAGTATATTATGTTCATGTACTTTATCATAGCCATTATGTACTCCATGTATTCATATTTATCCATGTACACTCATATGTTATTCATGTACACTCATGACCATATGAGCTCCATGTATAAAGTAGTTGTTATCCATGTGCAATAACATATCATGTCTTGATCCTTGTGTAGTGATTGGGGACAGGGAGAGTGTAGTTGGTTATGTGATCATTATCCCCAATAGGTATCCATGTGCAACTCCATAGTTTATCCATGTGCAATCCAAACCGTTTACATAACCAATTCATGCTCTAAATCACGTAGATGGTTACATTTCTCTATTTATCATATTATGTCTCACCTTATAGTCTCTCTTGTTGATTTTCTTTACAGCGATTCATGTATAGTTTTCTATAGCTTGCTTTATATGTCCAATCCTGATATGAACTGTTGTGAGAGATATGTGCTCGTTCCATCCTGATTGGGCATGTTGAAAATTTTATAGGTGATGATGAAGAGTTCTGCCCTACTTATTATGGCATTGGCTTAGATGACACTGGTGACGTGGACCCTCAGGAGGATCCAGCAGTTACTGAGGACTTGCCCATAGTATAGCTGAGACTTAGTATTTATTGTGTTTCCATTTTAGACATTATAAGTTGTACTTGAGTTTTATTCTGGTTGTTTACACCTAGAGTTTTATTATATCTGTGACTCTCTCGAGATTTATTCTTCTATTCCATCTTAGTGTTGTGATTGAGTTACTTATTATTTACTCTCCATTCGGAGCTTATTCTAGACTGTGTTAGAGATTGTGACTCAGGACAGCGTTCTACCGCCGACACTGCGGCGTAGGCTGGGCGTATTCACTTCTCGTGCCCTTTCACTGGGTGCGGGTCATGACAGGCTCTTCCAGCCCGACCATTTTGGCCAGTATTGCAAGGAGACCCTCATCTGGGGGGTTCCCATCAACCACAGGGGGTGTCTATTTAGGCACTCGATCCAAGAAAAAGCTTTCGGCACTTGGCGGTGCGTCTTCAGCCTCCTTGAGAGTAGATGAAGCTGGGGGTAGCAGCCCCCTCAATGTATGCGACAACCTAGTGAGTTGCATAAGTGGCTGCTGTTAGACTATTCTGAGTATGATAAGCCTAATCTAACGTATGCCGCACGGGACTGTCTAGATGTTAGCCTGCGCACACAGGTGACAACCGTCCATACCCCGAATCGACTTGCTCCCAAAAAAGGCACTTACTTCCCGGTCTCAGACAGAAGAAGATGGGATCACACAATCATCTTTGGCCGAAAAGAAGGTCCTCAATCTTTCACGCCACAAGAGTTCGACCTCGGACCCGAAGTTGGAAGACTACCGCTCTACTTATATAGTCCTCAAGCCAAGTACTTCATACAAAAGCAGGGGTACGACATGGAGGCTACACCGGGTCTAAATTATGGCAGTGGTCGACGATTGCCTCTACAGCCGCCGGCACCGGTAGGAAAGCCTCAGGATCATTATCACAAATCCAGACGTGGCCTCGGGTATGTTACTCCACCTACAACGTCCGAAAGTTCTGACGAAGAATGTGATTGGCACTCCCATTCGTCTGAGTCACCCATTTATGACTCCGATAGCAGTATTGGAGATATATTCAGACAGACATTATCTACCAATATGACATCCGCTGATGTCGAAAAAGAAGACGAAGACCTACTTGAACCTCTTGAGTTGGAGCTGTGGGTCCAGCAACTAGATGCACAATAGGAGAAACACTTCAAACTTTGTGATCCTTCCACTGAAGATGAGGTTATGCAAGTTAACCTCGGCAATGAATCCTCTCCAAAGCCAATCTTCGTTAGTAAAAGTCTGACAGACGACGAACGGGAGTCGTTGTTACAACTCATCAAAGAATACATCGACGTTTTTGCTTGGAGCTATGAAGACATAATAGGGCTGAACCCCGAGATTGCACTCTATAAGCTCAACATCTATCCGGATGCAAAACCAGTCAAGCAACAGCAGCGGCAATTTCGTCCAGATATCATAAATTCCATCGAGGCAGAAGTGAACAAGCTTATAGCTAGCGGTTTCATCCGTGAAGAGCAGCACCCGGACTGGGTAGCCAACATAGTGCCAGTCATAAAAAAGAACAAGAAAATTCGAATCTGTATCGATTTTTGCAATCTGAATGCGGCATGCCCTAAGGATGAATTCTCTCTTCCGATCACCGATATAATGATCGATAATACGTGCGGCTTGGAGCGCATGTCCTTTATGGATGGCTTTTCGAGATACAATCAAATCAAGATGGCTCCTGATGACGAGAAGCATACATCATTCCGAACGCCGATCGGCGTATATTGTTATACGGTCATGCCCTTTGGCTTGAAGAACGTCGGTACAACATATCAACGGGCTATGAGTGTCACCTTCAGAGATCATTTGTACAAGACGGTGGAGTGTTACGTAGATGACATCGCCGTCAAGAGCCACTCCAAAAATGATCATTTACATGACTTGAGAAAAGTGTTCGACCTCATGCGGGCACACAACCTGAAGATGAATCCCACCAAGTCCTTTCTGGGGGTGTCCAGTGGAAAGTTCTTGGGCTTTGTCATTACTTCCCGAGGAATTCACATAGATCCCGACAAAATAAATGCAATCCTGGAGATGAACCCACCAAAGAACCTTCGCAAACTCCGCGGCCTTCAGAGAAGACTAGCCTATATCAGGAGGTTTATATCTAACCTCTCGGGGCGATGCCAATCCTTCACTCAACTCATGAGGAAAGGTGTCTCTTTTGTATGGAACGAGGAATGTCAGCGTACCTTTGAGGATAATAAGGAGTACCTGATAAATCTGCCAGTTCTGGTAGCCTCGGTCGCTGGAAAGCCCTTTCTGCTCTATGTACGGGCGATGGAACATTCCCTCGGCGCTCTGCTAGCCCAGAATAATGACGTGGGACATGAACAAGCCATTTACTATCTCAGCCGGATGATGGTAGGACCTGAACATAGGTACACTGCCGTGGAGAAGGAGTGCCTTGTCCTAGTGTTCGCCATTCAGAAAATACGATACTATGTGATAGGGCAGACCATCCATGTAATTTCATGAGTCAATCCCTCAGGGTTCTCATGACCAAGCCAGGCGCACTCAGTTCTCGTCTAGCCACCTGGGCGATACTACTGTCCCCTTATGACATGGTTTTTGTTTCGCAGAAAGCTATCAAGGGTCAAGCCCTGGCTGACTTCTTAGCAGCCCATCTAGGCTCAGAAATAGCCAAAATTTATGAAAAAATTCCTGATGAAGTCGTCGCCTCGAACATGACTTCGTATGACGCCATTTGGTAAATGTTCTTCGACGGTGCTTCAAGAACGGGGCCACAAGGTGATATCGTCGCCGGAGTCGGGGTGGAATTAATTTCTTCCTCCGGACTAATAGTCAATCAGGCGTATTTCTTACAGAACCCTGTTCGAACAACGTAGTCGAATATAACGCTCTAGTCATTGGACTCCAACTCGCGAAAGAAGTGGGCATCGGATACCTGGAAGCTTATGGTGACTCACAGTTGGTTGTTAACCAGATCCGAGGTTCATACGAGGTTCGCAATGAGGACCTGATTCCCTATTATCAGACAACAGTAGCCATTATTACAACCTTGGAGGGGTTCTTTATAGAGCATGTTCCTAAACTTTAAAATATCGAAGCCGGTGCCCTGGCCGGTCTCGCCGCTTCCTTGGCACTCCCAAATAATGCTCATCATCTAGTCGACGTAATAGGCCATGAATTGGCCTGTCCTAGGAACAATCTTCAACTGGGTATAAGTTGCTTCGCCCAGATAACCAACGACATACAAGACTGGAGACGCCCGTTCATCGACTTTACGGTCTATAGAATTCTGCCAGAGAATGTGAAGGAAGCTACCTCAATCAGAAGACGCTCCCTCAGATTCTTCTACGATACGAAGACGAAAATGTTATATCGGCGATCCTATGATGGGCTACTACTAAGATGCCTGTCAAGTGCAGAAGCCAAAGAAGCCCTACGTGAAGCCCATGACGGTACTTGTGGGGCTCACCAACCTAGCCCAAAATTATAAGATCGTCTTCGCCGCATGGGTTATTTGTAACGCCCCAGTCACAAAATACGTAGGACTAGGAATGTAGACATGCCAGCTGTATTCATACGAAGTACATAGTGTCATGACCCGCACCCGTTTTTTTTTAAACGGATACGAGACGTGTCCAAGCCAGCCTACGCCGCAGTGTCGGCGGTAGAACGCTGTCACGGCCATGAAGATCAGAATCACAAATAATACTCAATCACAAAATTAATTTAATTTACAATGATCACAAGTTTTACATTTGCAGAAAATATAAACTTGTACAAATGTTGAATGACTAATCTCGACTATCTAACTAGTCTTCTAGGCTCGTCTGCAAGTACACCCGAACTCCCCATGCTAATGAATCCACGGCTAACCTGAAAAATGTTGGTTTCCAGTCAGGAATGGAACGAGCACAATTCACTGAATGCAATTTCAAATAAAGAAAATGACTATAAAACAAAGGTTAGACATCAATCATGAGGTTTGAAAATAACAATAAAGCCGTAAAAAAAATCAATAGTAATAAATAGACCAATATACTTTCCACCGTTAGAAGTACCTTTGATATGTGATCGGTCTCGGGACAATTATGCGACACGGTCTACACGGTCTAAAGTTACACGGTCTACAGTTACACGGTCTACAGTTACACGGTCTAAAGTTACACGGTCTACAGTTACACGGTCTACAGTTAATATTGCAGTAAAGAAACACTGTCTACAAAATAATAATCACGATCTACACAGTTTAAATGCAGTAAATAAAATACTGTCTACACTGTCTACAAGAAGTAAATAAAACACTGTCTACACGGTCTACAAGAAATAAATGCAACACGGTCTACACGATCTACAAGAAATAAATGCAACACGGTCTACACGGTCTAAGGTCAGATCACTCATCGTTGGTACTTCTCATTCCCGACTCAACAATTTATAATAGGAAATAATCACATAACCAATGACTAATCAATGAAATATAGTAAAGATCAATATCGAAATGCAAACAATAAACTGTACTCGCCTGTGGTCCTGTGCTGGTGAAACCGGTAATCTGAACTACTCAATGTGCCACTATAGTCAAAACCCGTACAACAGTCCCCGGAAGCTAAAATAAACAATACCAATAATCTCAGAATAGTCCAATTAGCTAGGATTGCCTGTCCTTAAGTCCAATTCTGGACAAAGGGGCAAAACGGTAATTTCGGGCAAAAACGATGTCCGCCGTTGGACCCGCTTTGCACCGAAAAGCGTGCCAGAGTCAACGGTCTCTAAAGTCGTCAAACTATATGTCTACAGATTCAGTTTTTCGATATGAACCCAACCGTGTGTCCAAAGTTGGATTTTGGCGGGCCGTGCACAAAATCGCCCGTTGAGTGGGACCGTGGGGCCCGCAAAACGACGTCGGATTCCACTGTCTCAGAATTGGACCAAACTTGGCATGCAGGACCAGAAAAATGATACGGTCCCGTTGGCGTAAGTTTCGTCTCGATCTGACGAGCGTGCACAAAGTTATGACTGAATTTGCATTGGACGGATACGGGGCGATTCCGACGGATATGCGTGGAATTCGTCGCGCACACGCGACCAATTTGAATTCCGTCAAAGCTCACACGACCACGAAGCTGTTACGCAGCTTCCGATACTTACGGTGCGCGACCACGTCGTCCCGATTGGCGTGACGCACGTCGTGTGGGACAATTTTTAAGTTTTGAAAACAGATTTTTGGAAAACTTTGGAATTTGATTTCTCGACGCTCAGTCGACGATTTCAAATTCCGCAAGAAGGGATTCGAAGCCCTACATGTTGTCTAAAATTGTGTTCAGGTGGAATTTCTAGATGGTTGTTGGAGTGATCAGAAACGATCCTCAAAGGTGGGTGATTGGACTGCCCTGTTTCGCTATTTGCGACAGGTTTTTTCGGGGTTTTCAACTCGATTTCTTTCGAGTCTCGCGTCCCTAGAATTTAAACTAATTAATGGGAATTAAAGGTGGTTATATCAGGGTCGTACCTGAAGAAGCGGCTCGGGAAACGGTCGACCGTGCGCGAAGATATCTCGCGACGAAGTCGCCCCCTTCGCTGTCCTGCTGTTACAGCGACGCTGTTCTAACACGCGCGCCCACGCGCGCGTGGCCGGCCTCCGGCCATCGTGGTGGTGGCGCAGGCGGCGTGTGGGTGCGCGCGGGGTCGCCCATTGAAGGAGAGTCGGCAGGCGTGGGTTAGGGTTTGCGTTTCCCTGCGAAACTTCCTCTCTCGATCTCTATTTCAGTCGCGCGTATGTTAATATACCCATGTTTAGGTTGCTCGGTTCGATCGGTTAGGGGATTAGGCTTTGGCCTGATGGCTCGGGCTGGGTTTGTTACTGAAGGGGGTCTCGTGTGGGCCTGGGTGCTCGGGTGTGGGAACTTGAGCATGCCTACCCAGGCGCGGCTCGGAATGGTTTTGTGGGTTTTTAAATCAAGTTGTGTGATTTAAGGCCGGCTGAAACTATTGCTCATTTAAACCAAGGTTCACAAATTTGCAGCTCTGTATTACACAATTCACACAATGGCAATGTGAGAAGTCCAAAGTGGATAAGTCTTTGTATATTAGCTCATCTCTGCACTTTGTAGTGACGGCACATAGCAAGTGATACTAAATGGAAAATAACCTAGTAAATCTAATTACAATACACAAATAACCTAGGCTCCTGAATATGCACAGCATCGCATAAGTCTAACAATGGCACCATAATAATTCAGAGGGGGGATTCCCATACAAGTCTCATATAAACACACTGCATTTATGACACAGTTTTAACAGTATGAAATTAGTAAGTCCAAGAGTAATGATCCATCTAACAACAAATTTCATGCTTAGTGAATGTTAGATATATTAGGTCGCTAGCATTTGAGTACAACATTATCCCGTTCATGAAGGATCTTCAGACCATACCATCAGCATTCATGTCCCAAAAATTAAGCAATTACTAGGAATGCAAGGTGCACCTCAATATTGTGAAGACCACATTCCTAATCTCTCTTGTTTTAGCACATGAAAGTTATATTCGCTATTTGGTCAGGACACCAATATTGTGAAGACTAGTTTTTCTAGTCAAAAGAGTTGGCGTACACAAGATCAGTAACTAAATAAGCAGTCCCATGTTCTGATCAATGCAAAGAAGTATTCACTACTTAGGATGGTACGTTCCTACACGTATCCAAAACAAGGTTTTTAAGTAGGCTAAATTACAACTTGATACCCGCAACTATTCAAGTTTTTCAACTTGATATCCAACTTTGATAGGTATCAACTTCATAGCCTAAAAACAAAAATGATGAAACTACCCCTTTTCTCCCCCAAATCTCCATCAACACGAATGTCGTTGGACGTGTCGCATGACTACATGGGCTTGAGCTCAGTTCGGGTCCAGTCTGGGCTAAAATGGTATAACCGGTTCCCCTTAAACTCAATAATATTATTATTAAATAAATAAAGCATCGGTAAGGTTTAAGTCGCAACTTGGCCTGGTTTTCTTAGTTAGGACGTCACTATGGCCCGGCCTTCCTTGGCATGGATAATACACTAGTTAAGGCACGCCACTGCACTATCTGTGCCATGATTCCTAGTCGTCTTATACTCCAAATTTAATCATGATTAAAATCATCTACCGTAATAATTAACTAAATAATTATTTATACAAATTCTAAAATCACTATTTAAATCAAATAAATAATAAAAATAAAAATATTTTCAAAAAAATCCGGGAAGGGAGGCTACAAATCTACCCACCTTAAAAATAATTTCGTCCTCGAAATTCTAATCCATAACTATTCCTTAAAATTTAATAAGAAATCTACCTGAACCTTGATCCCCTTAAATTTTAGTTCCCAGAAATAGTTGTATCCTCCTTCTAGCCATTTCGTAACTACGGAACTCCGAGGACTTCTACTCACCTTTGGTCACACTACCCCCTCATTGGTATGTCCCTAAAACTTTATAATCTACCAGCTACTTGCTAAAATGGATCTCTATTGCTTTTGGCCTCTATAATCCTCTCATACCTATCAAATAACCACAAAATCTAACAAGCAACAATTTTACACAAGTGGCTACGACATATTGGTAAATTCTAATAAGCACGACCATTCGTCTTCTGGAATATGCAGGACAGGAAGATAAGGAAGAATATTCGAGAGCATCTATGAAGTTTCAAGAGCAGTAGAGGATATCCAATGATGTAGACAGAATGAAAGTTTATAAGCCCAAAGATGCGCCTTCAGTGACTTTGGTGTTTAAGTAGCACATGAGGCTTCAATTGGGTGGCACACTAGTCCCATGCGCGTAATGGGCTTCGAGTGAAATACAACCATATATTGGGTCGAATGAATTGAGTCAAGGTTGAGTCTCTAATTGTAGTCGGAAAGTATACCGGTACTATGGTAAGGGTTATAGCTAGTCATTTTTACCTGAAAGTCGTACCATGAAAATAGAGTACAAGGGGACGTGTTTGAGTGGGACATGATATACCTAGATGGAGGTGGACTCGTCTAGATCCTGCATGTGAAATTTGTTGAAAGATAACAGCTAGTCTCGTGCTCCGAATGTTAATGACACGGCCGGGGACACTAAATGATCTAAATGGAAAGTGGGAGTCTCTGGAGCACTAACTATCATCCTAACGGAAGTTATTCCGATCGATCGGTAATCCTCATATATCCCAAATTTTTAGGAGGCTTACAGTCTACCCACCTTAGAGGCTAGGATATGGTTTTAGGAATGGTGAGATCAGAAGAATTCTAAAGTTTGGATACGGTACCTCGACTCTTATTAATAAAGAATGAGGCACGGCATATCGGGATACGATAGGTATAAGTCGAGTCAATGATCATCCCTCAATAAATGAGAAACGAGGGTGTAAAATAACACATGGTCGATAAAATAGAGGAATCATACACATCCATAGGGTACAAGAGTTATCGACGGGGTAACCAGCTCTAAGGCACATCATCTAAAAAGATTTCTGACAACTGGGTCGTGAAACTTTAGTTGTGTCAAACCTATCAGACTATGGTCATAAGGGTTCTAGTGGTATGGGCTGTAGTGATCACGCGTTGTTGTTGACAACTGGTATATGACAATTTGACAGCGTATTTAATCTATGGTATTAGCTAAACAAGTGACTGTGGTGTTCCAACACTAGTTAGGTCTTAATATCAAACATTTACATAACTAGAGTAATATTTGTTGGAAACCAATCTCGGGAGGAGTGTCACGGTAAATGATTACCCTATTGTCCACTCATCTCATGTCTAACTGTGGGCATTCGGTCGAGGAAGGGTTGGTTCAAGGCTTAAGGGTTGCTAGTTAAGGCAAGCTTCCAGCAAATAATTAGAGACTCGCAACCTTTGGTCTCTAAATAATAGGTAATCTCCTAGGTAGGCATTTCGACTAAGGGTAAAACCCTAATCATTCTCGAATTCAAATGGCTGGAAGGTCTCAATAGCAGTTTGGGGTCAAGAGGAGAACGAGTAACTCAATCACATGGCTGGCCGATGATAACTATACTTGTGTATACAACTACCATAGCCATGGGGATACTCGGTATCTTTCTACCAATTACGAGCTTCTGTCTTTCTAAATCAGTGAAAGACAAAACAATAAAGAGTTCAAGAAAGATGTCACTGAATACAATCACGTGATTCAAAGGTGAACGTATAATTCAAGAGGAATTGTCAAAGCAGTCGCGGATGAGATCTTAGAGACACCTACATCTCAATCCGTGTAGGGTAATTAAACGAAGAGCGAACCAAACGCATCATGGTTGATCAGACCATAATACACTGATTCTGATTAGACAATAAGTTAGCAGGCGTCCCCACTAAACATATGTCTCGAATCAAGCTCGAGAACAGAGTGAGCTTGCAAAACTAGGCTATAATAGCAGCATTGGTCAAAGTAGTCAAGATACAAGTACGCGAGATTTTTTTTTTTGAAAAGAGGCACAAGTAGTTCGAGTTTAGAGAGAATCAAAACTTACCTGGTGTTCTTGCTTATACAATCAATCCTACTATCTTCTATTGACAAGGACCACATAATGCTAGTTTGGGAGACATGCTACTCAACTTACAGATCTTCCACTACTATCGGCTTTAGATCTTATGGGACATGCATGACATTGTCCTATTCTCTATGGTATCCCAAACTTGTAATCATGTCTGAAGTTATTTCACCGAGGACTACGCCTCGTCCGTAAAATCGGGCTGTGGTAACCCTTGGTTTCGTAACTCAACATGATACAAAATCGAACACTTCTTAACTCTATCCAATATTGGCTCAAGGGTACCTACGATCAAGAGAGGACCACTAGCCATAGTTTGGGCAATATCCCATCTCCTATATTTTCTTAAACTAATTTCAACTCTAGGGGTCATGCCTCGCCAGTGCGCTGCTGGCTGCAGTGAATCCATAATCTCCATAATTCAAATGAATGGCGACAGTGCGCTGCTGTCATGCCATTTATGAGTTAACTAACATTCCCTTAACTACATCTGAAAAAAAATCCATGAGCTTCTAGAGATTCAAACAAGTTGTCTATGAAATAAAGTGTAAGCATTTGTCCTATCAGTCACAACCCTTAAGATAAAAGATTGAATAGGGGAGAAATAACTGAGGTCAAAGAAATACATACATTCTAACTCTTCCATGTGTATTCAAGCCTCTGAGGGACAAACTTGAATCGAAACTAACTCGAGGTTCGCATATGGGTAACCCAATCAGAAATAATAATTCCTGGGGCAAAATAGGAACTAAATAGGCAATTTGGACTAAATATGAGGATGATATTTAAAGAGGCAACGAGAAGGAATTGAATAATTCATCTAGGTGAGATCATCAATTCCAGGAAGCTCTGCCTCTCCAAGTGAATAATCTATCCACATTGGACCATACCTTCCAATCAAGAGGTAATAGTGTACCTATGGGGATTTGACAAACTATCAAAATTAATAACTCTCATCTTAAATTGTATGGCCAAGACTACCCATCGGCAAATTTGTATAAGGGACTCCTAGTCCTAGTCATTCTCTTAAATTAAATTAATTTCTAATTCGTGAATGAGCATTTATAGTCGCAGGCTCGCAATAGTACAACTAACTTACGTACTATCACGAGTTCGCATTATTTGCAAAGACTGACCTGCATGGGCCACCACAAAAACTTGTCACGACCCGCACCCGTTTTTTTTTTTAAACGGATACGAGACGTGTCCAAGCCAGCCTACGCCGCAGTGTCGGCGGTAGAACGCTGTCACGGTCATGAAGATCAGAATCACAAATAATACTCAATCACAAAATTAATTTAATTTACAATGATCACAAGTTTTACATTTGCAGAAAATATAAACTTGTACAAATGTTGAATGACTAATCTCGACTATCTAACTAGTCTTCTAGGCTCGTCTGCAAGTACACCCGAACTCCCCATGCTAATGAATCCACGGCTAACCTGAAAAATGTTGGTTTCCAGTCAGGAATGGAACGAGCACAATTCACTGAATGCAATTTCAAATAAAGAAAATGACTATAAAACAAAGGTTAGACATCAATCATGAGGTTTGAAAATAACAATAAAGCCGTAAGAAAAATCAATAGTAATAAATAGACCAATATACTTTCCACCGTTAGAAGTACCTTTGATATGTGATCGGTCTCGGGACAATTATGCGACACGGTCTACACGGTCTAAAGTTACACGGTCTACAGTTACACGGTCTACAGTTACACGGTCTAAAGTTACACGGTCTACAGTTACACGGTCTACAGTTAATATTGCAGTAAAGAAACACTGTCTACAAAATAATAATCACGATCTACACAGTTTAAATGCAGTAAATAAAACACTGTCTACACTGTCTACAAGAAGTAAATAAAACACTGTCTACACGGTCTACAAGAAATAAATGCAACACGGTCTACACGATCTACAAGAAATAAATGCAATACGGTCTACACGGTCTAAGGTCAGATCACACATCGTTGGTACTTCTCATTCCCGACTCAACAATTTATAATAGGAAATAATCACATAACCAATGACTAATCAATGAAATATAGTAAAGATCAATATCGAAATGCAAACAATAAACTGTACTCGCCTGTGGTCCTGTGCTGGTGAAACCGGTAATCTGAACTACTCAATGTGCCACTATAGTCAAAACCCGTACAACAGTCCCCGGAAGCTGAAATAAACAATACCAATAATCTCAGAATAGTCCAATTAGCTAGGATTGCCTGTCCTTAAGTCCAATTCTGGACAAAGGGGCAAAACGGTAATTTCGGGCAAAAACGATGTCCGCCGTTGGACCCGCTTTGCACCGAAAAGCGTGCCAGAGTCAACGGTCTCTAAAGTCGTCAAACTATATGTCTACGGATCCAGTTTTTCGATATGAACCCAACCGTGTGTCCAAAGTTGGATTTTGGCGGGCCGTGCACAAAATCGCCCGTTGAGTGGGACCGTGGGGCCCGCAAAACGACGTCGGATTCCACTGTCTCAGAATTGGACCAAACTTGGCATGCAGGACCAGAAAAATGATACGGTCCCGTTGGCGTAAGTTTCGTCTCGATCTGACGAGCGTGCACAAAGTTATGACTGAATTTGCATTGGACGGATACGGGGCGATTCCGACGGATACGCGTCGAATTCGTCGCGCACACGCGACCAATTTGAATTCCGTCAAAGCTCACACGACCACGAAGCTGTTACGCAGCTTCCGATACTTACGGTGCGCGACCACGTCGTCCCGATTGGCGTGACGCACGTCGTGTGGGACAATTTTTAAGTTTTGAAAACAGATTTTTGGAAAACTTTGGAATTTGATTTCTCGACGCTCAGTCGACGATTTCAAATTCCGCAAGAAGGGATTCGAAGCCCTACATGTTGTCTAAAATTGTGTTCAGGTGGAATTTCTAGATGGTTGTTGGAGTGATCAGAAACGATCCTCAAAGGTGGGTGATTGGACTGCCCTGTTTCGCTATTTGCGACAGGTTTTTTCGGGGTTTTCAACTCGATTTCTTTCGAGTCTCGCGTCCCTAGAATTTAAACTAATTAATGGGAATTAAAGGTGGTTATATCAGGGTCGTACCTGAAGAAGCGGCTCGGGAAACGGTCGACCGTGCGCGAAGATATCTCGCGACGAAGTCGCCCCCTTCGCTGTCCTGCTGTTACAGCGACGCTGTTCTAACACGCGCGCCCACGCGCGCGTGGCCGGCCTCCGGCCATCGTGGTGGTGGCGCATGGCGGCGTGTGGGTGCGCGCGGGGTCGCCCATTGAAGGAGAGTCGGCAGGCGTGGGTTAGGGTTTGCGTTTCCCTGCGAAACTTCCTCTCTCGATCTCTATTTCAGTCGCGCGTATGTTAATATACCCATGTTTAGGTTGCTCGGTTCGATCGGTTAGGGGATTAGGCTTTGGCCTGATGGCTCGGGCTGGGTTTGTTACTGAAGGGGGTCTCGTGTGGGCCTGGGTGCTCGGGTGTGGGAACTTGAGCATGCCTACCCAGGCGCGGCTCGGAATGGTTTTGTGGGTTTTTAAATCAAGTTGTGTGATTTAAGGCCGGCTGAAACTATTGCTCATTTAAACCAAGGTTCACAAATTTGCAGCTCTGTATTACACAATTCACACAATGGCAATGTGAGAAGTCCAAAGTGGATAAGTCTTTGTATATTAGCTCATCTCTGCACTTTGTAGTGACGGCACATAGCAAGTGATACTAAATGGAAAATAACCTAGTAAATCTAATTACAATACACAAATAACCTAGGCTCCTGAATATGCACAGCATCGCATAAGTCTAACAATGGCACCATAATAATTCAGAGGGGGGATTCCCATACAAGTCTCATATAAACACACTGCATTTATGACACAGTTTTAACAGTATGAAATTAGTAAGTCCAAGAGTAATGATCCATCTAACAACAAATTTCATGCTTAGTGAATGTTAGATATATTAGGTCGCTAGCATTTGAGTACAACATTATCCCGTTCATGAAGGATCTTCAGACCATACCATCAGCATTCATGTCCCAAAAATTAAGCAATTACTAGGAATGCAAGGTGCACCTCAATATTGTGAAGACCACATTCCTAATCTCTCTTGTTTTAGCACATGAAAGTTATATTCGCTATTTGGTCAGGACACCAATATTGTGAAGACTAGTTTTTCTAGTCAAAAGAGTTGGCGTACACAAGATCAGTAACTAAATAAGCAGTCCCATGTTCTGATCAATGCAAAGAAGTATTCACTACTTAGGATGGTACGTTCCTACACGTATCCAAAACAAGGTTTTTAAGTAGGCTAAATTACAACTTGATACCCGCAACTATTCAAGTTTTTCAACTTGATATCCAACTTTGATAGGTATCAACTTCATAGCCTAAAAACAAAAATGATGAAACTACCCTTTTTCTCCCCCAAATCTCCATCAACACGAATGTCGTTGGACGTGTCGCATGACTACATGGGCTTGAGCTCAGTTCGGGTCCAGTCTGGGCTAAAATGGTATAACCGGTTCCCCTTAAACTCAATAATATTATTATTAAATAAATAAAGCATCGGTAAGGTTTAAGTCGCAACTTGGCCTGGTTTTCTTAGTTAGGACGTCACTATGGCCCGGCCTTCCTTGGCATGGATAATACACTAGTTAAGGCACGCCACTGCACTATCTGTGCCATGATTCCTAGTCGTCTTATACTCCAAATTTAATCATGATTAAAATCATCTACCGTAATAATTAACTAAATAATTATTTATACAAATTCTAAAATCACTATTTAAATCAAATAAATAATAAAAATAAAAATATTTTCAAAAAAATCCGGGAAGGGAGGCTACACATTGGCTTCGTATGGATACATAAGCTGTAAAATGCAGTAAACCACAATTAACTAATCTCATCCACAAAATGTAAGAATAAAAGATATATAATGATAATGAATTGTCATGATACAATATGTTGGGCGGAGACAAATCTACTACCAACAAGTAAAAGAAAAATACATGAGAGAATAAATGATTTTGGCGAGCGAAGCGAAGACGATCTAAGAGAAATCATCCTCGTAGAGAAGCAATGATCACGGCTAGAGCCAGAACACCTGCGAATGACAAGGGCACACACCTGGAGAGATAATCAGGTCCTCAGAGGGACGTAACAAGACACATAATATCATGCCATATAAACTGAATAAATACTACTCAAATAAATAAGTCAATTGAATTATAACATGGTCCAATACACACCTATTGAACGAGCGTACCATCCCCCCAACCGAACAAGGACAGAAGATGGTAAACTAATTCACGGTGATGTATCTTTCCATGCTATGAATCCAATATGGTATCCGGACCCCAACAAGGTTCAATACCTTCTCATCGAAGTAGTAAGTCACACCTACAACCAAACAAGGACAAGATGTGATGAACTAATTCACGACAAGTTATTGTTCCAAGCCACGGTCAGATACAAGTACCCAAACTAAGAGTACTCATACCTAACGGATAGGGTAGCCTAACCGTTCTAAGTGAATGCAGTTTTAAGAACAGTTCATGGTCGCATGACTACCGGGTCAAGTCAAGAAAATACCAATACAGTACCTCAGTAGCGAGTCACAACACCATATACTATTCCTCAGTATCGAGCGAGTCTATAGCATACAGTCTACCTATCGTTCCTCAGTAGCGAGCGAGTTTACGATAGATAGGGTGGTAGTCAACTTCCAATCATGTTCTCCCCGCCCAATGCCAACTCATAACTGCTAAGTCTTCTAGCATGTAATTCTAACAGTAGTTATTTCCTAACGCACGGCTCATACGTACTGGTGGCCAGCCAATCACGCATGTCCGAGTCCTATATGTGACTCACAACAACGTGGTATAAATGTGTTAAGGCCTATGTATGCAACACACAAGGTGGTCCCTTAAATCTAGGTTTAATGTGTAAGAAAAATAATACATAGTAGGAGAATATAAATGAACAGTAAGTTCTAACAGGTTATGCCATGTATCACAGTTTATTTGGCATAAAGAAAATAATGAATAATGCATGAAATATGAGCTAAAATAATTAAACAGCAAATGGCAAGGTGTCTTGCCTGAGGGTGGTACGAGATGTAGCAATATCCAACAGTCAGAATCGTCAAAATGAAAGTCAAAATCCACAAGGAGCTCCGGATGCTGAAACAAACATCACGAACGAGTTTGAAATAAAAGATATGCCTAGGAAACGCCTGTCCAAAAGTCAAATTCTGGAACAGGGGCAAAATCATAATTTCGGGTTAAAACGATGTCCGCCGTTGGATCCGCCTTGCACCGAAATGCACGCCAGAACCTACGGTCTCTAAAGTCATCAAACTACATGTCTACGAATTTGTTTTTCCGAGATGAACTCAACGGTATGTCCAATTTTGGATTCCGAGGAGCCGTGCACAAAATCGCCCATTGAGTGGGATTGTGGGCCCGCCAAAATGGCGTCCCAGTCAACGGTCTCAGAATCGGACCAAACTTGGCCTACAGGATCAAAAAAATATTTCGAGTCCAATGACACAAGTTTTATCGCGATTTGATGAGTGTGCACAAAGTAATTAGAAAAAATCGAAAAGGCCCGATACGGAAAAATTTAACGGATACGGATCAAATTCGTCGCGTACACGCAACCAACTTGAATTCCGTCAAAGCCACACGTCCGCAAAGTCGATACGGACCCTTCGGTACTCTCGGTTTGCGAAGGGGTCGTCCGGTTTGTCGAGACGTACCTCGTACCGGGGTTTTTAAGTTTATGAAAACTGATTTTTCATGATTTTTAATCTAGTTAAACCCAAAATTTATTACAGAATAAATAAATCTATTTGAAGGGGATGATAGAGGGTCATGTGGGCTTTCTATACGAATTGACGGATCTAAAAACGGATAAGAATTGCAGGAGAAATTAATTGGAGAAGTCGGGTACCTCGATATTAAAAACTGTCGTTGTTGTGGGTGTTTGTTCATTGTTGTTGCTGTGGCCGTGACGACCGGGAGGCGGGGCATGCTGTCGCTCCGGCAAGACTGGGTACGCATGTTGAGGAAAGGAAGGAAGATGGAGGAAAAAGAGAGGAGGAGATTAGGTTTTTCATATATATATATATATATATATATATATATATATATATATATATATATATATATATATATATATATATATATATATATACATATATGGAGGGAGTGTTTTTCGGCCATGTTGGTGTTGCTGCTACTGCTTATTTGAAGGGGGCGCACATAAGCAACATCCTGCTGCTGCTATTGAACAAAGTGGGGGGCCACAATTTGCTATTACTTTTTTTTTCTTTTCTTTTCAATCTTCAATATATATATATTTTTTTCTTTTCTTTTCAATATATATATATATATATATATATATATATATATATATATATATATATATATATATATATATATATATATATATATATATATATATATATATATATTTATATATCCATAAATACACCAAAAATCTATTTAAAATCCAAATACCATTTAAAAGTTAACTATCCAATTATTTAATATATTTGAGCATATCTACATATATATATATATATATATATATATATATATATATATATATATATATATATAAATTCAATCCTTAATAAATCAACTCAAAATAATAATAATATTTAAATAGGAAAACATGTTTATTAAATCTCCAAAAAATAACTTTAATAATAATAAATTAAGAAAAATTGCTCCAATGGGTGAACTGTATCACACACCCTTATCCGAGTGCAGAAACATGTACAATCTTGTAAAATATTATTTAATAATAAAAATGCCAATAATTGAATAATTAAAAATTGTACATAAAATTCTAAAATAATTTAGAAAATATTTTTACGTACATAAAATATGTCTACATGGCCACCTTGGTCCCATCCCATGCCTATATGGGCTTAAATTTTGTTCGGGCCCAGTTCGGGCTGAACTGGACAAACCGGGACGTCTAAAAATTAATATATAAAATAATATTTAATTAAAATAATTTAAAAAAATCCGTTCATCACTTGGCCTAGTTTTTCTAGTTTGGACATCACCATGGCTAGGCTTCCCCCGGTATGACTGGTACACTAGTCAAGGCACACTGCTACATCCTCCGTGCCAAAATTTATGATAATTTTGTGTTCCAAAATTCAACAATGGCTAAGGTCATTTCTAATGAAATAAAAAATCTTAATTTGCACAAATAAACTTTTAAGTCTTTTTAAATAATAATAAAAATATTTAGAAAAATTAGGGATTTTACATCCTACCCAACTTACAAGAATTTTGTCCTCAAAATTTAGGAATAATAGGGTAGATGGGGTTGAGGGTAGAAGGAGTAGTTTAAGACGAGGATATAGCCACATGACTAAAGTGATACCTTGGGTCCATTCCTCAAGTACAGTGCATTGTCTCTCTCTAAAATAAATAAAAGACAAGAACAATAAAGGGTTCAAGATGATGCTATTGAGTATGAATAAGGAGTTCATAGGTGACGAAAATAATTCAAATGAGAGTTGTCAAAGCTGTCGCAGAAGAGACTCTAAGGCAAGTTTAACTATATCTCCATCCACGTAGAATAATTTATGAAAAGTGAACCAAAGTGCAATAGGTTGATCAGACCATCATGCACCGGTTCTGATTAGACAATATGTTAGTGGGTGCACCCAATAAATATGTCATGATCAAGCTTGATAACGAAATAAGCTTGCAAAACTGAAGCTACATTAGCAGCATGAGATAGTCAAAATATGAGCAAGGGAGGTACTGATGAAGGAAATTTTAAATAGTCCAAGATCTTTTAAAATCAAGGCTCGCCCGAAGTTTGGGCCTATACAGTTGGCTTGGTTGAGTAGCTAAGTTAGGGTCCTCTGAAATTATAGTCTGAGCAAACTTATCAACATGGGTCACAAGGACAAAGGCTTTGTTGGGCCGTGAGGTATTCTACCCAACTTACAAAAGTTAAACTAGTAGTGTGATGGGACAATGAGTCAAGCAATCAAGATAAAGCACAAGTTTAAACATTTAAGGGATTAAGTAGAACAAAATCACATATTGGGTCGAAAGAATTGAGTCGAGGTTGAATCCCTATCCGTGGTCGAAAAATATATCGGTATCATGGTAAAGATTATAGTTTGGCCATTTTGACCATAAGGTCATATCAAGAAACAGAGTACAAGGAGATGTGTTTTGGTGGGACATGATATATTTACATGAAGGTCGGCTCGTCTAGGTCTTACATATAAAATTTGTCGGAAGAAAAAGTCTAGTGTCCTGCTCCAAATATCCAAGTGACAGTAAGGGACGCCAAAAGAACTAAAGTAGAAAGTGAGAATTCATGGGGTGGCAATAAATGCACAAAAATCAAGAAGATCAAGTTAAAGCATGCAATAAAATTAAAAAAATCCAGTAAATAATTTAGGAACACAGTTCCAGGGAAAATATAGTCTCCTAGATGAATAAAGTTAAGGAACCATTAACTCATTATTTAAATTGCAAATGGGTTAGAAGGTTGCAATTAAAAGATCTAGAATTGAAGGAAGGTCGAGTAAGTCGAGGTGAAAATACAGTCACATAGCTGGGAAGATGACTAACAACACTTTTGTATATACTACTATCATGGTCATAAGTGACATGGAAATTAGTGTGGAATACTTCTAACTCATTAGGGCTACCTTTGTGGCCTCCATTAATATTTCAACTCGAGTTTCCTCCAAAAGCTTCTTAATAAAATTTTCAAAATAACCATCCAAAATTTGTATTCACTGCAAGTCGTTCAATTTAATCATGACCAAAATTTAAATCACTTTCATAATCTCAAAGCAAACTTTATCACGTTACTACTAACATTTTCCAAAATTAACATTTAAATTCAACTATTTAACTCAAGAGTTCATAATTTACGAATCCATAAAAATTTCATAATCAATCAAAAATTTAACACTCTAAAATTTTCCAATAACTCATAATAAAACTCTTAGCATATTAAAAGCAATCTCAAAAATTAAGCTCAATGCTCTCATCAATTTTAACTTCTATTCATACTAAGTTATTCCAACAAAATCACAACTTTTAAATGGTAACTTCCTTTAATCAATCAAAATAACTTTCCATCACATCCTTCGAAATTCTCCCAAAAAGTTTAATATTAGCAATCCCACATTAAACTAAATTTCCAAATAATCTCATCAGTCAAAATCTCTTTTTTTTTTACCAAAAATCTAAATAGATTTGTAAATCCTCAATCATAGGACACCATTTAAAATAAAAATTTCTCAAAAATTGTTTTCATAACTTTCAAATATTTTAAACCAAAATTTGCCATCATTACTTCCACTTAAAATTCAAAATTTACTAAACATAAAAATTGCAAGTTGTATGACTCAAATTTAAATTTTATACTGCCACATTTAAAATCTAAGATCGTTTTCAAACCAAATTTATAACTGTTCAAAGGTGCATAACTAAAATCCAATAAATCATAAATATTACAACTCGAAAATCAAATCAATTTCTTAAACCAAGTATAAAATTCTATAAATCCTCTAGTGTTTACTATTTTAGAAATCTCAAGGTTAAAACTTTTCGTGGTAATATCCTACTTTACCGATTACTAATCATTAAATCACACTAAAAGATTTTTTTAACTCAATTAGAGTCTTGAATGTATTCCAATTGCTAATATAACCTTTCTAGCCATGTGTTTGACCTATGAGCATATACTAGTGTAGTCATCTTTCTAGTTGACACTAAGCACGAAAATAGGAATCAACGGTAGAAAGGAATCAAGCAAGATACAATTCAAGGAAGTCGAACGCGAGTTCGAAATTTGAAACCAAGGAAAGAGGTCAAGCTGTATGGATGAGATTCCTAGATTCTAATCCTATGTTGTAGGCTCACATCGGTACAATTACGTAACCAAAGTGACAAACTAGACCTGCATGGGCCACCACAAAAACATGTAACGCCCCAGTCACAAAATACGTAGGACTAGGAATGTAGACATGCCAGCTGTATTCATACGAAGTACATAGGCTTCGTATGGATACATAAGCTGTAAAATGCAGTAAACCACAACTAACTAATCTCATCCACAAAATATAAGAATAAAAGATATATAATGATAATGAATTGTCTTGATATAATATGTTGGACGGAGACAAATCCACTACCAACAAGTAAAGGAAAAATACATGAGAGAATAATTAATTTTGGCGAGCGAAGCGAAGACGATCTAAGAGCAATCATCCTCGTATAGAAGCAATGATCACGGATAGAGCCAGAACACCTGCGAAAGACAAGAGCACACACCTGGAGAGATAACCAGGTCCTCAGAGGGAAGTAACAAGACACATAATATCATGCCATATAAACTGAATATATATTACTCAATAAAATAAGTCAATTGAATTATAACATGGTCCAATACACACCTATTAAACGAGCGTACCATTCCCCCAACCAAACAAGGACAGGAGATGGTAAACTAATTCACGGTGACGTATCTTTCCATGCTATGAATCCAATATGGTATCCGGACCCCAACAAGGTTCAATACCTTCTCATCGAAGAAGTAAGTCACACTTACAACCAAACAAGGACAAGATGTGACGAACTAATTCGCGACAAGTTATTGTTCCAAGCCATGGTTAGATACAAGTACCCAAACCAAGAGTACTCATACCTAACGGATAGGGTAGCCTAACCGTTCTAAGTGAATGCAGTTTTAAAAACAGTTTATGGTCGCATGACTACCGGGTTAAGTCAAAAAAATACCAATGCAGTACCTCAGTAGCGGGTCACAACACCATATACTATTCCTCAGTATCGAGCGAGTCTATAGCATATAGTCTACCTATCGTTTCTCAGTAGCGAGCGAGTCTACGATAGATAGGGTGGTAGTCAACTTCCAATCATGTTCTTCCCGCCCAATGCCAACTCATAACTGCTAGGTCTTCTAGCATACAATTCTAATAGCAGTTATTTTCTAACGCACGGCTTATACGTACTGGTGGCCAGCCAATCACGCATGTCCGAGTCCTATATGTGACTCACAACAACGTGGTATAAATACGTCAAGGCCTATGTATGCAACACACAAGGTGGTCCCTTAAATCTAGGTTTAATGTGTAAGAAAAATAATACATAGCAGGAGAATATAAATGAACAGTAAGTTCTAACAGGTTATGTCATGTATCACAGTTTATTTTACATAAAGAAAATAATGAATAATGCATGAAATATGAGCTAAAATAATTAAACAGCAAATGGCAAGGTGTCTTGCCTGAGGGTGGTACGAGATGTAGCAAAATCCAACAGTCAGAATCGTCAACATGAAAGTCAAAATCCACAAGGAGCTCCGGATGCTGAAACAAACATCACGAACGAGTTTAAAATAAAAGATATGCCTAGGAAACGCCTGTCCAAAAGTCAAATTTTGGAACAGGAGCAAAATCGTAATTTTGGGTCAAACGATGTCCGCCGCTGGACCCGCCTTGCACCGAAATGTGCGCCAGAACCTACGGTCTCTAAAGTCGTCAAACTATATGTCTATGAATTTGTTTTTTTCGAGATGAACTCAACGGTATGTCCAATTTTGGATTCCGAGGAGCCATGCACAAAATTGCCCATTGAGTGGGATTGTGGGCCCGCCAAAATGGTGTCCCAGTCAACGGTCTCAGAATCGGACCAAACTTGGCATACAGGACCAGAAAAATATTTCGAGTCCAATGGCACAAGTTTCGTCACGATTTGATGAGTGTGCACAAAGTAATTAGAAAATATCCAAAAGGCCCGATACGGAAAAATTTGATGGATACGGATCAAATTTGTCGCGTACACGCAACCAACTTGAATTTCGTCAAAGCCGCACGTCCGCAAAGTCGATACAGACCCTTCGGTACTCTCTGTTTGCGACGGGGTCGTCCGGTTTGTCGGGACGTACCTCGTACCGAGATTTTTAAGTTTTTGAAAACTGATTTTTCATGATTTTTTATCTAGTTGAACCCGAAATTTATTACAGAATAAATAAATCTATTTGAAGGGGATGATAGAGGGTCATGTGGGCTTTCTATACGAATTGACGGATCTAAAAATGGATAAGAATTGTACGAGAAATTAATTGGAGAAGTCGGGTACCTCGATATTAATAACTGTCGTTGTTGTGGGTGTTTGTTCATTGCTGTTGCTGTCGCCGTGACGACCGGGAGGCGGGGGATGCTGTCGCTCCGGCAAGACTGGGCACGCATGTCAAGGAAAGAAAGGAAGATGGAGGAAAAAGAGAGGAGGAGATTAGGTTTTCATATATATATATATATATATATATATATATATATATATATATATATATATTTTTATATATATATATATATATATATATATATATATATATATATATATATATATATATATATGTATATATATATATGTGTAAATATATATACATATATGGAGGGAGGGTTTCTACTGCTTATTTGAAGGGGGCACACATAAGCAAGCAACCTGCTGCTGCTATTGAACAAAGTGGGCGGCCACAATTTGCTATTACTATTATTATTATTTTTTTCTTTTCTTTTTCTTTTCTTTTCAATCTTCAATATATATATATATATATATATATATATATATATATATATATATATATATATATATATATATATATATATATATATATATATATATATATATATATATATATATCCATAAATACACCAAAAATCTATTTAAAATCCAAATACCATTTAAAAGTCAACTATCCAATTATTTAATATATTTGAGCATATCTACATATATATATATATATATATATATATATATATATATATATATATATATATATATATATATATATATATATATATAAATTCAATCCTTAATAAATCAACTCAAAATAATAATAATATTTAAATAGAAAATATGTTTATTAAGTCTCCACAAAATAACTTTAATAATAATAAATTAATAAAAATTGCTCCAATGGGTGAACTGTACCACACACCCTTATCCGAGTCCAGGAACATGTACAATCTTGTAAAATATTATTTAATAATAAAAATGCCAATAATTGTACACATAATTAAATAATTAGAAATTGTACATAAAATTCTAAAATAATTTAGGAAATATTTTTACGTACATAAAATATGTCTACATGGCCACCTTGGTCCCATCCCATTCCTATATGGGCTTAAATTTTGTTCGGGCCCAGTTCGGGCTGAACTGGACAAACCGGGCCGTCTAAAAATTAATATATAAAATAATATTTAATTAAAATAATTAAAAAAAATCCATTCATCACTTGGCCTAGTTTTCCTAGTTTGGACATCACCATGGCTAGGCTTCCCCCGGCATGACTGGTACACTAGTCAAGGTACACTGCTACATCCTCCGTGCCAAAATTCATGGTAATTTTGTGTTCCAAAATTCAACAATGGCTAAGGTCATTTCTAATGAAATAAAAAATCATAATTTGCACAAATAAACTTTTAAGTCTTTTTAAATAATAATAAAAATATTTAAAAAAATTAGGGGTTTTATATCCTACCCAACTTACAAGAATTTCATCCTCGAAATTTAAGAATAATAGGGTAGATGGGGTTGAGGGTAGAAGGAGTAGTTTAAGACGAGGATATAGCCACATGACTAAAGTGATACCTTGGGTCCATTCCTCAAGTACATTGCATTGTCTCTCTCTAAAATAAATAAAAGACAAGAACAATAAAGGGTTCAAGATGATGCTATTGAGTACGAATAAGGAGTTCATAGGTGACGAAAATAATTCAAATGAGAGTTGTCAAAGCTGTCGCGGAAGAGACTCTAAGGCAAGTTTAACTATGTCTCCATCCACGTAGAATAATTTATGAAAAGCGAACCAAAGTACAATAGGTTGATCAGACCATCATGCACCAGTTCTGATTAGACAATATGTTAGTGGGTGCACCCAATAAAATATGTCATGATCCAGCTTGATAACGAAATAAGCTTGCAAAACTGAAGCTACATTAGCAGCATGAGATAGTCAAAATATGAGCAAGGGAGGTACTGATGAAGGAAATTTTAAATAGTCCAAGATCTTTTAAAATCAAGGCTCACCCGAAGTTTGGGCCTATACAGTTGGCTTGGTTGAGTAGCTAAGTTAGGGTCCTCTGAAATTATAGTATGAGCAAACTTATCAACATGGGTCACAAGGACAAAGGCTTTGTTGGGCCGTGAAATATTCTACCCAACTTACAAAAGTTAAACTAGTAGTGTGATGGGACAATGAGTCAATCAATCAAGATGAAGCACAAGTTTAAACATTTAAGGAATTAGGTAGAACAAAATCACATATTGGGTTGAAAGAATTGAGTCGAGGTTGAATCCCTTTCCGTGGTCGAAAAATATATCGGTATCATGGTAAAGATTATAGTTTGGCCATTTTGACCATAAGGTCATATCAAGAAACAGAGTACAAGGAGATGGGTTTTGGTAGGACATGATATATTTACATGAAGGTGGGCTTGTCTAGGTCTTACATATAAAATTTGTCGGAAGAAAAAGTCTAGTGTCATGCTCCAAATATCCAAGTGACAGTAAGGGACGCCAAAAGATCTAAAGTAGAAAGTGGAAATTCATGGGGTGACAATTAATGCACAAAAATCAAGAAGATCAAGTTAAAGCATGCAATAAAATTAAAAAAATCCAGTAAATAAGTTAGGAACACAGTTTCAGGGGAAATATAGTCTCCTAGATGAATACAGTTAAGGAACCATTAACTCATTATTCAAATTGCAAATGGGTTAGAAGGTTGCAATTAAAAGATCTAGAATTGAAGGAAGGTCGAGTAAGTCGAGGTGGAGATACAGTCACATAGCTGGGTAGATGACTAACAACACTTGTGTATATACTAGTATCATGGTCATAAGTGACATGGCAATTAGTGTGGAATACTTCTAACTCATTAGGGCTACCTTTGTGGCCTCCATTAATATTTCAACTCGAGTTTCCTCCAAAAGCTTCTTAATAAAATTTTCAAAAATAACCATCCAAA
Organism: Iris pallida; assembly: GCA_029216955.1. Taxonomy (NCBI): domain Eukaryota; kingdom Viridiplantae; phylum Streptophyta; class Magnoliopsida; order Asparagales; family Iridaceae; genus Iris; species Iris pallida. The sequence continues at coordinate 7,758,972 of JANAVB010028000.1, read as the reverse complement.
ATTTGTATTCACTGCAAGTCGTTCAATTTAATCATGACCAAAATTTAAATCACTTTCATAATCTCAAAGCAAATTTTATCACGTTACTACTAACATTTTCCAAAATTAACATTTAAATTCAACTATTTAACTCAAGAGTTCATAATTTACGAATCCATAAAAATTTCACAATCAATCAAAAATTTAACACTCTAAAATTTTCCAATAACTCATAATAAAACTATTAGCATATTAAAAGCAATCTCAAAAATTAAGCTCAATGCTCTCATCAATTTTAACTTCTATTCATGCTAAGTTATTCCAACAAAATCACAACTTTTAAATGGTAACTTCCTTTAATCAATTAAAATAACTTTCCATCACATCCTTCAAAATTCTCCCAAAAATTTTAATATTTGCAATCCCACATTAAACTAAATTTCCAAATAATCTCATAAGTCAAAATCTTTTTTTTTTTTACCAAAAATCTGAATAGATTTATAAATCCTCAAGCATAGGACACCATTTAAAATAAAAATTTCTCAAAAATTGTTTTCATAACTTTTAAATATTTTAAACCAAAATTTGCAATCATTACTTCCACTTAAAATTCAAAATTTACTAAACACAAAAATTGCAAGTTGTATGACTCAAATTTAAATTTTATACTGCCACACTTAAAATCTAAGATCATTTTCAAACCAAATTTATAACTGTTCAAAGGTGTATAACTAAAATCCAATAAATCATAAATATTTCAACTCAAAAATTAAATCAATTTCTTAAACCAAGTATGAAATTCTATAAATCCTTTAGTGTTTACTATTTTAGAAATCTCAAGGTTAAAACTTTCCATGGTAATATCCTACTTTACCAATTACTAATCATTAAATTACACTAAAAGCTTTTTTTTAACTCAATTAGAGTCTTGAATGTATTCCAATTGCTAATATAACCTTTTTAACCATGTGTTTGACCTATGAGCATATACTAGTGTAGTCATCTTTCTAGTTGACACAAAGCACGAAAATAGGAATCAACGGTAGAAAGGAATCAAGTAAGATACAATTCAAGGAAGTCGAACGAGAGTTCGAAATTTGAAGCCAAGGAAAGAGGTCAAGTTGTATAGATGAGATTCCTAGATTCTAATCCTATGTGTAACATCCAGTTTTCCAGATGAGGATAATTTTGAAATTTTATAATTATAATTATTAATTATTGATATTTGATTCACATTACGATTTTTAGTGATTTTTAATAATTTTTAAAACTATTTAAAAAAACTGGTTTAAGTCATGACTTGTGATTTTGATGTGCTGCTAGCAAAACCTGAGAGACTGCATGACCTAGAGCCTAACCATGTCATTAGGATGTTTAATTATCATTTTTAGCCTAGGGGTAATTTGGTCATTTTGACTTAATTGAATTATTTGGTGATTTAATGAATTGGTGATTTCTAGTTTGACCATGACTTGCTGAGACCTAGTGGACTAGCTTAGAAGCTAACCCTAGCCATGGTGACCCTAGTCTAACTTGAGTTAACCTATTTTAGTCATTAGAGAATAGTTTTAGAATGAGGGGATTTGGTTTAGTGAATTTAAGTCATGGCTTATAGTTTCATGAAATGACTTATGGCTTAATTATTTAATTGATCATGACTTAAGCCCGTGGGCCATTTGGTGAACCCTAACCCTAATTATTGAACCTATGAACAGCCACATAGGGATCCCTACCATATTTAAACACTGGTTCATTAGGACTTGCCTCTTTTTATCATTCCAACACTTGGAGAAAAGAAAGGTAAGTTTCCCCTTCCAAAAAAATTCCCATTTTATTCATTTGATCTACTTTTTTATCCTAGTCTTTTGCATTGGGTTCTAATTTAAGTTTATGGATTGTTGATGAAGAGCTATTTCAGTTTTTGGGCTCATTTGGAGCTTTTGGCCATCAAGAGGAATACCCCCCATTTGGAGCTTTTCCATGCAATTTGTACCTATAGGTAAAACCCTTTAAATTGTATTATTTTTGTGATTTCTTTGCATGATGAGTTAGGAATAGGTGTCCCCTAATTTCTGGAGGAATTTTGTGTCATTTGCATTAGGTTACATGTCCGTATCGGACACGTATCGAACCTAATAGCTAGGTGTTCGACGAAATGCCCGAACCGATTCGATTTGCAAATTTTGCAAATCTATTTGAATAGAATCCTAGATCTATGGGTTGCTTATTGATTTCTGTGTTTTCTTCCTGATTTTTGAGTCGTGTCGTGTCCACACGAGGATACGAACATGCTGTCCGTGCACTGTGCACTGTGTCCTGCATCACAGGGTCTATTTCTTCCGACACAGGACACGTGGACATACCAAATTTTGTGTGAGTGTTGGGGCAACGACTGCCAGCATGCTTCCAAAATTTGGGAGCATATCGTTTTATGTGCGAGGAGAAATCCTCCCCGTACTGGTCGTACGGGACACGCGCGAGCTGTCGATTTCGCGCTAGAACGCGTCTGATACGCTCTAATTGCTTTGACACGACACAACCCTGACTCAGTGCAGACACTTGGACATGTCCCCATATACCTGGCGAACCCCTAGACACGACCACGAGACTTTAGGACACTTGTGTCGTGTCCTATTCGTGTTTGAACGCGTGCTCGAGACTGTCCTCATGCACAGTGCGTGTATTGTTTGTTCTCTATTTTGAATTCAGTTTGAATGTTTTAATTGGTGATTTTAATGGTTAATTTGATCCTAATTATGATGTATTATATATGTTATATTAGTTTACATGATTGGTTAAGTTTTGATGTGGGATTTAATCGATTTTGGGTCAAATGCATGGGCTGTTGTACCAGTTACTGATACGCACATTGTTTCTCATTTTTTTGAACTGATTAATTCCATGTCTAGTGATTTCTTGATATAAAATTCACCTGTTAGATGCACCCACGTATGTACTAACTACTGTTAGTTGATTTTATATTTTGGAATTTGGTTTTGGCACTTAGAAATGGAATTTTAACATTTGAATGGGTTTTCAAATTTGAGTGGACTGATACTATATGCAGTCCATTGAATTCTGAATTTAAATTCCTTTTTCCTGATAATTTTGCACACTGATTTCACATTGATCATTGTTCTATGTTTCTGAGAACCTGAGTAGAGGTTCAGTTGTTAAGGGATTAGCTGAATTTGTTTTAGAGAATTTCGAATGTGCGTTGGGGACTTCATAAAAAACTGTTATTGTTGCATTATTTTTTTCCTATTTTTTGATTTGGGTTATTTAAACTATTTTTTTCCTGATGTTTAAATCACCTAGATTAATCCCTATACAGGTGTTTTAGCTTACTGAATTGATGGTCAAGCCTTGTGTTGAGAATTGGATTTTCAGAAATATGTTTGGAGATGGAATGAAGGGACTGTCCTTGCCACATTGCCTGAGATTTAATCTCAGTTTCATGTACATTATTCAGTTTTCTATCACTTGACACATTTTACCCACACACAAATATCACCTGAGAAATTATATTATGTATACACACTCTTCAAATTCCTGAAGCATATCAACCTGAGAACAGTCACATTAAATTATGTTCAAATACTTGGTTTGGACCTTTAAACTGAAATATAGGTTTAAAACCTGAGAACAGTAGGGATGCCCATTCTCAGTTATCCCATGCTCTTGTGTTCATCTAGTTTAGGTTGATTGGATTAATTCCTAAGTGTTGTTGAGTTTATGTTTTGTGTTAAGGATTTGATTCGAAATATGTTGGGATTGAATGCATTGAATGCCTTGGACTTGGGTTCCTGAGATTGCCCAATTTCCTGAGATTGTTTACTGTCAACTAATACCACTCTACACACACACACACACACTATTGTTTGTTTAAACTCACACACCCACACATATCTTACACATCACTGTTTTGGGCTAAAATTTCTGAGTTTGACACATATGTTAGATTTATACACACACACACATTTGTTTCTGTCACTTGTCCACTCTTACACACACCACACACACCCTCACATGTAGACACACACACATGCAATGTAATGATTCATTTTGTTTCACTAAATGCCTAAAACCTATTACACACACATGGCTCTCACACTTGGTCACAAATCACCTATTGTGGTATCACACATACACATAAACACATGTACCCCCTCTCTATCTCACTATATGTATATATAAATATATTATCTAAATGCTTTATATAATAATGCAGCCTATATATATGTGTATGATAACTATATTAACTTAGTATAATATACAATATGTGTGAAATGTATGATATAGCTATATGGCCTATAGCCTATATACAAGGCACATAGCCTATGGGGTGTATCCCTATGTGATACAGCCTATGTATATGGCTTGAATGCCAGTGTGGATGTGCAGTTGGCTTGTATAGCCTAGAAATTGGGTGTGCTTGCTAGAATAGGCTGGTTAGGCCTAGTGGGACTTATTTGGACTAAGTTTGACCTAGTTGACTTAGTTGACTAGTCCAGGTTGACTGGAGTTGACCAAAAGTCAACATTATTCTGGATGTGACCAATTGACCTAGTTTGACTAGAGTATTGACTTGGGTTGACCCAGAGTTGACCAAGTTTGACTTGGACCTAGTTTGACCTAGACAGTTGACCAGATTTGACTTAGAGTTGACTTGACCTAGATTGACCTAGAATTCATGTAGATTGCATCGTAGACTTCATTTACCTTATTTTAAATACATTATAACCTGTACTGTTCTATTTAGGACATTATGACTCCGGTGCAGATATCTGACATTACACTACTCTTTTCAGAGTATCAGGCGAGTATATTCTCTGATAGTTCTCTTATTTAATTGCCAGTTACTGTATTTCAATTCTATTTAGTTTTATGTGATTCTCTGTTACAACACGTTTGGATATTTCTAGATTCATGTATGCGACACACATACCTTACTTATCTGGCCTCTATTACAGGAATTACTAGAATTATTCCGGAATCTATTACTGGAATCATCATATTTTAGCTGGACTCACCTCGATTCTCGTATCGAATTCTGGATTCATTTATTTTACGGGGCGAAGAAATATTGAGTAAGACATGTAGACATACCCCAAATCTGGAATCTCCAACTGGAATCTACTGGAAGCATAGCCATCTCTCGCCTGATCAGTGAGAGGTGTACCTGATTATCCACAGCCGTTTACATGTCGATCTCGGTATTTTAAAACACACTATTAGATTAGCTGGACTCACCTGGATTCTTGATCACTACCTAGAATCATCTAGTACTGGATTCATATTATTTTAGATTCATCCCGTACTGGATTCATAATAGTTTTACACTTGTTTTGCAATTAGTTTCTGGACTTATTCTGTTACCTTAGTTCAGCTAGATTTATTTTACAGTCTTCATTGCCATCATTCTTCTCTTGTTTTAGTTACTTACTTTCCTTGTATCTTATCTGTTCTCCATACCATCACCTGTATATAAACTGCCATATTCATCAATAAAACTGTCTATAACTGCTTTATAGTTCTCTGTCATTTACTTAGGTTTTTTTGATAAGTTGTACTCGTTCCTGTCCTGACTGGACCTGTTAAAAATATTACAGATGACTGCCCTAGGGACATTTGCCCTACTTGTCCTGGAGCCGGAGATGGCTTAGCTACCTATGGCCCCGACACTCAGGAGTGATCGGGAGACTAGCTAGTTATTTTGTTTAGCTTTCATGTTTTAGAACTGGAGTTGTATATAAGTTGAGATTGTAGTTGAGATTGTCTGAGTTTATATTATTTTAGTTGTTGGATTTATTTCTGTTATTAGTCTTAGTTTTAATCTTCTGTGATATCTTATCGTTCTTAGACTGTGATTGAGATTCATTATATCTGTACTTGTCCTCCGTTCGGAGTTGAGATTTGACAAGTACATTATATAATTGTGTGAGTTGTTGATTAGATAGTAACCTAGGATAGCGTTCTACCGCCGACACTACGGCGTAGGCTGGACGTACCCACTTCTCGTGCCCCTACACAGGGTGCGGGTCGTGACACGTTTTTAGTGGTGGCCCATGCAGGTCGAGAGTCGCATTAGTGCGATGTCGTGGTAGTACAACGATTAGTTGTACTGCTGCGCGCCTGCGATAAGAATTAAGGAATAGGTTTTAGTCGAGAGAGTACTCAATCACATATAGGACTACTTGAGAAGATTCCTGGGATGACCTTTGAGAATCTCATTATAAACTATCTCAAAATTCGATTCTGACAGTATCTGTCTATCTTCCTGGATTCATTGTTGAATTGATTCTTGGTATTCATTATTGACTTGATTTTCTACCAAGATAGCATTATGGGCTAGGTTGCCTTAGTCATGGAATCTGGAGTCTTCTACGGCCATATCAGCTGGTTGGGCGATGAGATAGAGTCTGATTTGGGATGTATTTCTCGGGTATGGAAATTTAAAGTTTTTGCAGCCAAGCTAGCGACAATGCAAAAATTTTAAATACCATGATTCTAGATGTATGTATATTAGTTATGGACTCTACGGATTATCGCAGCCATACTTACTGGTGTGACGAGGATTCTGGTGGCATGGTTCTGGATAGACGGGTATGATTATTAGATTGCAGGATAGATACCATATAGATGGTGCCCTAGAGAATTTGAGTGGAATATCAGGGTGGATATTACTTGAGTGCCAAGGATTAGATAGAGGAAGCTAGGCCACCTGTAGCGCAGCACCTTGCCCCGTACCAACCGAGGGATACACTCCAGAGGGGCCGGGCTTCTGTGCTGACAGTCGAGTAGACCGACGCTACGGGTGACGGGTTAGCAGGTTGTCCTTCTCATTCTTTTTTCCACTTTCCTGTGTAATTCTATTAGTACTTGCCAGGATATTATTTTGATTGCTAGATAGTATAGCTACCCCGTTCGAGACTGTGAAATCACGAACAGTAGGATTGTGTTGCTTCGACGTTGATTTGCAAGGGGTTTTGACCTAGTAGGGATACGATCATTTTAATTTCGAGGACAAAATTTTTATAAGGTGGGTAAGATTGTAACACCCAGTTTTCCAGATGAGAGTAATTTTGAAATTTTGTAATTATTGATATTTGATTCACATTATGATTTTTAGTGATTTTTAATAATTTTTAAAACTATTTAAAAAAACTGGTTTAAGTCATGACTTGTGATTTTGATGTGCTGCTAGCGAAACCTGAGAGACTGCATGATCTAGAGCCTAACCATGTCATTAGGATGTTTAATTATCATTTTTAGCCTAGGGGTAATTTGGTTATTTTGACTTAATTGAATTATTTGGTGATTTAATGAATTGGTGATTTCTAGTTTGACCATGACTTGCTGAGACCTAGTGGACTAGCTTAGAAGCTAACCCTAGCCATGGTGACCCTAGTCTAACTTGAGTTAACCTATTTTAGTTATTAGAGAATAGTTTTAGAATGAGGGGATTTGGTTAAGTGAATTTAAGTCATGGCTTATGGTTTCATGAAATGACTTATGGCTTAATTATTTAATTGATCATGACTTAAGCCCATGGGCCATTTGGTGAACCCTAACCCTAATTATTGAACCTATGAACAGCCACATAGGGATCCCCACCCTATTTAAACACTTGTTCATTAGGGCTTGCCTCTTTTTATCATTCCAACACTTGGAGAAAAGAAAGGTAAGTTTCCCCTTCCAAAAAAATTCCTATTTTATTCATTTGATCTCCTTTTTCATCATAGTCTTTTGCATTGGGTTCTAATTTAAGTTTATGGACTGTTGATGGAGAGCTATTTCAGTTTTTGGGCTCATTTGGAGCTTTTGGCCATCAAGAGGAACACCCCCCATTTGGAGCTTTTCTATGCAATTTGCACCTATAGGTAAAACCCTTTAAATTGTATTATTTTTGTGATTTCTTTGCATAATGGGTTAGGAATAGGTGTCCCCTAATTTCTGGAGAAATTTTGTGTCATTTGCATTAGGTTATATGTCCGTATCGGACACGTATCGAACCTAATAGCTAGGTGTTCGACGAAATGCCCGAACCGATTCGATTTGCAAATTTTGCAAATCTATTTGAATAGAATCCTAGATCTATGGGTTGCTTATTGATTTCTGTGTTTTCTTCCTGATTTTTGAGTCATGTCGTGTCCACACGAGGACACGAACACGCTGTCCGTGCACTGTGTATTGTGTCCTGCATCACGGGGTCTATTTCTCCCGACACAGGACACGTGGACACACCAAATTTTGCGTGAGTGTTGGGGCAGTGACTGCCACCATGCTCCCAAAATTTGAGAGCATATCGTTTTGTGTGCGAGGATAAATCCTCCCCGCACTGGTCGTACGGGACACGTACGAGCTGTCGATTTCGCGCTGGAACGCGTCTGATACGCTCTAATTGCTTTGAAACGACACAACCCTGACTCAGTACAGACACTTGGACACGTCCCCGTATACCTAGCAAACCCCTAGACACGACCACGAGATTTTAGGACACTTGTGTCGTGTCCTATACTGTGTTTGAACATGTGCACGAGACTGTCCTCATGCACAGTGCGTGTATTGTTTGTTCTCTGTTTTGAATTCAGTTTGAATGTTTTAATTGGTGATTTTAATGGTTAATTTGATCCTAATTATGATGTATTATATATGTTAGATTAGTTTACACGATTGGTTAAGTTTTGAGGTGGGATTTAATCAATTTTGGGTCAAATGCATGGGCTGTTGTACCAGTTACTGATACGCACACTGTTCCTCATTTTTTTTGAACTGATTAATTCCATGTCTACTGATTTCTTGATATAAAATTCACCTGTTAGATGCACCCACATATGTACTAACTACTGTTAGTTGATTTAATGTTTTGGAATTTGGTTTTGGCACTTAGAAATGGAATTTTAACATTTGAATGGGTTTTCGAATTTGAGTGGACTGATACTATATGCAGTCCATTGAATTCTGAATTTAAATTCCTTTTTCCTGATAATTTTGCACACTGATTTCACATTGATCATTGTTCTATTTTCCTGAGAACCTGAGTAGAGGTTCAGTTGTTAAGGGATTAGTTGAATTTGTTTTAGAGAATTTCGAATGTGGGTTGGGGACTTCATGAAAACTGTTATTGTTGCACTGTTTTTTTTTCCCATTTTCTGATTTGGGTTATTTAAACTATTTTTTTCCTGATGTTTAAATCACCTAGATTAATCCCTATACAGGTGTTTTAGCTTACTGAATTGATGGTTAAGCCTTGTATTGAGAATTGGATTTTCAGAAATATGTTTGGAGATGGAATGAAGGGACTGTCCTTGCCACATTGCCTGAGATTTAATCTCAGTTTCATGTACATTATTCAGTTTCCTATAACTTGACACATTTCACCCACACACAAATGTCACCTGAGAAATTATATTATGTATACACACTCTTCAAATTCCTGAAGCATATCAACCTGAGAACAGTCACATTAAATTATGTTCAAATACTTGGTTTGGACCTTTAAACTGAAATATAGGTTTAAAACCTGAGAACAGTAGGGATGCCCATTCTCAGTTATCCCATGCTCTTGTGTTCATCTAGTTTAGGTTGATTGGATTAATTCCTAAGTGTTGTTGAGTTTATGTTTTGTGTTAAGGATTTGATTCGAAATATGTTGGAATTGAATGCATAGAATGCCTTGGACTTGGGTTCCTGAGATTGCCCAATTTCCTGAGATTGTTTACTGTCAACTAATACCACTCTACACACACACAGTATTGTTTGTTTAAACTCACACACCCACACATATCTTACACATCACTGTTTTGGGCTGAAATTTCTGAGTTTGACACATATGTTAGATTTATACACACACACACATTTGTTCCTGTCACTTGTCCACTCTTACACACACCACACACACCCTCACATGTAGACACACACACACATGCAATGTAATGATTCATTTTGTTTCACTAAATGCTTAAAACCTATTACACACACATGGCTCTCACACTTGGTCACAAATCACCTATTGTGGTATCACACATACACACAAACACATGTACCCCCTCTCTATCTCACTATATGTATATATAAATATATTATCTAAATGCTTGATATAATAATGCAGCCTATATATATATGTGTATGATAACTATATTAACTTAGTATAATATACAATATGTGTAAAATATATGATATAGCTATATGGCCTATAGCCTATATACAAGGCACATAGCCTATGGGGTGTATCCCTATGTGATACAGCCTATGTATATGGCTTGAATGCCAGTGTGGGTGTGCAGTTAGCTTGTATAGCCTAGAAATTGGGTGTGCTTGCTAGAATAGGCTGGTTAGGCCTAGTGGGACTTGTTTGGACTAAGTTTGACCTAGTTGACTTAGTTGACTAGTCCAGGTTGACTGGAGTTGACCAAAAGTCAACATTATTCTGGATGTGACCAATTGACCTAGTTTGACTAGAGTATTGACTTGGGTTGACCCAGAGTTGACCAAGTTTGACTTGGACCTAGTTTGACCTAGACAGTTGACCAGATTTGACTTAGAGTTGACTTGACCTAGATTGACCTAGAATTTATGTAGATTGTATCGTAGACTTCATTTACCATATTTTAAATACATTATAACCTGTACTGTTCTATTTAGGATATTATGACTCCGGTGCAGACATCTGACATTACACTACTCTTTTCAGAGTATCAGGCGAGTATATTCTCTGATAGTTCTCTCATTTAATTGCCAGTTACTGTATTTTAGTTCTATTTAGTTTTATGTGATTCTCTGTTACAACACGTATGGATATTTCTGGATTCATGTATGCGACACACATACCTTACTTATCTGGTCTCTATTACTGGAATTACTGGAATCATTCCGGAATCTATTACTGGAATCATTTTCGAATCATCATATTTTGGCTGGACTCACCTCGATTCTCGTGTCGAATTCTGGATTCATTTGTTTTACGGGGCAGAAAAATATTGAGTAAGACATGTAGACATACCCCAAATCTGGAATCTCCAACTGGAATCTACTGGAAGCATAGCCATCTCTCGCCTGATCAGTGAGAGGTGTGCCTGATTACCCACAACCGTTTACATATCGATCTCGGTATTTTAAAACACACTATTAGATTAGCTGGACTCACCTGGATTCTTGATCACTACCTAGAATCATCTGGTACTGGATTCATATTATTTTAGATTCATCCCGTACTGGATTCATAATAGTTTTACACTTGTTTTGCAATTACTTTCTGGACTTATTCTGTTACCTTAGTTCAGCTAGATTTATTTTACAGTCTTCATTGCCATCATTCTTCTCTTGTTTTAGTTACTTACTTTCCTTGTATCTTATCTGTTCTCCATACTATCACCTGTATATAAACTGCCATATTCATCAATAAAACTGTCTATAACTGCTTTATAGTTCTCTGTCATTTACTTGGGTTTTCTTGATGAGTTGTACTCGTTCCTGTCCTGACTGGACCTGTTAAAAATATTACAGATGACTGCCCTGGGGACATTTGCCCTACTTGCCCTGGAGCCGAAGATGGCTTAGCTACCTATGGCCCCGACACTCAGGAGTGATCGGGAGACTAGCTAGTCGTTTTGTTTAGCTTTCATGTTTTAGAACTGGAGTTGTATATAAGCTGATATTGTAGTTGAGATTGTCTGAGTTTGTATTATTTTAGTTGTTGGATTTATTTCTGTTATTAGTCTTAGTTTTAATCTTCTGTGATATCTTATCGTTCTTAGACTGTGATTGAGATTCATTATATCTGTACTTGTCCTCCATTCGGAGTTGAGATTTGACAAGTACATTATATAATTGCATGAGTTGTTGATTAGATAGTAACCTAGGACAGCGTTCTACCGCCGACACTACGGCGTAGGATGGACGTACCCACTTCTCGTGCCCCTACACAGGGTACGGTGTGTGACACTATGTTACAGGCTCACATCGGTACAATTACGTAACCGAAGTGACAAACAAGACCTGCATGGGCCACCATAAAAACATGTAACGCCCCAGTCACAAAACTAGGACTAGGAACATAGACATGCCAGCTGTATTCAAACGAAGTACAAAGGCTTCGTTTGGATACATAAGCTGTAAAATGCAGTAAACCACAACTAACTAATCTCATCCACAAAATGTAAGAATAAAAGATATATAATGATAATGAATTGACTTGATATAATATGTTGGACAGAGACAAATCCACTATCAACAAGTAAAGGAAAAATACATGAGAGAATAAATAATTTTGGCGAGCGAAGCGAAGACGATCTAAGAGCAATCATCCTCGTAGAGAAGCAAAGATCATGGCTAGAGCCAGAACACCTGCAAAAGACAAGAGCACACACCTGGAGAGATAACCAGGTCCTCAGAGGGACGTAATAAGACACATAATATCATGCCATATAAACTGAATAAATATTGCTCAAATAAATAAGTCAATTAAATTATAACATGGTCCAATACACACCTATTGAACGAGCGTGCCATCCCCCCAACCAAACAAGGACAGGAGATGGTAAACTAATTCACGGTGACGTATCTTTCCATGCTATGAATCCAATATGGTATCCGGACCCCAACAAGGTTCAATACCTTCTCATCGAAGTAGTAAGTCACACCTAAAACCAAACAAGGACAAGATGTGACGAACTAATTCGCGACAAGTTATTGTTCCAAGCCACGGTCAGATACAAGTTCCCAAACCAAGAGTACTACTTCGATGAAAAGGTATTGAACCTTGTTGGGGTCCGGATAGCATATTGGATTAAATTAATATCTATAATTGGAATTTGAATATCACATTTAGTTTTAAACTAAAGGATGTAAATTTAATTATATTTAAATTGGATTTTGATTTGGATTTGGATTTATTGAATTAATTTAAAGTAAGTAGAAATTTATCTAAATGGGGAATTTAAAATCCTAATTCTTATCCAATTGGAAATTTCCACATCCTATAAATAGGCAGGTACTCCTCCAATTTCTATTATTCATTATTTTTCTACAAATTTGCTCCACAAATCTACGTGCATCGTGTCTGTGTCCATCCAAATTCTTATTCCATTATTTTACATGTATATTATTTATCTCCTTTCCCGTGTCGGACACACCCCGACATCAATAAATGCCTAACCATAATCCTATCCCTAACCACCCAAACCGCCATCGCTACCAATACCGACCCGAACCCCCAACTCCGTTAACACACAACCTAGCCGCCACCGCGGCCACTGCCGTGGCAGCCCCGCCTACATCACCCCCACACCCTGGCCAATTCCGGCCAACTTCCAGCCATCACCCTCACCATTGAACCCACAATACCACTCCCGCTGTCACCAGAACCGCATCCTCCTGCCACAAAATCCTTTGTCGCCACCAGCTCTACCACACCATCACAGCGGAAAACCCCCGACAAACCACCACCTCGGCAACCCCAATCAACCGTTTGAAACCCAAAATTTCGTCATCACCATCAAAACCAAAACACAAGAAAACAAAACCCAACCCTTACCTCCGCTGTGACCTCGTCGAAACCGTCGTCGACCACCTCGATGACGACCGCGAGGAGCCACCGCCATCGGAACCCAGCGACACCATCCCGAGCGATCGACCCTTCGTCGACCCACGTCCGGCGTAGATCTCACCGCCGCATCCCCAATTCCTTAGCGTGAATCGCCTCCCTCTGAGCCTGGCCGCCGCCGGCGCTAGCCTTAGCCGACCAAAACCTCCTCCGCCGCTTCTTCCTCCTCCTCCTTCGAGTCCCGACCGACCCACCATGACCGCTCCTTTCCTCCGCGCCCTAGCCGCCCACTCCTTCCACCGCCGGCGACCCTTCCACTCCTCCGCCGACCGGAGCCCCCGGTCGGACTTGACCATCGACGACCTCCCAGACCTCCGTCCTCTCTGCTGCCTCCACCTCCGCGAGCTGGCCCCGGCTCTCCTCCTTCTGCGTCCGTCGCACGCCGAGCTCGCCTCCGCCCATCGAACCCCCGCTCCACCTCACTCCGGCGCCGCGCCCCTTGGACCGCCGCGTCCGCCTCCTCCGCGCGGCGCCCGGCGAAACCCGCGCCACCGAACCCCCTCCGGCCGACTCCCCAAAGCCGCGTGCGCCCAACGCCTCGAGCCCAGCCCTCTCCCTCTCCGCTCGACTCCGACTTCATCCCTCTTTTCCTTTTTGTGATTTGAGAACTATGGGAACCACAGCTACAGCTTGTCGTTTCTTTTATATTGTATTTTTACTTTTGTTAATTATTATTATTATTTAAGGTTATTATCTTATTATTATTATTATTATTAGTATTAAAGTATGTATGTAGTATATTTTTATCTTATTATTATTATTATTATTATTATTATTATTATTATTATTATTATTATTATTCTTATATTTATGGTTTAAATTATTGTTATAGTTACTAATAAAAAAAAACTGTATGCTTGTACAACAAAATATATTTCATATATTTTGGTTATTTTCTACTATAATAATTGTTATTAAAATATTTTTAGGTAAATTATATAATTTCTAAAAATGTTATACCATGAGGCTTGGGCCTGCCCCTATATTGTAAGGTATAATAATTTTCTAGATTACTTAGTTAAAAGCATTTTTAACCCATAACGGATAGTTTCCAATTTATAAAATAATTTACTAGTCTTTTCAAATATTTATTACTAGTATTATTTTACTAATAAGATATAGTATTTTTACCTAAAAATTTTACTTGGACAAACTGGAGTTTTGCCTAAAAACGGTTTATTTATTTCTCAAGCATTTACCTAAAAAATATTTTAAGCTAATAAGAAATATTTTTCAAGTATTATAAATTAGTTTCTAAAATCATATACTTATTATTCGTCAAAATTTTATTTATTCTTCTGACCGTGACTCAACCCCCTCTTCCTATTTCGATCACCAATTCTAGACTACCTTATGTCCACCTTAACTATTCTGACCGTCCTGGACCCGATGGAACTGTCCGTACCACCACCCGAGATCACCTTGTATAGTTGTTGCACCGAAGTCGCAGTTCATGCCACCTTGATCATCGCAGCACACCAGGCGTCCTACCAGGCAAGACACCTTGCCATTCGCTGTTTAATTATTTTAGCTCATATTTCATGCATTACTTATTTCCTTATGCAAAATAAACTGTGATACATGGCATAACCTGTTAGAACTTACTGTTCATTTATATTTTCTGCTATGTATTATTTTTCTTACACATTAAACCTAGATTTAAGGGACCACCTTGTGTGTTGCATTCATTGGCCTTGACACATTGTACCACGAAGTTGTATGTCGCATGTAGAATACGAAAGTGCGTGATTGGCTGGCCACCAGTACGTACAAGCCATGCGATAGGAATAACCGCTAATAGAGGCTGCATGCTAGTTTGACTTAGCGGTTATAGAGGTTATTGTTGTGGATACAACATAGTAGGCATTGGACGGGAAGGACAATTTCTTAGCGTATGGGCTTCGATGCACTTCCCTTGAGACCTGAACTCTTCGCTGGAGATACGGGGTTGATGACCCATGATTACTGACGGCCACTGACGATTCTGCGGAACGTCATGCTCTTACTAATGGGGCCTCTGGTGCTCAAGGGGGGACTACGCCGATCCTATTCAGCCAGGGCCCATGCGTAGGAAGGATTGTTCTTAACAACATTTCACTTAGATTGGTTAGGCACCTTTATCCGTTAGGTATGAGTACTTTTTGTTTGGGTACTTGTATCTGACCGTGGCTTGGAACAATAACTTGTCGCGGATTAGTTTGTCACATCTTGTCATTGTTTGGTTATAGGTGTGACTTACTACTTCGATGAGAAGGTATTGAACCTTATTGGGGTCCGGATACCATATTGGATTCATAGCATGGAAAGATACGTCGCCGTGAATTAGTTTACCATCTCTTGTCCTTGTTTGGTTGGGGGGATGGTACGCTCGTTCAGTAGGTGTGTATTGGACCATGTTATAAATTCAATTAACTTATTTATTTGAGCAATATTTATTCAGTTATGGCTTGATATTATGTGTCTTGTTACGTCCCTCTGAGAACCTGGTTATCTCTCCAGGTGTGTGCTATTGTCTTTTCGTAGGTACTCTAGCTCTAGCCGTGCTCATCGCTATTACTTCGAGGATGATTGCATTTGGATCGTCTTCGCGTCGCTCGCCAAAATCTTTTTTTGTTATGTATTTCTTTTCATAGTTGGTAGTGGATTTGTCTTCGCCCAACTACATGTACCAAATGACAATTTTATAGTTGATTATATGAGATCTTCTATTCATTTTTTTGCGTGGATGAGATTAGTTATGGTTCTACTGCATTTTACAGCTTATGTATTTATACGAGGCTTCCATATATTGGAGTATACTTCGTATGAATACAGCTGGCATGTCTACGGTCCTAGTCCTACGTATTTGGGACTGGGGCATTACATGTTTTGTGGTGGCCCATGCAGGTCAAGATAAATTGTTGGTTACTTTACCATACCAAGCAAGCCTGCGTATAGGATTAGAAGTCTAGGATCTCATCCACATACTTGACCTCTTTCCTTGATTTTATCTACCGTTTGATTCATCAATTGCATCTTGCTTGTTTCCTTCCATCCCTATTCTTATCTTTCCTTCGTGCCTGCTAGAGATTGACCCTACTAGTTAGATGTCCCAAACACCCTTAGCTTAATTCTTTAAATTGGGTAGAATACCCCCACACACCCTTGACCAATAAGGGAATACAAATGGTATTATCTATACCATAGAGACTAGAGAAAGTTAACCCATTTGGTCAACCAAGCCTTGGTCAATAAAACCGTAGAATGATGGTATAGGAATAAACAAGACCTAGATCCTTATGACTCTTAGACTATTCATATTTGTTTTTATTCATCTATTATCGTGCCTATATTTTTACTATCTAGACTAATGATGCTAATGTAGCCTAGTTTTTGTAAGCTTAGCCTTTTACCAAGCTTGTTCGTGACATATATGTTAATGGAGGTTCCCCACTAACATATTGTCTATCAGAACCGGTGCATATTGGTCTGATCAACCGAGTGCACTTTGGTTCACTTTTATTTATCGTTCTACGTGGATGGGGACATAGCTAAACTTGTCCTCTAGAGTCCCATCCGCGACTGCCTTGGCAACTCCTTTTGAAATTTTTTTTCGGTCGTCCTTGAATCACGTATTCGTATTCGATAAACGCTTCCTTCGAACTCTATATTGCTTCGCCCTCACCTATTTTAGGAGGACGAAAGCGTCATACTAGAACTTCCTCTAACCTTTCCATCGGCTACGACCATTCTCACTCGATGTTGCTATATCTTCATCCCAAACTACTCGGCCCTATCAAGACCCTCTAATCGCTTAATTTAAGTGAATCTATTTCGTTCTCTTAATCGTGACCCTCATTCCGACCATACCGTATTATTTTTCTACGATCTAGATCGCGATTTCTTATGACATAATTTTGTGAAAACATTGTCATCGTTGGATCCCCATTGATACCCCCTTGTGTCCTCTCACCCCCTACTAATTCTTAATTTCGAGGACGAAATTATTTTAAGTTGGGTAGGATGTAAAACTCCTAAATTTCTACTATTTTTTATTTATTAAATTTGGTACCGATTTAAAATTTTGTATTGTACGTCGCATAGTCGTATTGTACGTCGCGCACGAAAATTTTATTTTTCGAAATTGCTCGTCGAGTGCGAATATGTGCGAGCGTACATATTTTAGAAAATCATTTTTATTTTATTATACACTTTCAAAATATTATATATAATTATTAATCTTGCTAAAAAGCCTTTTTTGTTTTTAGCAGCTATTAATAATAATAATAAATAATATTTTGTATACTAGAAAAGCATAATTATGTAAAGAATATTTATCTTGGATATATATTTCATAAATGTTTTATTTAGTTTATTTTTAAATAATAATGTATTTTCGAAATTATTATAATAGCATTTTTGGAAAACATATTTTGAAAATATTGTGGCAATTTAAATCTTGATTTAATTTTTGGATTTATTTAAATAGATTAAATTAATATCTATAATTGGAATTTGAATATCTCATTTAGTTTTAAACTAAAGGATGTAAATTTAATTATATTTAAATTGGATTTTGATTTGGATTTGAATTTATTGAATTAATTTAAAGTAAGTAAAATTTATCTAAATGGGGAATTTAAAATCCTAATTCTTATCCAATTGGGAATTCCCACATCCTATAAATAGGCAGGTACTCCTCCAATTTCTATCATTCATTATTTCTCCATAAATTTGCTCCACAAATCTACGTGCATTGTGTCTGTGTCCATCCAAATTCTTTTTCTATTATTTTACATGTACATTATTTATCTCCTTCTTCGTGTCGGACACACCCCGACATCAATAAATACCTAACCATAATCCTATCCCTAACCACCCAAACCGCCATCGCTACCAATACCGACCCGAACCCCCAACTCAGTTAACACACAACCTAGCCGCCACCGCGGCCACTACCGCGGCAGCCCCGCCTACATCACCACCACACCCTGGCCAATTTCGGCCAACTCCCAGCCACCACCCTCACCATCGAACCCACAACACCACTCCCGCTGTCACCAGAACCGCAGCCTCCTGCCACAAAATCCTCTGTCGCCCTATCGCCACCAGCTCCACCACACCATTACAGCGAAAAACCCCCGACAAACCACCACCTCGGCAACCCCAATCAACCGTTGAAATCCAAAATTCTGTCATCACCATCAAAACCAAAACACAAGAAAACAAAACCCAACCTTTGCCTCCGCTGTGACCTCGTCGAAACCGTCGTCGACCACCTCGATGACGACCGCGAGGAGCCACCGCCGTCGGAACCCAGCGACACCATCCCGAGCGACCGACCCATCGTCGACCCACGTCCGGCGTGGATCTCACCGCCGCATCCCCAATTCCTCAGCGTGAACAGCCTCCCTCCGAGCCTGGCCGCCGCCGGCGCTAGCCTTAGCCGACCAAAACCACCTCCGCCGCTTCTTCCTCCTCCTTCTTCGAGTCCCGACCGACCCACCACGACCGCTCCTTTCCTCCGCACCCTAGCCGTCCACTCCTTCCACCGCCGGCGACCCTTCCACTCCTGCGCCGACCGGAGCCCCCGGTCGGACTTGACCATCGACGACCTCCCAGACCTCCGTCCTCTCTGCTGCCTCCGCCTCCGCGAGCTGGCCCCGGCTCTCCTCCTTCCGCGTCCGTCGCACGCCGAGCTCGCCTCCGCCCATCGAACCCCCGCTCCACCTCACTCCGGCGCCGCACCCCTTGGACCGCCGCGTCCGCCTCCTCCGCACGGTGCCCGGCGAAACCAGTGCCACCGAACCCCCTCCGGCCGACTCCCCAAAGCCGCGTGCGCCCAATGCCTCGAGCCCGGCCCTCTCCCTCTCCGTTCGACTCCGACTTCATCCCTCTTTTCCTTTTTTTGTGATTTGAGAACTATGGGAACCACAGCTACAGCTGTCGGTTCTTTATATTTATTTTTACTTTTGTTAATTATTATTATTTATGGTTATTATCTTATTATTATTATTATTATTATTTATTTTAGTATTAAAGTATGTATGTAGTATTTTTATCTTATTATTAATTATTATTATTATTATATTTATGGTTTAAATTATTGTTATAGTTACTAATAAAAAAAATAAAAAATAAAAAAAATCGTATGCTTGTACAACAAAATATATTTCATATATTTTGGTTATTTTCTACTATAATAATTGTTATTAAAATATTTGTAGGTAAATTAATAATTTCTAAAAATGTTATACCATGAGGCTTGGGCCTACCCCTATATTGTAAGGTATAATAATTTTCTAGATTACTTAGTTAAAAGCATTTTTAACCCATAAAGGATAGTTTCTAATTTATAAAATAATTTACTAGTCTTTTCAAATATTTATTACTAGTATTATTTTACTAATAAGATATAGTATTTTTACCTAGAAATTTTACTTGGACAAACTGGAGTTTTGCCTAAAAACGGTTTATTTATTTCTCAAGCATTTACCTAAAAACTATTTTAAGCTAATAAGAAATATTTTCAAGTATTATAAATTAGTTTCTAAAATCATATACTTATTATTCGTCAAAATTTTCTTTATTCTTCTGACCGTGACTCAACCCCCTCTTTCCTATTTCGATCACCAATTCTAGACTACCTTATGTCCACCTTAACTATTCTGAACGTCCTGGACCCGATGGAACTGTCCGTACCACCACCCGAGATCACCTTGTATAGTTGTTGCACCGAAGTCGCAGTTCATGCCACCTTGATCATCGCAGCACACCAGGCGTCCTACCAGGCAAGACACCTTGCCATTCGCTGTTTAATTATTTTAGCTCATATTTCATGTATACTTATTTTCTTTATGCAAAATAAACTGTGATACATGGCATAACCTGTTAGAACTTACTGTTCATTTATATTTACTGCTATGTATTATTTTTCTTACACATTAAACCTAGATTTAAGGGACCACCTTGTGTGTTGCATTCATTGGCCTTGACACGTTGTACCACGAAGTTGTGTGTCGCATGTAGAACACGGAAGTGCGTGATTGGCTGGCCACCAGTACGTACAAGCCGTACGATAGGAATAACCGCTAATAGAGGTTGCATGCTAGTTTGACTTAGCGGTTATAGAGGTTATTGTTTTGGATACAACATAGTAGGCATTGGGGGGGAGGATAATTCCTTAGCGTATGGGCTTCGATGCACTTCCCTTGTGACCCGGACTCTCCGCTGGAGATACGGGGTTGATGACCCATGATTACTGACGGCCACTGACGATTCTACGGAACGTCATGGTCTTACTGATGGGGCCTCTGGTGCCCAAGGGGGACTACGCCGATCCTATTCAGCCAGGGCCCATGTGTAGGAAGGATTATTCTTAACAACATTTCACTTAGATTGGTTAGGCACCTTTATCCGTTAGGTACGAGTACTTTTGGTTTGGGTACTTGTATCTGACCGTGGCTTGGAACAATAACTTGTCACGGATTAGTTCGTCACATTGTCCTTGTTTGGTTGTAAGTGTGACTTGCTACTTCGATGAGAAGGTATTGAACCTTGTTGGGGTCCGGATACCATATTGGATTCATAGCATGAAAAGATACATCGTCGTGAATTAGTTTACCATCTCCTGTCCTTATTTGGTTGGGGGGATGGTACGCTCGTTCAGTAGGTGTGTATTGGACCATGTTATAAATTCAATTGACTTATTTATTTGAGCAATATTTATTCAGTTATGGCATGATATTATGTGTCTTGTTACGTCCCTCTGAGGACCTGGTTATCTCTCCAGGTGTGTGCTATTATCTTTTTGCAGGTACTCTAGCTCTAGCCGTGCTCATCGCTATTTCTTCGAGGATGATTGCATTTGGATCGTCTTCGCGTCGCTCGCCAAAATCTTTTTTTTGTTATGTATTTCTTTTCATGGTTGGTAGTAGATTTGTCTCCGCCCAACTACATGTACCAAATAACAATTTTATAGTTGATTATATGAGATCTTCTATTCATTTATTTTGTGTGGATGAGATTAGTTATGGTTCTACTATATTTTACAGCTTATGTATTTGTATGAGGCTTTCATATATTGGAGTATACTTCGTATGAATATAGCTGGCATGTCTACGGTCCTAGTCCTACGTATTTTGGGACTGGGGCGTTACAAGGTTGCACATCGGAATGAATGGAAGGAGTGTCTACCGCTCTCGACGGGGAAGCAAGTCTCTCCCCTTTGGCCGCCACACCAATCGAGCCATAGCAGAAAGTATGATGAAGTCAAAGGAGGAGAAGGTGAAAGAGGAATGACTCTCTCTGAATGACTCCTATTTATAGAGTTACTGAAGAGAGACTCTTCGATTCTCGAGATCATTAATGATAGGGATGACGTTTGGGACTTTATCCCTAATAACCGTCGAGCGTCTCTTCGATTTTTGAGATCACTAAAGATAAAGTCGACGTTTGGGAACTTTATCCCAGTAACCGTCGACTTTATCTCGAAAATAGATCCACAACCGAGTCAGGAGAATTAAATGCAATAGTGGCAGCTGGCAGACTCTCTGTGGCTCAAAGCGTCCCTGCGACTCAAGATTTGTTATGCGACACAGGATCCCCCTACGGCCCAGTACTTCTCTGTGACTCAAGTTTGAAAACCACTTCCTGCAACTTGAAGACTCCCTATAGCTTGGCATATTTTTATTCTTCTTATTCAAAGTATTCCAAATTTGCAATTTAGAAACTTTGAAGGGGGTCTTGTAGAAAAATAAAAAATATGGAGTTTATGTGGATTACAAATTGCCGCCTAGGTACTTCGGGCCAAACAGGTTTGCATGAAGGAAAGCCGCATAACTGTTCAAAGACATATGCGGCCCATCGACGAACAGCTGTAGAAGAAAAATATGCAACCAAGGAGGAGCAGTTCGACTGAAAAAGCCGACAAGTCCTGGCAAAATATGACAGTTCTGACACTTCGACAAGAAAGATAAGACGTGGGACGTCGCCCAAAAGCAGGGTTCGTACGCCTCCATACGGCCAGAAGAGTGTCATCTAGGCCGCATGACACTTATGCAGCCCAGATTATGCGACCCCAAAGTTTCCAGAACTTCATACATCCGGGAGTAATTGTGATCCAGGCTGCATGCACGAGTCTCATGCGACCTCGCATGATCGAAGTCTGAGAATGCTATACGCAACGGGACACGTGGCAATCTGACCAATTCCTTAACTACCCAGATTTGTTGTAATAAAATCCCAACAAACCGACCGATAGCAGCCCAAGAGCGGGTCTTCGCATGCTAATCAGCCACGTGGCCACAAGCCGTCTATGCGGCTCAAAATCTATCCTATTATAAATTGTAGGGTGCCACACCCCTGCAAAAGGCTGGCAACCTTCAAGGAAAAGGCAATATCTTCACGAGCTAGAGACTGCATCAGATAGTCCACGGAGTAAGGCAGAGTTGATAGCACTTTTTCGAGCCTCCACCGTCACTCCCCAGAATCAAAACTAAACAATTGTACTTAGATTGTTTCCTAGACTTTCTTTCTAGGCCCTTCTTTGTACAAGCGAGTTTGCAATCAATTCCTGTGTTCTGTAATACCTGTTGTTAATTTTTAAGGCAAAATACACATCTACCTGCCTACATAGTCATCTTTTATCACACTACATCACTACATGGGTTTGGGCTTAATACTGGTCCAGTCCGGGCTGGTTTGGAACAATCGGTCTCCTAAACGTCAAATAATATTTAAGAATGATTAATTAAACTATTTATAATGGTCATGTCGCAACTTGGCCTGATTTTTCTAGTTAGGACATCACTATGGCTCGGCCTTCCCTACAAGGGCTACACTAGTCAAAGAACGCCTCTGCACTATCCGTACCATGATTCCTAGTCGTCTCGTACTTCAAAACTTAACCATGGCTAAAGTTGTCTACCGTAATAATTAACTAAACAATTATTTATAAAATTCTAAAAATTACCATTTAAATCAAATAAATAAATAAAAAATATTTCAAAAAATTTTGGAAAGAGGAGTTACAAATTGATATCGATTGTAGGCTTGGCAGATGGAGATAAAACGTGCACGATCAGTATTATGCTCATAATCAGTATATGTCTAACCGTATCTGTTGTAGGATACGGTACTGGACAATATGATTCAGTTGCTATCGATAACATGCTTTACTACTTTAAATCATGACATGAAACTGATCCTTAGGATAAATAAAAAGATCACAAAATAATCTGCATGCTTCACTAATTTACTTAGTGTTGGTTTAGGCGAGTGGGTCTTGGTCGGTGCAGCGAGGACAAAAGTACTAATCCCCTACCTGTTTGCTTACTGGATTCAGGATATGTTTGGCTCGTAGCGGGGCTTGGCTTGGATGCACCGAAGCATAGAGTCCTTAGCGTTTCGATATGAGCTACCGCATTGGCGTTCGGACTTGCAACATGGAGATGTTCGGTCAAAGACTACTTGTTGGCTATAAAGAGGCATAATGTATGGAACAATGTAATCCTTTGGGGGCTAGAGAGATCATGAGTGTTGTAAGCTAATTGGCATTATTTATGAGTTGAGCTATTCAGTGATTTTGTAACCAAAGTTCATTATCAATAAAAGAGATTCTTATTATATACTCTGTTTCCTTCCACTGCGAATGCTATCGATTTGAGATAAACTTATGTGAACCTGTCATCTTGTCTTGCAGGAGCAACTCCAGGCTCGTGCGACATCATGCCCCAACGAGGACGATTGATTCGGGTAAATCTAGCGAGGACGAGCGATTTCTTGTATCGGGGCATGACAGGCTGGGGCTTTGAGCCCTACAATACAGTAGGTAGGGGTTCCTCCCATTGCACAGGTCTGTGTAACCTATGCACAAGTATGCACAGGTGACTGCAGGTGGGTAGGCAGAGGGTCTTTCCTCCTTGGCAGCAGTGCACATTGCACTGCATACACAAATAGTGGTGTATGTATGTGTGTGTGTGTGTGTGGTACACACATGTGTGTCTATGTTTGTGTATGAGTGACATGCATGAGTGAATCTGTGAGTGTAGATGTGTATGAGAGAAGTATCTTGGTGTATGTATATAGTCCATACTTGAGTGTCTGGTGAGTATAGTTTATGTGTGTGTCTGATGTGGGTAAATGAGAGTGTATAGTTTAGGTAATATGCTAGGTAACATAGGTATAGGGTAATTGTGTAATAGGATATTGGATGTATAGATAATAGGTAAAGGTATAACGCCCCAGTCCCAAAATACGTAGGATTAGGAATATAGATATGACAGCTGTATACATACGAAGTACATGGGCCTTGTATGTGTACATAAGCTGTAAAATGCAGTAATCCATGACAAACTAAATCTCATCCACAATGAAAAGAATAATAATATAAAAATCAACTTGAATATTTATGATACAATCGTTGAGCGGAGATAAAGTCCACTACCAACTATCTCAATGAAAGAAATGTACAAGAATCGATCCATAAAATGGCAAGACGAACCAGGCGCAATCGTCTTCGAAAGAATGGAGAGAATCACGGCCTTGGCTAGAACACCTGCAGTGAATCATGAAAGCACACACCTGGGGAATAACCAGGTTCTCAGAGGGACGTAGCAAGATACAGGAAGAACATGCTAATATGAACTGTCAGAATAAAAATATATAAAAGACTATTCTAGACACAAATATGCAAAGGAGATTCTAACCTCCTAATGTACAATTTAGAGGACAAATTTCATGCGCATGGGTGAGATTTTAGGCTTATAACTACGCGACTGTCACCCAGTCAAATGTATCGTCCGTAACGTCCAAAACGTCAGAGGGCATCTGCTAATATATCGCCATAGTTCCTTTCGAAAACTATGGGTTACCTGTTTGGCTTCCCATACGCACTAGCGACTGTCCTCCTCCAATATTCCCTACACTGTCCAAGTCATGTCCATAACTCGTCCAGTTTTGTAACTGCTTGAGTCTCTAAACCCTAGTCATAGCAGTTACGAATATCTACCGTCGTACGACTTTAGAGATAGCTAGTCAATAAGTCGTGCCCCTAGCAAACTGTCTCAGACTGTGTAGTATGTGTGTCATGGCCAAGGGAGATATAAGAATATCCCCCAACAAGAAGGTAGTCAGCTAACACTAAGTTAACATGCATATCGCAAAGTAAAATAATAATAGAGTCGCTTGCACCCAAGTGTGGCTTGGACGCGCAATTTATAACAAAGGAAACTAACAATATGAAAAAAAGTAAAATACAAAAAATAAATAATATGACAGAAAATTAGCAAGGTATACTTGCCTGGTAGGACTCCTGGTGAGTTGCCTGGTTTGGTGCTATGATCATGTGGCATGGAGTATGCCTGCGATATCACAACTATGCTTGACGGCCTCGGATGATGGCATGGTCTGCTCCATCGGATCCAGAATGGTCAATTTAGTCAGGGTCGATAGGAAGTAGTACAGAATTGGCGAGGAATAGGAACAATAGGCTTAAATCATGAGATGGAGAAAAATCGAAGGAAGTCAAATAATATATAAAATTTTAGAAAGTATTTTATAATATTTGAAATATAAATTATTGGTCAAAATATGCTTTCAAATAAATACCCGAAAAATCGAAAGTCATTTAAGGCAGAACTGTAAGTTTTGTCAACATAATATTCTACGCTGAAACCCATATTTTATAAATCAAAAATATTTTAAGCGAAACAAAATACTATTAGAAATTTTATTTAAGGCTAAGAAACATATTCTGTAAAAATAAAATCTTGATAAAATTCTATACTTTTATTGATTATTCAAAATTGAGAAATATTTATAACTATCTAAAATATCATTTTTAGATAATACTTTGAATAACATAATAGGTTTTGAAATCCTAATAAATTATTTTAGGGCCAACACTCGTAATAAAATTTTAAGTAATCTATAAATGGCCTAAAAATACTACAATATATATGTAAAAGCCAAATCCTAAATTTGAAATTCCAATGCTATATTTTTGCTACCCAAATAATTTAGGAAATATATTAAAAAATATAAACAAAATTTAATGTATCTATTGTCATTAGCAATCTAAAAAATAATAATAAGAATAAAATAATAATAAT